>JANKOD010000001.1:10627657-10670260 GCA_026284645.1 Erythroxylum acuminatum
TTTGCTTCTTGGCTCAAATGAAAGCTCTAAACCTCCTCTTCTTTTTTCCTTCTCAAACAAACTCCAAAATCCCTCTTAAAAGCTTAGAAAAAAACAAAACCTAACCTTTGCTTTCTTTCTTCTTTCTCTTCTCCCTCCACCGAAACTCACTCTCCTCTCCTTTACTTGAAATTTTCGTTCCCCTTCTTTCAAACATAAGACAAAATGCTTTTGTTTTCTTTCTTTCTTTTTAATGAAGCTAAAAAGACCAATCTAACCCTCCCTGTAAGCCTTATACCATTTAACCTTAAGTGATCTTCCCAAATTGTCCTTATACAATCTTATTCCTTCAATTTAACTAACACCATACTATAATCTAACTTAATCTTAATTTCTCCTTTTAATAACTTCTAATTCCATCAATCATAACAATAAAATCCTCCAACCATTGACATTCTAATCAAACTCTAACCAAAAGCAAATTAATCAATTAAAACCTCAAAAATAAATTGAAAACATGCTTATTCAATAAGAAAATAATTCAGGGGCCAACAACTATTTTGTTGTATCATTTTTACTCTCTGTACAACTATTCTCATTAGTAAAAGATTTATTAGGAGTTTGGCCTATGGACGTAACCTAATATAAAGGATGAACCATATTAAATTTTTTATGTTATTTCCTTGCTTATTTTACCTGTGGGATTTAATTTGTAATTTGTTCCAACACCTTCTTCACCGACAATCTTCAATACTCACTATTAGTGATGTCACTCCAGCTTCTAGTCGTTAGCATTCCTCCATCCATCCTTTTCATCGTACAAGCTATGGGAACACCCAGATCACACAACTAGGAGGTTAATTCAATTGACCCACCAAGAACTGCAACAGGCACCATCATTTCTAGAATCACAGACGCCATTTCATTCGCCATTAGAGCAAGCTACTACTGACCCTCATCTTGCAGTGCCCATTGTGCTCCTGAACCTAAAAAATGGAAGAAGATGAAATTAACCAAGAAATTAAAGCTCAAGATTAGGAGATTCAACATTTTCATTAATAAGCAAGATAAGACCATATATTAGGAATTGTGTGACCAAAACATTTTACCCTTATAAGTATATTCATACTCAGAATCTAGAGGACATGAACATTCATGAGGAATTTCACATGTTGGTTATAAGAATGGGTTAATAGAATAATATGAGTTTGAGATTTCCTGCTTTTATTGAAGTAACTCATGTATTTTACACTATTTTTCAATTCAATAATGATCCTAAACTTGTTTACTAATAGTATAATTTAGGATGATGGGGAGGGAATTATCTATTTTAATTGTTGAGTTTAATATTGCCATTAGATTTGTAAAGAAAGCTGATACTAAAAGAGAACCATTTGTGAGTTCAAAATGAGACTAGACTTTTGATTTTAAACCGCTAGCATGTGGCACGAATCATCTATTAATCTACTCCATATAATTACAGTGCTTTGAAAAGTTCTCCCCTTAAGAAACCTATACTTACGTTGGTTCTTTGATTATAATTTTTTATGTAGAAAGGATAGCGTAGGAGCTTAAGCTAAGGTAAAAAAAAAATTTATGGTGTGTGGAGCGTAATATTTCAGTGAACCTAAGTTATAAGTTGCTCACACAATTCCAATTTGTGTTGCAAAAGAAAATTAAACATTTAATCTTAGGACCTTATATTACTCAACATGTTATTAATTTAAGTTTGGTTGATATGTCTATCACTGATATACATGTTACTGATGGGAAGAACCCTGAATTTGAATTATTTAGGTAAGATGGGTATCATCACTCAACAATATGATAACAATTTCAACTTTATACCACTTTGTCTGAGTGCTTCATCTTCCTCCTGGACTATCCAACACAATAGGCTAGCAATTACAAAAAGCCTAACTAATAGCCAACATCTAATATGTATTCCTTCTTCTTCCTTTGCTCATCCATTCCTCATAATTCAAACACACTTGATATAATTGAACACAAATAGAGATGCACGAAGCACTACTCGAAGATCTTCTTCGTGGACCCTCAAGGTTCATGCATCCTTATCTCCCTTCTTTATGAGTGCTCACTTCATCTCTCCCTTATATTCAGGGAAGTTCTTCCACTTATCTCTTTATATATATATATATATTGTGTATGTAACAATTTGGGCAATGTTTGCTATTGCCTTGTAAACATAATTTGTTTATTAAAAAAAAGAAAAATTATTTTTGAATGGTAAAAAAAATACATTTATGTTCTATCTTCTTTAAGAAAAGTCATTGTTGAAAATTTTCGAGTGAAGTGAATTTCATAGTTTAATCCACATTATTGTTCCATAATTTTGTTAAATGCTTTACTAATGTTTATGATTTCAAACCTCTTTTATCTATTATTCCTCATCTTAACTTGCAACCCCATTATAACTCGTAATAAAATCCTTTTTATTTATAAATATGTATACTCCAAGTGAGTTTTTTTTGGGTAAATAAGTGACAAAGATTTTATGCATAGGTAATCAAATAATAAAGTTTTTGTATTATAAGAACTTAAGAGAAATACCGAACCATTAAATACATGAGTGGCATATATAAGTGATAACAGTGAGAAAGTTCACCAAAATTTCATACATGCTTTATAATGAGATTGTCTTAATTTATCTTTTTACGTATTTCCTTGTAAAATTTAATTATGATGTGTGTTGTTACTTTAATCTTGATTGATTTGAATCTTAAGGTATGTAATATCTCTTATTTCATTAGAAGTGGATTGAGAGAACCATTTTTGTTTTTCTTGTTTTATTATATTGTTTTAAGCATATTTTAATCAAAGATAAGTGTAAGAGAATTTTATAGAGCTATTAAATGTTTAATTTGAGTCTTAATTGCGTACAATTTTTGGTTTAATATAAAATTCACTTATCTTTTATATTCAAGTATTTTTTTGGTAGACCTAAAGATAAAATAAATGAAAAAAAACCACAAATTAAGGTGTATGTGGAGTAATAGACAAAACTTGACAACAACGTTCCTAACAACTAGGCATAAGCATGTTCAATAATGAGTAAAACTTCCAAAATTCAAATTCATAGTCAAACATTTTAGGATTCTTAAATCCTATTTTGACCGGATCTTGGGTTATAATTTTTTGACCCAAAAAATAAAACAAGAATATAGAATCAATAACAAAAACATGGGGCAATTTAATTATCTATGGGAATTCAAGTCGGAGGAGAAAAGGACCCCTTCTCTTTTTTATATATTTTCTAGCTTCTTCATCAATTATGTTCTTTTTTAAGGACCACTTCTTTTTTGTTTATTACATAACGGTTAATAGATTAAAATTCTTCTTATAAACAATCCTTACTCTCTTATACTATATTTGTTTCGTGTCAGGAGTTCAAGATTTAATTTGGGTGTAAACGATAACTACATCAAATTCCTTAAATATAACTTTGTTATTTTGAATTAGTTCAAAAACTTTATATTATTAATTTTTAATTAAAGAGATATATTATTGATCTTATATCAAATTGGATCATTATCTTATGGTATAATTTACTTGAATATTCTAACTTGATTTTAATAAAAAATTATGTTAAAATAATTTAATGAAAATAAAAAAGATTATTTTCAATCATTTTAATTCTGTAAAATATTTTTAAATAATTTAAACAATAAAAATTTACGTTAGAATGAAGAAAATCACATAAAATAATTTTATATGTTACCTTAATGTCTAATATCTCTCTTTTTCTAATATTTGCTTCAATTTTTTTGTTCACTGAGATTTAAAGTTCAAACAAGGCGAGCTTGTGGTCCTACTTTGCTTCTTCCCTTCTTTATACTTAATAATATCTTTAACCAACAAAGTCAAGTCATCAGGCTGGACCGTGGAATTTCGTCACTTTCAGAAAAGCATATGTCAAGGGTCGCATCAGGTGATTGAGATAAATTAACAACTCCAAAAAATCACTTACACAAGTTAGGAGGCACAACTAGTTGGCAGCCATATTCGGAAAATTAGAAGAAAATAAACTGTCAGCAGCCATATTCTGAAAATTAGAAGTACAACATTGAAGTTGTGTGTCTATGCTGCATACATACATCAGTAGAACTCTTAAATTCAATAAAAGCCAGCAATACAAAGAGTCAAAGGTTATGTTTGGTTACAAAAAGTCAAAAGGTTATGTTTTTTTTTAATATAATAAAATAGAATGGAATGATTTGTAATACAATATAATAATTTATAATAAAATAGATTATAAGTAGATGAATATTAAAAAATTGTTCTTAGATGAATATTAAAAAAATGTTCTTTGTGAGGGATGAAAATGTTAATAATGTAATACAGTGAAATGTTATTTAAAAGAAGAGATTATAATACACCGTAAGAAATTTTTTTCATCATTTTATATTTCATAATAAACTTCTCAGATTAAAGTTTTCTCATTTTTTATATTTATAATATAACGAGATGTATATAAATTCTAATATTCTATTCCACTAAGAAAGTCTAAGGAAAAAAGAACGAGTCAAACAAAGGCTGCTGTCTGACGTAATTTGAAGTTCATTATTAGGTGATCAGAAGCAAGCATTCACTGTAAGCTTATAAGCTACCTCCCCGTCACTACTCATATCCAGTACCACCATGGAGCTTCAATTTCCTTCCTTCCCACTCTTGATCGCTTTGTTTTCCTTCATTTTCATGGTACTGAAGATATGGAAACAATCAAAAGCCTACCACTCCACTGCACGGCCACTACCAGGTCCAAGAAAGCTGCCTATCATAGGAAATATGCATCAGCTTGCTGGCTCTCTACCCCATCACAGGTTTGCAGAGTTGTCCAAGAAATATGGAGGCATTATGCGACTTCAACTTGGTGAAGTTACAAATGTTGTGATTTCGTCACCCGATGTTGCCAAGGAAGTGATGAAAACTCATGACATCAACTTTGCTCAGAGGCCCTTCATATTAGCTGCTAGTGTTGTGACTTATAATCTTTCAGATATTGTGTTTGCACCATATGGTGAGTACTGGAGACAGTTGAGGAAGATTTGCATAATGGAATTGCTTGGTCCAAAAAGGGTTCTTTCCTTTAGATCGATCAGGGAAGAGGAGGTGTCCAATTTGATTGCAGAAATTTCTTCTACTGGAGGATTGCCATTCAATTTCAGTAAGAAGTTATTTTCTTTAACATATGGCATTGCTACAAGGGCCAGTTTTGGAAAGAAAACCAAGGAGCATGAGGAATTCTTGCCTGTGGTTGAGGAACTAATCCAGTATTCGGCAGGATTCAATCTTGCAGATGTTTTTCCTTCTATTAAGTTCCTTCAAGTGATCGGTGGCATGAAGTCTAGACTACAACATTGTTTCAAAGAATCAGACAGCATACTTGAGAGCATCATTAAAGACCACAGAGCTAAACGAGAATTGAAGAAACCAAACGGTGAGGTTGAAGAAGATCTTGTGGATGTTCTTTTGAAGCTTCAGGAAAAAGGAGACCTTGAATTTCCACTGACAAATGAAAATATCAAAGCAGTCATTCTGGTAAGTACGTAAGTAATTGATCTTGCAAACAAACCTATGCATTTAAGCGTTTACTTCAAGTATGTTGTGTGAAGAAAGATGGTGTTGATAATCGTACTTCGCTATTAAATTCGATAACATATATCTAAATTAATCAAGGTTTTGCAGAAAATAGAGAAGTACAATACTTGCATATACACAAACTAAGAACAATTCTAATTATCAAGGAACCTTGGGTTTATTTCTGGGAGTTTCAAATTCTATTGGATTTAAACAAAATTAAACTCTTAACAATGTTTCATCTTTCAGGATATTTTTGTGGCTGGAAGTGAGACATCAGCAACAACAACAGAATGGGTTGTGTCCGAATTGCTGAAGAATCCAAGAGTACTGGAAAAGGTCCAACAAGAGGTCAGAATGGTTTTTGACAAAAATGGAGGTGTTGATGAATCATACATTGACGAAATGCACTACCTAAAGTTAGTCATCAATGAAACTATGAGATTACACCCTCCTGCTCCTTTGCTACTTCCACGAGAATCAAGAGAGGAATGTGAGATTAACGGATACTTGGTCCCTGCCAAAGCACGAGTTCTTGTCAATGCATGGGCGATAGGTAGAGATCCCAAGTACTGGACTGATCCTGAAACATTTTACCCCGAAAGATTTCTTGATAGCCCAATTGACTACAAGGGAAACCATTTTGAGTTCATTCCGTTTGGTGCTGGAAGGAGGATGTGTCCTGGAATGTCTTTTGGTATAGCAAATGTTGAGCTTCCCCTTGCTCAACTTCTTTACCATTTTGATTGGAAACTTCCAGGTGAACTAAGCCCTGAAAGTTTGGATATGTCAGAGCTTTTTGGAGCCACAACGAGAAGAAAGAATGATCTTGAATTAGTTGCTATTCCATACCATCCTAAAGTAAAAGTTTGAGATATGTATTATCAGAAAGTCGTAAAGCACCAAGTTGAAGATCCATAGTTTTATGTATGTAGAATAAAAACTATGTTTCAAGTATTTCTTTAAACACTTGTTTCTTCACTACAATTCAATCCACGATATAGTTTAATGTTTTGGTCAAAGAAGTGTAAAAAAAGCAGGACAACTAGCCCCTAGAATTTAATAACCATTACCTGTACCACTGTCTGGCAATTCTTCTTCGTTGATTATTGACTACTTAGAAGAGTCAATTTCAAGAAGATTACAACTTTGAATTTTACGTATTATCGGTTATTTAATACGCACTTATGTTGAATAATATTGCTGAAGCCTTGTAAGAGTCGTAGTTGCTGTCTAGTGTCATCTTTGATTATGATTCTTCACCTCTTTTCCAGAGATTACTGCGACCAAAATATTTGACCTTTGGGCATTCCGTTCCACAGATGACTAGAAAAAAAGCTGACTGGCTGATTTACAATTAAGGAAGCCCTCCACATCTCAGTTCAAAGTAGGTAACTACAAATAGTCAAACTGTACGGAGTCAGAAATTTAAGATAGGAAGGTTTAAATATTTAAGTTTTTAAATCTTGAAGAGTCCAGTATACTACTAAACTCTAAATAACTCTATTTTTATATATTAAAAATTAAAATATTTAATTTTTATAAATTTTGAGAGGCCCAGTACACCACTGAACTCCAGCTAGCTCCGTGTATGATTGTATCTCTCCCTTAATCCATACATCATTTGCTCAATATCATCAAATGAGAAAATACCATCATACATCTACTGTTGACCCTAAAAGTCTTGACAAAATCCTAAAGGGCAACTCTCTCTAAAAGGCAAAAACATCTAAAAATATTCATATCTCCCTTCTGTTTTTGCGGTATGGAAAGGCCAAAAGAAATAAGCTACAAAAGGCAGGGAGGAACAATCATAATATCACGAGAAACAAATGGACAGTCAACATTTACGAACAAGAGCACTAATTTTCACGAATGGGCAATCACTTCCTCGGCCTTGTTATTCACCTAATGTCTGTAAGTTGTTCTTGTTTGACAATGGGCCAGTCTTAATATTTATGGTAAATCACTAAATGACGGTCCAGTCCTTTGTAAAAGGCTTCAGTACTCCCTCGGTTTGGCCTGTTTCACATTAGAATAACTTTTAGGGGATTAGTTAACGGAGTTTGGGAAGATATTAATAAGGAATAAAAAATAGTCGGTTGGTAGAGATGACAATTGTACCCGAATCCGATAGGTACCCGATAAAATTACCCGAACGGGGGCGGATATGGAGGGCAAATTTTTACCCGTGGGGCGGGTATGGGGGGTGAGTAAAAATACCCGCCGGGTATGGGGCGAGTATGGGGATACCACCCCCCATACCCGTTTACCAGTTATGTATTAATTACAAGTTTGCCATTTATATATATACATAATAAAACCCACCCAAAGGCCAAAGCCACCCAAATCCCTAATATTTCAATTCTTCGGTTCTTCTCCACGACGCCGCCGCCATCTTCTCCACGCAGCCATGACTTGCAGTTATACTTTCTGTTGCTGATAAACCATGGGAATTTCTTCTTGCATAAAGGACTGTTGAAACTTGTGGAAGAAACTGTGAGACTCGACACTCGAGCATGGTCTCTGACGAGGCCTTTTTATTTTGTGTTCATTGATGATTCTGAATACTCTATTTCTGCCATTTCCTGATTTCCTCTTTATTGCATACTGGTCGATGGGTTCACTAAAGTTCCTTTCTTTCTTTCCTTCCTTCCTTCCTTTTCGTGACTTGATCATTACCTTTTCGCTTCCTCACATATCTGGTTGGTATTAAAGGTATGAACTCCCCCGCATGTTCTTAAATTGTGAGCTCAAAGGGGTAAACTTCTAGGATTTCTAGCATGCAAACTTGGTGCATTTTTGGCTGTTTACTTGTTCGTTGAATGTTTGTGCAGACGGTTCTTTTTGTTCTGTCATTTGAATTTGACTTTTGTGGGGATGCTTCTGCGAGCGGGTTTGGTTTGGTTGAAGCATTTGAGGCTGGAATGTTTGTGGAATCAGATCTGGGTTTTGCTTAGTTTGTTTGAAAAATAGACTTCTTTGCCTAACTTTAGCTACATTTTGGGTTTAAGGAGTAAGATCCATGGGTGAATGTTTTTGTAAACATTTATGCCTAATGTTTTTGTAAACATTTATGCCCTTAAACTAGTAGATTTTTACCAACGAGTATACAATATGGTCGTTTGTTTTTCCATTTGTCGTCATTTGAATTCAGAATGTGGATCGGTGAAGTGTTGGTTTCTGTCTTTGATTTCCATATATGGAGCATAATCCACATTTGAACCGAATTCAGTACATAGAATTGGTCAACATTGGGTTTTATGTTTATTTTCCTTTTCCAGAACTTGCGGTGGAGGTTGGAGGTTTTTGACATGAAATTTTAAGGCCTTGATTATTTTGCAAGCTGGGGATCTCTCAATATATCTGCACATGTACATTATTGAGTTTAGGAGGAGGATAAAGAAGCAAGTAGTCTAAAAATATTATTGAAAAATGAAATCGGACATGCCTATCGACTATGCTGTGTTTCAATTGTCACCAAAGCGAACACGGTAAGGACTCTAGTTTCCTCAATTTCTTATTCCAGCTTTGATCACAGTGTACTGTTTGGCTTATCTTTCCTGGTTTCTTGTTTCTTTTGCAGATGCGAGTTGTTTGTTTCAAGTAAGGGAAACACAGAGAAACTTGCTTCAGGACTTGTAAAGCCTTTTGTCACCCACTTGAAGTTTGTAGAAGAGGATGTTGCACAAGCAGCTCATTCAATTAAACTTGAAGTTGAAGGTCAAAGGAATCATGATGGGTGGTTTACGAAAGGAACACTTGAGCGGTATATGCAATTCTGGGATACCTTCATGGCTGTTGGAGAATTAAACCATGTTGTATTTGACTTTTGATGTAATCTGCATTTCGTGTTTTTAGATTTGTGCGGTTTGTCAGTACACCTGAGGTTTTGGAAATGGTTAATACATTGGATGTGGAGATGTCTCAGTTAGAAGCAGCCAGGAAAATATACTCTCAGGTAAACTTCCATTTTAGGCAGCAAAAAGCCTCTGAGTGCAGTTGAAAATATTGTATCTGAACTTGAAAGCTTTTATTCAGGGCGCTGGAGATCAGTTTTCTGGTGCTTTAGGTGTGTATCTTTCTCCTTTTTCTTCTCATGTGTGTAGAAGCTTCTACAAAATTATATGACAATAATGCTATAATTCAACAGCACTGAGGAATGCAACTATGGTTAGAAGATATTTGCTTCTTTGGAGGATGAAATATTTGCTTTTATATTACCTCTGATATGAGTATGTCATTGATTCCAATGGACATTCTCATGAAAGAAATTTTGAAAAGTGTTGATATTTTCTTTCTGAATATTATTGACCACACTTTTGTTTGAGACATTGTATGCTGAATGTTCCTTCCTACCACAAAGCACAATTAAATTATGTGTTCCCAATCATATAACTCAGCTTTTGTTTTATTTGCTACAGGTGGCAATGGAATAGGAATCATTGCAGGAGCTGATGCAACAAAGTAACTCTCTGATTTTAATCTTTTCTGTTTCTGTAAGGCCTGGTGCTGCCCAGGGGGAGGGGTTAGGAATGTGAGGGTGGTTGATTTCATCTACTGTTGAAATTCTTTAAGTTCTCTCTGTTGGATTTTTCATTATAACTCAGTTCATTGAAACCTTTGCAACAGAAGTAGATTTGTTTTTCTTTTCTTTGCCTCTTGGCTTGGACGGTGGGAAGTGGGGATTAATGATTGTCAAAATATTAGACTGAGAATCTAATATTTGGAAGATGTGGAGCCAGATATTAGCATTTTCATCTACTATACGAAATAGGCAAGGAAATATTGATAGTGAGTTATGAAAAAAGTAGATGATAACGGTGATGATTTCAAAGATTATAGTGTAGACTTCTCAGTGAAATGAGGCCATAGTTTTCTGCAAAATGCACCTGACTATGACTATGATTTTAGCATGTTCCTAAAAGCAATGTGTTACATGATGCAGGAAGGAGCTTCTGAGGGCAATGGATGTACGACTTGCTGCAGTTAGGCAGGATTTAACTGCAGCATGTGCTCGTGCGTCAGCTGCTGGTTTCAACCCTGACACTGTAACAGAACTCCAGCTCTTTGCAGATTGTTTTGGTGCCCATCGGTTGAAGTAAGTACCCTGAGGAATTTCCTAAACCTATTTTGGGTCCTTAACCTTTCTCTTTCTCTCTGGCCAAGTCACTGGAATTGAAACCGTGGGGTTTGTGGTAAGGATAATAGAAGAAATCAAAGTTAAGGCTATATAGATCTGTCAACAATCAAAGCACTGGCTTAGGATTCTCAACACCTGACTTGTGGCTTCCCAAACATTATGTGCTCTAGTGCGTAGTTTCTATTGGTTAGAAGTAAGGTCTAGGAAAGAAATAAACTATAGTAGAGCATTGAAACTTATGGAACATGTCTCGTTCTTTTTCAGATCTTCTATATATTATCATTGGGCTATACCAGCTCCATTCTGTCCTGTAAATATGATCTTAGTGCTGTAAGAGTTGAATTTGTGGGATATCATATTTAGATGGTCTTCAGTAGCATTTTCTTGATTATCTATCTTGAAAAGTGCAGCTATCATCAATATATGAAAGTATCTTATATCTTTCCATGCTAGATAGCCACTATGCTAGACATCATAGGTATTTACATGAAAAGTAGTTATGGTCTCTACATAGGGAAATAAAATCTGTTGTTCTTGGCATTTTATTTGGTGGAACTACATTTTTCATTGAGCCACAGTTGCACCATGTGTAAGGTAAGTGATATTTATGAGCTTTATGCAGGTACAACTTAGCCATCTTGATGATATAAAGCCCCTTCTGAATACAATTCTTGATTATATATGCAGCTGAACTTAAGTCCCTCATATTTCATCTCATCATGATAATGCAAGTTGTACTTTGCACTCGGCATGAGACTCCTTTGCATTCTAATTCTCTTTTATTACCAATTCAGAAATTTTAGTCTCAAGTATTTGGGTTCCCTATGCGGTTCTCCTGCTTCCAAGTATGTGATCCAGGACCATTTGAGGGTTTTTTAGATTTTCTAGGGTGTTTTCCTGGGTGAATCTGGGGCTAATTGTTAACATTTGTTACTGGATAACAAGTTACCCTTATCAACCTATTGACTTGTGCATTAAGTCCTCAATTTTTATCACTTGAGACAAAAGGAATCTTCTGGTGGAAGATACAATATATTATACTCCATTTTGAGATGATATATCATAGATCGATAAAAAATAAGGGCTGGGATGAAAGAAACAGGCAAATTTTCAGCAACATCAAAAGGAGTTATGAGGCTTTCACTAAGGAGTTGTTAAATGCAATTAGACTACACATCAACCTATTTCGTGACAAGCTTTCTTTAGATTCAAATTGCATTGATGTGTGGTGGTACAAGGAGGTGGTTTGTAACAATTGTTGGTATTTTAAGTAGCATAGCTTTCTAACTTGGTTCTTGAACTCTCATCCTGTTGGTGAGATTGTAATTCATCTTGATTTGTCTTTTATTGGCTTAATTAAATTTCTTTTTTTTTTTCCAAAAAAGATGGCATTGGTTCTTCATAACTTACCATGTCACTGTTCAGCTGGTTTAGCAGTTAAATAATGATTTTCTATTTCTAAAGGTCCTAACTTCCTTGTACTTGTCACGTTTTCTTTTATCTAATATTTTAGCTCTTCCATTACCAACCCAAGCTAATCCTTTTCTTTTTTTTGGTCTATCTGAGAAAGCTTTAATAAACATATTTACATGTATTCTACAGTGATTCTTGTACCAAGTTTATCTCACTGTGCCAGAGAAGGCCCGAAATGATTAGTCCATGGAAGCCACAAATTGAGGATGAAGTGGTTCGCTCTTCATGGGCATCGGACATGTCAATTGATGATCCGACAGAAGGGCCAACTGGGTCCCACACTGAAAGAGCCTACCAACTCCCTTCTCAAAACAAACTCCAACACCATCAAGCGGGCCAGGAGCAGCAAAACCTCGAAAAAGCACAGCTCTGCCTCAGCCAATCCAGACCCTCAGCCTCTGAACAAACTAATTCCTCAGTCTCTGTTAACCAAAAACAGAACAGTGAAGAAGAGGCAAAGAAAGATGGTGTCACTGCGTCATCACAGAATCATCCAAGTCAACCAGGAAGGAGACTGAGTGTGCAGGATAGGATTAATCTGTTTGAAAATAAGCAGAAAGAGAATTCAGGTGGGAAACCTGTAGTTGTTGGGAGATCTGCTGAGTTGAGAAGACTATCCTCTGATACCTCATCGGCATCTGGACCTGAAAAAGCTGTGCTGAGGAGATGGAGTGGCGCCAGTGACATGAGCATTGACTTGGGGAATGACAGGAAAGATAGCATTTTTACAGATAGCCCTGCATTAACACCTTCTTCAGGCTCTCTGTCTCAGAACAGAAGTAGTGTGATTTTTGGCTCATCAGATGATCATAAGGACCAGAAGGGTTTGAATGATACATCAAGCTCATATAAGAATGAGGCTAAGAAAGATCAGACTGAATTGCTGACGTGTAGTGATTTTGGTGTGAAAGATGAGGAGGTGGGTTGTAAGGTGAACATTAGCTGGAAAGATCAAGTGGCTTCTCAGACACAAGTGAAGTTTCGTACTGAAAAAGGGGAACGAGTGCTTGAAGATCATTCGGTTGGAGATAAGAGCAATTCTGGCAGGGAAGAGAAGACAATTGGAGTTACAGATTTAGTGGGATCTGAAGGAAAGTTAAGAGGTTTTCAGGAAAAGTTGGAGAACATTACATTTAAGAACCAGGCTAGTCTGCAGAGCCAGATTGGAAGTTCAGTGGGTAGGGTGGGTGAAGCTGAACTTGGGAATAGAGTTGAAGGTATCAATTTGAAGGATCAGCCACGGAATAAGGAAGATGCAGAACAAATAGTCCAGAAACCATTTTTTGCTAGTCCAGAACAGATAAGGAAGATGCAGAGTAGGGATGAGTGTGGCCGCATTTTGGATGAAGCTGTTTTGCCTAGTAAAAAGGCTTCTGAAATCCAAGAGAGCTTTGGTGCTGCTCAGGCATCATCAAAGGAGACAATTCAAAGGGTTAGGCAGTCCAAAGGGAACCAAGAGCTCAATGATGAGCTGAAAATGAAAGCTAATGAGCTTGAGAAGCTTTTTGCAGAACACAAGCTTCGGATTCCTGGCGATCAATCTGCTTCTACACGAAAACTGGCAGCAAGCTCACAGTACCCAAAACCAGCGGTGGTTGCGATGCCCTTGGCGCAATTTGAGGAGAAAAAGCCAATCATTGAGCCAATTGAAAATCCCAATTATACATCTGAGTTGAGAACTCCTGAAATGAAGATGGTGAACAATCAAGACTATGACATTACTCCGGACCAAAATATTTCTCAAATTAGCCTTTCTGATGATTCCAGAGGAAAGTTATATGAGAGGTACATGCAAAAAAGAGATGCAAAACTGAGGGAAGAATGGAGTACAAAAAGAGTTGAAAAAGAAGCCAAGTTAAAGGCTATGCAAGATAGCCTTGAGCGGAATAGATCTGAGATGAAGGCCAGACTTTTTGCATCTGCAAATAAACAGAATTCCACACGAAGACAGGCAGACAGTCTCAGAAAGTCCAATGTGCATTCAACTTTAAAGAAAGAGCAGGTATAGCATTAATAATTACTCCCGAAGAGATAATTTATGAGGCTGATAAGTTTTGGGCTTCCAATTTTGCTTTTGTTTCTAGTAATTGGAATCTTGACGCTGCCCATCTCACAAGTGTTCCTTTGACAGCAGCCAGTAGATCTCGCTCAGAGTGAAGAGGATGAAAATTCCGAGTTTTCAGAACAGAAATATTATGGACAAGATAGATCCTTCAGTGAGGCATCCTTTGTTGATGGTTCTTCAAAGAACTCAAACAAGAGGCCTTTTACAAATAGAAGTATCCCTTCATCCAACCCTCGCACTACAGTAGTACCAGTTCAACGGTCATCATCCAAAATTTCCAACTCCAATACAGGGAGACGGAGAATGCAATTGGAAAATCCTCTAGCGCAATCTGTTCCAAACTTCTCTGATTTGAGGAAAGAAAACACAAAACCCTCTTCTGGTGTAAGCAAAATGGCAAATCGAACACAGTTGAGAACCTATACTCGTAGCAGGAGTACCAATGAAGATACACATCTTACCACAGAAGAAAAGCCTCGACGTTCTCAGTCTTTGAGGAAAAGTGTGGCTGTTACTGGTGAATGCAAGGATATCTCCTTTTCAAATGCTGATAATGTTATTTTGGCACCTTTAAAGTTTGATGATGATGATGGTGAACGAGGCTTTCATGAGAAGTTTGCAAAACCTATGGAGCCAAGGCCTTTCCTCAGGAAGGGTGATGGTCGAGGCCCTCGTGGAGGAGCTAGCGCTGATAAACTGAAAGCTTCAGCGGCATCTCACATTTTTGCACATGAAGATCAATCTAAGGAATCTCTGTATGAAGTGGATGATTCAAATCATGCAAGACAAGGGGGGGAGGAGGAGGAGCAGGAGGAGGAGGAGGAGGATGAGGATGAGGGCAGGCTTGAAAGTCCAGAGCTTGAAGATTGTGCTAACTTGGATAATGGCAAGGCAAACCTAGGCCAGGAGTCTGACAAGATGATTACGTCTGGTTCTGAGAATGGTGATTCTCTGAGATCTCTTTCTCATATTGATCCTTCCCCAGTTGCTGAATTGCCTGCCTCAGTGCCGTCATCATTCTATGCTGTGGGGTCCTTTCAGGACTCCCCAGGAGAGAGCCCAGTGTCATGGAATTCACGCATGCATCCATTCTCCTACCAACTTGAGACTTCAGACATTGATGCTGCTGTTGACTCACCAATAGGAAGTCCTGCATCCTGGAATTTGCACCCACTCAACCAAGCAGAAGCTGATGCAGCTCGAATGAGGAAGAAGTGGGGAAGTGCTCAGAAACCTATCCTTGTAGCAAATTCTTCACACAATCAGTCCCGCAAGGATGTGACAAAAGGGTTCAAGAGGTTGTTAAAATTTGGAAGGAAAAGTCGTGGAACAGATAATCTAGTTGATTGGATTTCTGCTACAACTTCTGAAGGAGACGATGACACAGAAGATGGGCGAGATCCTGCTAGTCGATCATCAGAAGATTTGAGGAAGTCAAGAATGGGATTCTCACAGAGCCATCCTTCTGATGATAGCTTCAATGAAAGCGAGTTGTTCAATGAACATGGTAACCTATACATCCCATTTTCAGATTCATTGATTACTTAAAAGTCCTATTCTAGTAAAACTAGGTTCTAGCATGCATTTACAGTTGTCTGTGGTATCACTTAGCTTGGAAATTGATGTCTTTTACTCCAGTTTTGATGAAGTAGCTAATTCAATGATTAGAAATATATCATTGTTTGTTTGATATTATGGTGCTTTATATTATCCCGCTGAATATAGAAGAAGTTTAGTTGCTCATTTTCTGCTGGATTTAAAGCAAGGATTCTTTATAGATTATTTATTGCGGTGACGTTCAGAAAGATTTCTCTTTGCTGTTGTATGTGAAACATTTGTCGATAGCTCAGACTGAAAACACCTTGCTGGCTTTTGCAAAGGACTGATCTAGTATTTGTTGATTTCATTGAATTAATATTACAGCTTTGCTTGTTAAACTTGTTATCCAAGAAGATTTAACGATTTGGTTCAGGTCACATTATTTTCACATGATGAAAGTTATTATGTTGCATGTTTTATACGATCTTTCCTAAATTAGGCAGTGCTGAAAGTTTTGGAATCCACTGGAATTCTGGCTTGCTAAATCGTTATTGTACTAATGAATGATGATTTCCAATATAGTCCCTCAGGTGAGCAAAGAATTAATGGACAAGTTTATGAGTTTGACAATGAATACTTCATTAACATTTTGATTCCATATAGATTTTCCTGTCTTATTTTATATTTTCTCATTTATACCTCTTTGGATTCCAAGTAAAAGCAAAGTTGGGGATTTGTGGTGTTGTTTATGCTCTTGTTATATGCTGAAATTTTCAAGAATATGACCATGCGCCTGTCTTCTTACAGTTCAAGTATTGCGTAGCTCTATACCGGCACCTCCAGCAAATTTCAAATTGAGGGATGATCATATATTTGGAAGCTCCATTAAAGGTGATTTCTTATGTTATCCTTTGCCCTTTTGTTTGTTGTTTTTCTTGGTCGCTAACTGCATTCATATTCAGATGCACTGATTATTGATGATGTATGTCCATAGTCCTTGGTCTAGTGGATAGCATGATGTCACTGGTAACTGTATGGTCGGTCAAACTTAGGCTTTCTTGCACTTATCTGGCTTAGATAATCACGAACATTGAAGTTTTGCCAAATTAGAATCGTCCTTGCCATATTATGGGATTCTGGGCTGCATAGCTGTAACTTGACTAGAGCCTGCTGTCCTAAATCAAAGTTCATCGCCTCAAGCATATTAGAGCCTTCTAGCTAGATAAATGGGCATCTTTATATTAATGTCTAATCAATCAATATGGACCACTTCAGAGATCTGATCCTGAGGAAATTCATTGCCTTGATTTTGTGCTCCTCATTGAAGTGGGGGAAAAAGAAGACAAATCTTACACGTATAAACAATGTCCTTAGTAATATCCTATAGGCAGTTGCAGGTTATACAGTCCTGTTCTGTTTATAAGTTTGCACCACTTTAAAAAGTTTTAAAGCCTGATCGTGATTATCCAGTGGCATAAAAGGATACTTCCTTTCTGTTGGAAATTGATTGATTTTTTATGGTATACTTACTTTGATGCCTACAATTTACAGCTCCAAGATCATTCTTTTCACTCTCCACATTTCGAAGCAAGGGAAGTGACTCAAAACCCCGATAATACTTTTACCAGAAGTTTGGAGATGCTGCTCGAAATCAGCTCTTACGATAAGCTTTAAGGGTTACGTAGAGGAGAAAACATGCTTGTGCCAGAACTGGTTGTAAATGCTGTTACGAAAAAATTCACCTACTGGTGTTGGTATGATTTTGGTAGCCTAGGAGCATTCTTTCATCTTCTCTCCATTTGTTTTAGTATCGTGTGATGTGTACATGAGATCCTATCATTGAAGTTCCTGAGTTGTTAATGGTGTACGAGAATGATGTGATTATGCGGAGCAACCTGTAAACACGGACTACTTCATTTTAGTAATACGTAGACAATCCTGTTTGTGGCTGGCATTGTTTTTGTTCTTTATCGAGTTGCATCTCATCAACTGCTGATAATAAGCTTTTCTACGCCACTAACAGTTAGCATGAATGCACGCTAAAAAGACCACCAAATCCTTCTTCTACCTTCATTAGCTCTTGGAACGACGTGGTAATGGTTGCATATAAATTCCCTGAGGCACATTATGCTTGTGATGCCCGTCAAGTACATTGATCAAACCACTTTATTTGTTCTGTTTCGTCTCAGAGCTTTTGTCTTTACAGGCTTTATCTCCACGTCCAGTGACAGGCTCCTCTGATACAGCCAGATCAGACAAAGAGAAAGCATCTTGGTCAATTGTAAGGGCAACTTTGGTTGGTTAATTTTGCGAAAGGTGACAAATGGAATGGGAGCATTGTGTATGGTAACTTAAGTCTTTATAAGAGCATATTTTATCAAATGCAGCTTCTTAGCTTGAATTTCTCATTCTCGTTGATCGGCAAAACAGCAGGGTCAAGGAACACATAATCACTTCACCTAATACAATGCTTTAAGAATGGATTTATGAGTTTTAAACTGAAGGGCTTTTGGCAAAATCTTATGAGCAACAATCCAATGGCCGGCATTGTTTTCTAGCATACACACCCCTTGATATAATTTGGATAATGCCAATCATTTGGCGCATACACACCCCTCGTTCTTGCACCGGTCAACTTAATCTCATTAGACAATCTTACGTATTGATTACATGTTTCTCATACTCCAAACATAGCCTGCAGAGTGACCAGGTGGGTCTCTTAATCAAAAAATAATAAAAAAAGGGATAGAGAGCTATATTGTCTCGTCAGCTCTATTTCTCGGGCAATACACAAAGAGGAACCTGAGAGGAGGACTAAGAGAAGCGGCAGTAATCTATGCTGGCTTGGTAAATTAAGGATGAAAATAAGTAGAACATCGATGACCAATACTATTCTTTGGAGACATCAAATCAGACGGCATACTCAAAGTTTAATTTAATAATCCTTTTTGGACAACTTCAAGGCTGAACCTTGTTCATCATGTCCATTTGGCTTCTGCTCCTCGTAGTCTGCTTTGTCATAGTACAGGGACTTAAGACCATCAAACACTTCCATCTCCATACTTGCAACCATGTCTGATTCTTCTTTCGAAAGATACTACAGACCAAGAAACAATCGACGCAGACACAGAAGACACCCTACAGCAGCTTCTATCTCTGGACTCACTGCTTCACCTTCGTTCACAGATTTAGGCTCTTCACACACGTCACAATTTTTTCAATATGCTCCTCCTCGTACTTCTGCTTCACCCCCATTTACAAACAATGATAACGTCTCTTGGGAAAGTGAGGTATCATGGCAGTTTGAGCCAACAGGTTGGCAAGATAGTCGCAACTTGGGTGTAGCTTTGAGTCCATGGATTGATTCACCAGTGACAAGTCGTATCTTTAGAAGAACAGCTAATGATTACTACAGTTCGCATGCTCATGGTGGACACCGAAACTTTTACAGTGACTATTCAAGCTATAGTGCAGCTCCTGTTGGTAGGCTTGAACTACAGAGTTATGCCGCTCGAGATACAGAGATTTCGGCCGTCCATGTCAGGCATTATCGCCAGAGTTCTGGATATGGTAAATCCCGTGGTGAGAGTTCAGGCTTGGAAATCATCAAGGAAGGGTCTGCAAGAAATAGCAACGTTATGGCTTCTCAAGGTGAGCTTGTTCATATCTCTGAAAGAAGTGAAGATGTGGAGAGACAGGCAGCATTCATAAAAAATCCTAGCCTTGATCCTCATGGGCAAGGTTCTAGCTGGTTTGCGGTCTCAAATGCTTACAAGGATACAGAGCAAGATAGTTTGAGTCATGTCAGTGAGGGCCTTCATCATGCTAAGCTACATTTAGGAGACCATGAATATGGCCAAGGCAACCGCACTCCTAATCAAGATCCAGGATCAGAACAAGGAGATTTTGGTGAAGAGGAAGAAGATGATGAGGAGCCGCCCGAGCAGGTTGGTCTCTTTGGTTTGTTCAAGTACTCAACCAAATGGGATATGGTTCTTGTGATTTTAGGCTGTTTAGGGGCTCTCATAAATGGAGGATCTCTTCCATGGTATTCTTATCTTTTCGGAAAGTTCGTGAACAAGATCGCCCATGAAACAACTGACAAAGTTCAGATGTTGAAGGAAGTGGAGAAGGTAAACAAAATGCTTACAAGTGAAAATGATCAATGTATTAGACTGTTTATCAAATTTGTATGACAATGTAGCGATGTTTCTTTTCTGCAATTCAGATTTGTCTGATGATGATCGGTCTATCAGCAATAGTTGTGGTTGGTGCATATTTAGGTAAGATGAAGAATACATCAATGATCAAACCAATGATTATACCTCTATAATAACTATACATATCTAGTGTAGATCTTAACAGTAGTTTTCTACGTTACCAAGATCAACATGCATCATTTCATAAAAAGGAAAAGTTTTGGATGGAACAGAGATCACCTGTTGGAGATTGGTGGGGGAACGATCAGCTCATCGAATACGAACCAAGTATTTAAGAGCAGTCCTACGCCAAGAAATTAGCTTTTTTGATACTGATGTTAGCACAGGTGATATCATGCATGGAATTTCAAGTGATGTTGCACAAATACAAGAAGTCATGGGAGAGAAGGTCCATCCTACATCTTCTAACCTGAAAGCTATAACCTTTACCGTAGCACATATTATAGAATTTGCAAAGATGTATATATAATATTTAAGCATTTAAGTATTAAATTTTTTCTCGTTGTTAACAGATTAGACTTACAAATCCCAATGAATATCCTCTAATGAAATAACTTTTAAATAATCGCAGATAGCACATTTTGTTCACCATATATTTACCTTCATTTGTGGTTATACTGTCGGGTTCTTGAGGTCGTGGAAGGTAGCTCTAGTAGTTTTCTCAGTCACACCATTGATGATGTTCTGTGGCATTGCTTATAAGGCCATCTACGTTGGTCTTGCTACGAAAGACGAGGTAAGTCGGTAAGTTCAAGTAATTATTGGAGGATTCATTGTCTGAGATTTTCATTTAAATGGAAATTGCAGACCTCGTATAGGGAAGCTGGTGGAGTTGCAGAACAAGCAATTAGTGCAATTAGAACTGTGTTATCTTTTGTTGCTGAGGATCATTTTACCCAAAAATATGCTGATATGTTGATGAAGTCGGTACCCAATGGGGCAAAGATTGGGTTTGCAAAAGGTGGAGGAATGGGAGTTATCTACCTGGTTACTTATGCAACATGGGCCTTAGCATTTTGGTATGGATCTATCTTAGTTGCAAGAAATGAGATTCGTGGAGGTGATGCCATTGCTTGTTTCTTTGGTGTCAATGTAGGAGGAAGGTAGTACTTTACCAAAAAGCGCAAGCTTGCTTCATATAATTGACATAGGAATTAAAGTTTTGCAAAATTAATAATATCAGCATGTCCATTTTGGCAGGGGATTGGCATTATCACTGTCATATTTTGCACAATTTGCCCAAGGCACAGTGGCAGCAACCCGTGTATATGAGATCATAGATAGGATCCCTGATATAGATCCTTATAGCAGCCAAGGTGGGAGACTTTCACGTGTTCGAGGGAAAATCGAATTAAAAAATGTCACTTTTGCTTACCCATCTCGTCCTGATGCTATCATTCTTCACTCTTTAAGTTTGGCTATCCCATCAGCAAAGACTCTTGCACTGGTTGGTGCTAGTGGAGGTGGCAAGTCAACAGTTTTTAGTCTAATTGAGAGGTTCTATAATCCCAGTAAGGGTAAGCCCTCTATCGCTTTGATCAGAATCTGTTTGGCTTAGTTTTCAGTCGGTGAAACCAAACTCCAATCTTATTTCTTAGCCACAAGTTGAAGACAAGTTCATAACTAGTAGAAGTGAGGTTTTTGCAGGAACTATTACCTTGGATGGTCATGACATAAGTAAATTACAAGTCAAGTGGCTAAGAGACCAAATAGGCATGGTTGGACAAGAGCCGATTCTGTTTGCCACCAGCATACTGGAAAATGTTATGATGGGGAAGGAGAATGCCACCCAGAAAGAAGCAATTAATGCTTGCATTGTTGCTAATGCCCATAACTTTATCTCAAGCCTTCCACAAGGTTATGACACACAGGTAGGTATAATGAGAATAATTTCCAAAAGATCCTACCTATAATTGGGAGGGACTAAACAAGCTTGAACATGCTAAAACATTGACGGTTCAATTTCTAAAAGAAAATGTTTCTTATTGGCAGGCCGGAAATAAGGGAACTCAACTCTCAGGCGGGCAAAAACAGAGGATTGCATTAGCTAGAGCCATTATTAAGGATCCAAAAATCCTTCTTTTGGATGAACCCACCAGTGCATTGGATCCAGAGTCTGAGTCTGTTGTCCAGAAAGCCATTGAAGAGATCTCTGCCACTAGGACAACAGTTGTCATTGCTCATAGGTTGGCAACCGTAAGAAATGCCAACACTATTGCTGTTCTTGATCGTGGATCAGTTGTTGAAACTGGTGACCATCACCAGCTAATGGAAAAAGGTGGAGCATACTATGATCTTGTCCAGCTTGCTTCTGAAGCAGTCTCGAATTCTGCACCAAAAGAAATGAATAGCTTCAAGGACACAGAATTTTCCAGGTACGAAAAACCATATCAAGATATTGCATCAAAGAATGTACAGGACATATCAAGATCAATAAACTTTAAGTCCATGCAATATGACAGCCAGATTAGTCAGATTTTGCAACAAAAAATAAAGCCAAGAGTGTTAAAAATGTCAGATATATGGAAACTTCAAAAACCAGAGATTTTTGTGCTTTTTCTGGGATTCATTTTGGGGATGATTGCTGGTGCAATTCTAACAGTCTTTCCATATCTCCTTGGCGTAGCCCTTGAGATCTACTTCGATAAGAACACACACAAGATGAAGAAGGACATTGGAATTCTCTGTTTAGTAATTGTTGGTCTTGGTGTTGGATGCATTATTTCCATGACAGGTCAACAAGGTTTTTGTGGACTTGCTGGAACTAAGTTAACTAAGAGAGTCAGGGAAATGTTGTTTAAGTCTATACTAAAACAAGAACCTAGTTGGTTTGATCTTGAAGAGAATTCACCTGGGGTACTTGTTTCAAGGCTCTCAGTTGAATGTGTCATTTTCAGAGCTGTTCTTGGTGATCGATACTCAGTTTTACTCATGGGATTGAGCTCAGCTGCTGTTGGTTTTGGTTTATCATTTTATCTTGAATGGAGGCTAACCATTTTAGCTATAGTTTTAACTCCTTTCACTATTGGGGCAAACTACTTAAGCTTGATCATAAACGTTGGACCAAAAATAGACAATAGCACTTTTGCCCGAGCTAGTAACATTGCTGCTGGCGCGGTTTCAAACATTAGAACAGTAGCGACATTTTCTGCTCAGGAACAGATAGTTCAGTCATTCCATAGAGCCTTGGATGAGCCCAGGATGAAATCAATGAAAAGATCACAGGCATTAGGCCTAGCACTTGGTGTCTCTCAGGGTGCAATGTATGCATCATATACATTTTTACTATGGTTTGGTGCCTACCTTGTGAAAAAAGGTTATTCGGGATTTGGTGAGGTATATAAAATTTTTCTCATCCTCGTTTTGAGTTCCTTTTCTGTGGGACAGCTAGCTGGTCTAGCACCGGATACTTCCATGGCTGCAACTGCAGTTCCTTCTGTTTTAGACATTATTTACCGTAGGCCATTGATCGACAATGATAAGGAAAGGTTTAGAAAAATTGACAAATCGAAACCACTTGATATTGAGCTTAAGATGGTAACATTTGCGTACCCTTCTAGGCCTCAGGTTGTTGTTTTAAGGGATTTCAGTTTAAAAGTCAGAGCTGGTAGCACTATGGCACTAGTGGGTGGTAGCGGATCAGGGAAATCAACTATTATTTGGTTGATACAGAGGTTCTATGAACCTAACAAAGGAAAGGTCACAATGGGAGGAGTGGACGTGAGAGAGTTTAAGGTCAAGTCCTTGAGAACACAATTCGCTTTAGTTAGTCAAGAACCTGCATTATTTGCCGGCTCTATAAGGGAAAACATTGCATTTGGAAATCTAAATGCTTCATGGGCAGAGATTGAAGAAGCAGCAAAGGAAGCTTACATTCACAACTTCATCAGTAGCCTTCCTCAAGGTTATGGAACTCAGGTATGGACTTTAACCAATAAACATGCGATGGTGTTCAAGTAACCATGACATAGATAAACCAGACTTTGACATGATCAACTTGATCATTTGATCTTTCTTTGATTATACAGGTTGGTCAAAGTGGAGTGCAACTATCTGGAGGCCAAAAGCAGAGGATAGCTATTGCAAGGGCGATATTGAAAAAAGCAAGGGTGTTACTACTTGATGAAGCAAGCAGTGCATTGGACTTAGAATCAGAGAAACATGTCCAAGAGGCACTAAGAAAGATCTCTAGGAGGACCACAACTATAGTGATAGCTCACAGGCTATCTACTATCAAAGAAGCTGACCTGATAGCAGTACTCAAAGATGGCAAAGTTGTGGAACATGGTAGTCATGATGCACTCTTAAATTCACATCGTAACGGGGTATATGCAAGCTTGGTTCGTGCTGAAGCCGAAGCCACTGCATTTGCTTAGCTGGGCCTTAAAACTGTGTGCACAGCAAAGCCACCATCCAATTTCAATGTGATTTTGCTTATGCTCATGGCCATGGGCCGTTTCAAACGAATCCAATTAATCTTGTTTGAGTGTACCTAGATCTGCTTTCGTAGATGAATGGGAATTGATTGTTCTGGCATTATCTTGGATGGATCATCACAGTTCTGGAGAATGTTTTACCCTTGTTACATTCTTTTGATGCAAAGCCTAATAAATGTTAGATGCCTATAAAGGGGCCATTGGTTCATCTGCTCATTTTCTTAATTCGAGGAACTGTTCCATTCCATTCTTAGTCTCTTCAAATCTTCAAGACTAATCTTTATGTGGATGAAAAAAAATGTTCTGATCACTCATGTTAAGTCATGAATGACATAAAACGTGAATTGAGTGTGCTTATCTACTCCAGTGTGTCATTTTTATCACAATTTCAATTACTTCAAGTCGCTTAGCTTTCAAGATATATTTAACCATTTGGCTGATAGTAGATAACTTATATAGTATGCTTAAATCTTAATTAATAATTTTTTATAATAGTTAATCTAATGATTGATCTTGGACATCAGAAATTGAAAGATCCCCATACCCTCTCCAAGCTCTAAAGGGAAATTTGACCTCCAATTAAAAGACCCCTGACCAATTGACAGAAAGGCACTCCATTCATGATACCATAATCTTTCAGGGCTATGCTTGGCATTTCAGGTAAGGGTACATATTTTCTTATAGCATAACCATTGTCTCTTGGCTTTAAAGCCAAGGGATGTTTGAGAGTTACGTGCCTGTCATGCAAAGCTAGTGAGCTTTGCCTAGGACTCCTAACTTACAGAACAACTTTGTCTTTGGGATGTTCTTTTATCTCATCTCTATCCCAGGAAAAAAAGAAAAAAAAAAAACCAAGAAAGACTCTGTGTCTTCAAT
Organism: Erythroxylum acuminatum; assembly: GCA_026284645.1. Lineage (NCBI taxonomy): Eukaryota > Viridiplantae > Streptophyta > Magnoliopsida > Malpighiales > Erythroxylaceae > Erythroxylum > Erythroxylum acuminatum. The sequence goes on from JANKOD010000001.1 coordinate 10,652,987, forward strand.
GAATATCAGATTCTTCAACATTCTCTAGTCTTGTACATTTATACTTGGAACGGTCTGCTGCTTCTCTCAGGTATATTGCTTTCATATTTCTCTTTTCTTTTCCTTTTTTTTTAAATGCTTGAGATGCTATGTCGTGCAGACATGTCCTAATTATTATTACAAGTTCCTGAATCCTAAAATTATAATTCCTTGGATCTCATTACTGATATAATAAGGTTGAGAATGGTGAGCGGAGGAAAATCTTCAAAAAGATAATACCTAGTCGGGATCACGTTCTTCTATCATGTGGACGTGAAAACGTGGTTAAGCAAGCCGTTTTTTGCTAGTCAGTGCTTCAGAATATTGGAAGCAACAATTGATTGACCAACTTTTCCACAGCAATGTTATGATACCAGGAAATTGAGGTTTTTAAACCATTGATTTTCTTATTTTCTTCTGACATGCTCGGGAATAGCGTTTTCAACCTGAAACAAATTAGATTATGCTCTTAACATTTGAATTTGGTGCATCAATCAGCTATCTAAAGGCTTCAGTGAAGGAAGGAAATAGACAAGGAGAGTTCATGCTTTGAGAAAGAAAGAAGGGCATGGCCTCTCTCACACCAGGAGTATTACTAAAGCTTCTTCAGAGTATAAACTCCAATGTAAAGGTTCGAGGAGAATACAGGTCTGTTCTGTTACAAGTTATCAGCATTGTCCCTGCCTTGAGTGGCTCAGAACTGTGGCCTAACCAAGGCTTCTTTGTAAAAGTATCTGATTCCTCTCATTCGACGTATGTCTCACTGTCAAAGGATGACAATGAGCTAATATTGAATAATAAGCTACAACTTGGGCAATTTTTCTATGTTGATAAAGCGGAAGCTGGAACACCTGTTCCAGTCCTGATTGGTGTCAGACCACTTCCAGGACGTAATCCTTTTGTGGGTAATCCGAAAGATTTGATGCAAATGCTGGTACCGTCTGAGGGTCCTGTAACAGTTGATAGTGAAGGGTCGAGATTAAGAGAGTCACTAGACTTTAAAGAAGAGAGTTCGAGACAGAAAATTGTTATCAAAGAAGAAAAGGCAGTTGTTCAATCCAGGTATATGCAGGGCGTTTTGACAGCAACTCCTAAAGCTAGCGGAGTAGATATTGACGGAGTTGGGAAGAGCAATGATAATGAGAATTCTGGAGCAGGTAAGAAATCTGGGTCAGTGAGAAGCAAGCTGCTAGAGAATAAAGGTCAGGTAAGATTCTCGGCCGATAACATATAAATGTTGTAGGGTGTTCTATAGTCTCTTTCCTTGGTAATCTAGTAAATTACATTTTGGCATGGAATCAAATGTACTTTTCCATCTCCTTTCGATATATTCCAAGCAATTACTCTCCCAGTTTGATTGATATAGTGAGTAATTCGTTGGATGAAGGCTTGATTGTATTATGGAAAATGAAAACCCCTGTCAACTGATATGCCAACCATTGCAGGCACGTCCTACCACTCCTTTACGCAGTCGACCTGATGCATTCTCAGCAAAATCAGATATTTCTGTATCCAACATCAAGGAGTTTCAACTAGCTTCCAAGATCACCTCTGCAAGATTCTCATCAAATAAACAGGACATCACTAATTTCGCGCCCTTCTCAAACAGTAAAGGCAAAAGCTTTTTGCCTGAAACACCAGCTTGGACATCTCTGCCTGTTAACCTCATGAAGCCAGGAAAGGTATGTTTCAACTTACTTTGTCATTTCTTCCAACAAATTTCTTCATTCTCAGGGGCAAGGTTGGCATGTGACAGTTCTTTAGGTGATTGATTTATCTACAAGATCTTGTATTGATTAGTTTTGGAAAATTTTAGCTTTCTTTGTCTTAATCGATCACCATTCTCTCAGGGACTACTTAGAAGGAAATATTTAGCTTCTCAAGTTGCAGCAGAAGCTCAGAAAGAAGCATCTAATGCAGCAACACTAATCAAGTGCCTCAAGTAAACTAAATGGCTGAGTTCATGAGACCACTTATCAAACATGTTTAACTTGACATCTATCAGAATTAATTTTCACATACCTTTCTTTTCTTTTTTTGAAGAAGTAATAAATTCATTCAAAAAGGTGGAAATTACAGAACTTTTCAATCTTTTCTTGCAGTATGTTTGCTGATCTCTGCTCCTCTGCCTCTCCTGATAACCCCCATCAATCTCTCACCAAGTTCTTCTCGCTTCACCAGTTAATTGATCAGCAAAAGGTCACAACAGCATTAGCGGATAAATCACTCCAACTCTCAATTCAATTGTCTGCTTCAGACACGGAGAAAACATCTAGAAAGCCAGTTCTGGCTCATTATTCGAATACACTAAAATCTCCAAAGCGTCCAGCGGATTTAAGTTCAATTGAGAAGTTGGAATGGGCCAAAGGAGATGGTGTAAAGGACATGGAGGAATTAAAAGAAACTCTATTGAATGAAACAAGAGCTTGGTTTCTGAAATTCTTGGAGAGAGCATTGGATGCCGGCTTTCGAGTCGCCACCCAAGAAAAGAAAGGTAGAGACAGTGTGGGGCGACGTTTGGAGCCAGAGAACAACCATATTGCTGTAACACTGACACAACTTAAGCAAGCAAACGAATGGCTAGATAAGCAAAGGAAGTCACTGAACTCAGAAAATAACAATGGACTAGTGGATGCAATTGACAGATTGAAGCAAAAGCTTTATGGTTGTTTACTTGGTCATGTCGATTCAGCTGCATTAGCTCTGGAAAATGGGTCTGATCGTGGCTGAGAGGCAAGATATCTTCCGCGGGCCACAAAATGATTCATGTATTGAAGTAATGACACAAAGTTTGACAAACTATATTTACTGCGTATTCTATGATCCATAATTCTAGTCACTAAAGGCCCGTTAAGGTCGAAATTTTGACATGATACTGAAGTTAAATTAAAGTTTATGGTGATTGAAATCTATGTAATTTGTTGTTGAAAAATCATAACGTAATCGCATAACGTGCGCAATGGAAGAAAATAAAACTTTTTATAATTGTTCGATATTTAAAATCTTTTTAACTTTATATCATGATTAATTTATTAATCATAAATTATATTTTATTATGAAATTTGATTTTCTTTTGAGCAACTCCTTCGTGAAGCTAAGGTTTGTAATTATTAAAAACGGCTTTAATTGTACAAGCATCTTACTTTTTTTTTTTCTAAATAGGAAACAGATTCCGGACAACTCCTCTAAAAGGAGAAGATGACACCCAATGGATTTAGTATCAAAATAAGTGACCTCTACATTAAAATAACCAGCATAGTTAGCAAGTCAGTCAGCGCATCTGTTGCTCTTTCGATATATATGTCGATGAGTAATGGTTTAGTTGCGAGTGAAAAGTTCGTTAATACCCTTGACGATGGGATGGAGTGCCATAGATATGTGGGCTGAAGAAGAGAGGATATCAATCACGGAAGTAGAATCTACTTCAAGTTCGATCCGGGGATAACTCAGATTCCACGTGAACATGAGTTTGGTAAAAACTTCCCAGAATTCCGCTGACCTGGATGAGCACCAGCCAATATTTTGTGCGAACCTTCTAAGCCAAGTACCTACACTATCTCGTAGAAGTCCTCCTGCTGTAGCTGAGAACGAGGACCGTTTGCATGCTTCATTGGTGTTTAATTTTATCCATCCATTAGGCGGTTTGCTCCATCCGGATAGCAGATCTTGTCGAGGGCAAAATCCTGTAATAGCTCGACTTTGCCACACGACTGAATTGTGGATGAGACCTGCATAAGACAAATGAATAAAATAGGTGAGGAAGGTCAGTTAAACTGGTCGTCAAAGAGGGTCAGATTTTGCCATTGCCGTAGGAACCAACGAGTAGTGCCAAAAATTCATTTTTTTTTATATAAATAGTATGTTGTTTCTTGATTTTTTAAAGAAATTTAATGAAAATAGTGAAATATATTAATACTTAACGTTATAACTTAATTTTCTCAACACATTTATTTAAAATAATGTTTAAAATATAAGCTTGAGTTATTTTTGTCTTGACTCACTTGTTATATATGCATATATATGATACATTAGCACATTAATAGAGTTCAATTACCAATTCAATTCTATATTAATTGGATATAAGTGAAAACGCGTACATTTCATAAACTTCTCTTTCTGCTGCACTAAGATTTGACCCATACATCTTTCTTGCTGACATCCCTAGAATTAGAGGCTGAAACCCAGATGCTATATCAAGGTTGTGCCCTTGCACATGCGTTTGTATTTGGGTTTCATTTTTGAACATGATGATTATTCTTATGGTTGCATCAGTGACTTGAATGGTCCTTTGATCTGTATTTGACTCGTGTCCTTCGCTTAGATGAGATTGTCTTGATTCGTGGAGATAGATCACTAGATTTTTGCGTTATTTGTTTGTTCTCTATTGCATTGTTAGAGCGAAAATCTATAATTTTGTTCAAAATGTAATCTTTTGTCGGTTCCTCGTTTGGGTTTCTCAAACTACAATTGTTCTACTGAAGAGGTGCGACTTTGTTTCAATTTTGGTGTTTTCTCTCGTTTTGATCACTGGAACGATGAAATTTGGGTTCTTGGGGATGTACTGACCAGTAATTCTAGACATTGCATTTTTTCCTTTCATAATTGTTTCTATTTGGTCTTTTAAGGATTTAAATTTTGTTGATGAACGAATGCAGTTCTTTCGTATACCTGAGAAAGTGGGAAAGTAAAGATGGTGAAGGTTACTATGATTGCTCGTGTCACTGATGGACTACCCCTGGCAGAGGGATTGGATGATGGTCGTGATGTGAAAGATGCTGAAATGTATAAGCAGCAAGTTAAAGCTTTGTTTAAGAATCTTGCTACACGACAGAATGAGCCTTCAAGAATGTCCATTGAAACTGGCCCTTATATTTTTCAGTATCCTTCAGACATTTTTTTTAATCTCTTCTATAATCACACACAAATTTAGAACTTTTAGTTTTTGTCTATGTCCTTCATGGTTCGTACTTATAATTGTTGTTGACATGTAAACCTATCCTTCTTCTCCTTGCTTCTTGCTTATCTTCTTCGAACTCCATCACCAAGTCTCAACGTTCTGTGGAGATCTGTGGAAATGAGTATGTCTCTGAATACTATGTATTGTTAGCAATGGTGTTGAGGATGGGTGGAGGGCATTTCCCGTGATTGCTGTTATTTGGGATGATCAGAATAAAATCATAGGAGTTCTTACCGCACACAGAGGGCTTTCTGAACATTCTAATGACAATAAATTGTTCTGGGAGACCTTTGAAAATTGAATAGTAACAGTGTAGTTCTCTTATAAAATTACTTATTGTTTTGGACTATGTTTAATCAATTTTTTGTTCAAAGTTGCTTTTACATTTTCCTTTTCTTGAATTTTTGAGGATCATGATGTGTGTATTTTTCTCTTGTTATACTTTTCGTCCAAAAGTGAACCGTTATCAGTGATTTCTTGACTTAAACCTGTAGTTATATTATTGAAGGACATGTATGTTATCTAACAATGTGTGATCGCTCGTACCCGAAGAAACTTGCCTTTCAATATCTAGAAGACCTGAAGAATGAATTTGAGCGTGTCAATGGGGCCCAAATTGAAACTGCTGCTCGGCCTTATGCATTCATTAAATTTGGTAGACCTTATAATTTTGTTTGAATTTTTCTCTTCATAAGCCAGACTGCTTCATTCCAGTGACTTGATGTTTTGTTCATTTGCTTCTAATGTCACTGCTAGGCTTGACTTTACCTTTTACGTTTCTCTTCAAGATACATTTATACAGAAAACAAAGAAATTGTACCAGGATACTCGTACACAGCGGAACATTTCTAAGTTGAATGATGAACTATATGAGGTCCATCAGATCATGACTCGCAATGTGCAGGAAGTTCTTGGTGTCGGCGAAAAGTTGGATCGTAAGAGCCATTCTCTATCTGCAGAATTTTTGTTTGTCTTTTTCCCTACTATTGTTGCTATTTTAATGAACCTGATGAAAGAGAATAATAGTACTGGCTATTTCGGATGCACACTTAGAAATTAAGTTTATGATGTTTTTCTGTTTGGTAAAAAGATGTGAGAATTTCTTTTTTGTCCTAATTCTCTAAATTACCATTTGCAAGTTGGTTGGATATTTGAATTAATCAGCTTTGTTGGTATAAAAGAGTTTATGTATCAACTTGTTAGATTCAGTTGAATGGAGACTAGTGCTTTCAGTCACAGGTGTAACCTGTGATCAATTTCACGTTCGGGGGCTTGTCTGCTGGTTAAAATCTGAAGCATCCTGCTTGAAGTGATAATATGACTTTCTCTCTTGAAAGAATATGATGTTTGATATGTGTGTTTCCCTCAGTAAGTAGTGGTATTAAGTGACCTCTAATGTGAAATGCTATTGAACTGGTTGTTGTAAAGGCATAGCTTAGTTGACTTGCGCTCTACAAATTGTTCTGCAAGCACCCTATTCATAACTTTATTGGTCTAATTGGAATTCTTATTTGCACAATATCCTTTTAATTTGGTTTTGTAGGGGTTATATTTGATTAAATTGTGTTGGTTTTGTTCCCTGTCCTTTTGATTCCTCCCAGCCTTCTTTCAGTTGCTTCAGTTTTGTCCAAAGATGATAATGCATAAAATTTCATCCCACAACTTTATTTGATGAATGTGGTTCATTCTCTTTCTCTTTTACTGAAAGTATCGTGCTGTTCCTCTATCTCAACCCAAGCTCTGTACTAACAAAGCTTTTGCATATCTCTTTAATTATGCAGAGGTAAGTGAAATGTCAAGTCGGTTAACATCGGAATCTCGTATATATGCTGACAAGGCAAGAGACTTGAATCGACAGGTCAGTTGCATTGAATCTATTGTGGGCTTGTAGGTCTGTCCATCTTTCTTCTAGTTTTCCCCTGGCCACAGCCATTTACTCCAGCTCACATTTCTGCAGCTTTGTATGTAGAGCATTACACTTTTAAAAATGGATTCTCAGAAAAATTATTAAATGTGACAATATTCGAAATTTAGCTATCAAATTCAGGGAAAAGACAAAGGTTTTACCTTTTGTGCTGGATGTACCATATCTTTTATTCTAATTCTGCTATTCATGTTAGGGGCCTTTTCCTGAAAGTTGCTGCTAAGTGCAGTGATAAAATGCTTTTACTTATTGTTTGTGCATGCCTTTGAGATGCAGGCTTTGATTCGTAAATGGGCCCCTGTTGCTATTGTTTTAGGAGTTGTGTTCCTCCTCTTTTGGGTTAAAACAAAGATATGGTGATCCAGCCAACTATTCTAGTCTATGAAATTTGTTGAATGACTTCTTGGGTTTCTCTGCAATGCCATTGGTTGTCCAAACTGCATGGTCTTTATCATATATCAAGGGCTATTCCAAAGGAAAGATCCAATCACATATCGAGATGAAGCACTATCCAGATGAAGCACTATCGGATTATGGATCAGATGTACCAAAAGACTTGATCATGCTTGAATTTGAACTTTAGTTTCTTTTAGTGGCACATTTATGTACCTTATAGAGACCCCTCAACCTTACAAACAGGTTGAGGAACATAGTATATTGGATACAGCTATGATGAATTTTTATACGCTCAACCCTTTATAGAGATTTGTTGATCGTATCTAGGATTGATATGAGATCCAATATTATGTGATTATACTGGCAACAAAGTTGAGTTTCAACTTTTGATGATTTCCCCTTGTGCGTTGTTTTCACTCAATTTCATTTGGAACAATTAGTTTCCAGTCCTTAAGCCATGACGTACTGCATTGAAAATCTTAGTTTAGATGCTGTAGACATGGTGTAGACTCATGTGAGGTTATGTAATCATGTATATGGGCATGAAATCCACTTCTTGACCATCTTCAGTTGCAAGTTGGCGCTGGAGAGATTACATGTGTTCCCAAGAAAAGCACTTGACCTCTCATGGAAGTTAATCCGGGTTGGCTTGTTCATACGAGTTCTTGTACGCTACTTGCGAGAGCTAAAGCCTTTTTGAATTATGAATGTGGGGTTAAACTTTGTGTTATGTGAAAGTTTTGTTAAAGTTTTTTATGTGGGAATTTATCATAAATTGACGTGGATATTTTTAAATGAAAGTTGATCCTATCAAGATATATTATATTCGTTTAACTGGAGGTGGGACGCACCGTTTAGCGTTGTTCGTTACCGCAACGTTTTGTTCCCTTTAACCTTGTAGGAAAAAGTCCAACAGAAATTGCAATTTCCAGGTTTACCCGTGTATGAGACAAGGAGATGGAGAGAAACCACAACAAACAAGCGAAGCTTCAATTAATTACCACTGTGGGATCTTGATTTCAAAATGGGATATTCATGTGATGATGATGGAATGGAGATTGATAGCCCGATTTTTGTTATTGCTCTTAGGTGGCCACCCGTGAAAGAAACGATGGACACGTTAGAAATACGTGGAGTAATATAATTGTAACATTAATTTCATATGTATGACCATTAATCATATTGCTTAATATATATTTAATAACTATAATGAGATGGTTAATAATTTACTAATTTACATTTGAGGTACATAGTAGTATTCTAATAATTATATGCTGACCCATTAAACTATAGTTTATAACATCTTTGAAATGACATAATTATCCTTTTTTACCCTTTAGAGTAGAAACATATTATAAGATATAACATATGGTGAGATTGTGTGCATATGGTGTGTGGGTGTGAAAACAGAATATTGAGTTTTCTACCATTAGCTTCCTCTCTCGCATAAGGTGTTGATTTTGATAGGTTTTAGTGTCCAAGATGGAAAGAATGCACCAAAACTCTATGCCAAGCATTGGAGGTATGTCAATTTTATTGTGTTGTTAATGCTCTAAATAAAATGTAGATCTTGGCTTTGTGATTGTTGATGAATGCATCTGTGCATAACAATTAGTATCAGAGCTCTATGGTCATTTGATTTTAGGGCTCATTTTTGCGTATAAACCTGTATTTTCAAATTGGTCTTTTGACAAAGATGATTTCTAAATGATGCATTGAAGGTGTAGAAACTGTTGTTGGTTATTGTTGCCTTTTACCTTTGTTTTGGACAAAGAATTAGGATTTTTTGGTTGAGATTTTGAAAAGTTTCGGTACTGTTGTTAATGGCCTAAATAGGTCAAAGATTTTCAAATTTTGGAGCACTTTTGGCTGAAATGGATATGGAAAATCCATAGAGCATGAAAAATGGAAGAAAATGCCCAAAAAATCATCGGAAACTGAAGTCCAGTGAGAAAGTTACGCGGGTTGACCCGTCGACCCAGTTGAAGGACAGGGACGGTGCCGTATATTTTTATTTTTTCAAATATTTAAAATATTTTAAAAAATTTGCACAGTGCATGTGGGGGCGTGTGCCAGGTCCTTTTTGGACTATTTTTTCACCTTTTTGCTTCATTTTTTATTCTATTTTTCCATATGTTTATGCACAAGATTTATTAGTAATTTTTATTTGATAATTCTAATTGTTTTAATCTTATTGTGGCATAAACATGATTTTTTTGGTTGAAAATAATGAATGCTTATTTTTATCTTTCGTATAATTGAGCATGTGAAACTATTTATGATGAGGAATTTTTAAAAAATATTAATGTATGTTTAAAATTTTGTGTTTTTCCTCTAAATAATGTTAAGATCTATACATGTAATTAATTATCCTGTCGATAATTACTACTTAGTAGGATGCTTAATATGGTGAAGAAATTTTATTCAAGTATTATGAACCACACAATTTTTCTATCCTTTCGATAGTATATTGATGATTTGCTTGTAATATTTAATAAATTGTTCTTATCTGTGAATGAGTTCTATGTTTGTTTAAGGAACTCTAGCATAACTGATATAATTAATTTTGAAAAAAAGAGCACAAATTGCATGATTCTGTTTTAACATGTATATCATGGTTATTGCTTTTGGTTCACATTAAGCTTTAAGTAATTTGAGAGTCTCTGCTATCTTGACGCTGAATGGAACGAACCACAAGCAATGGGTTAAATCTCTCATGATGAATTTGACTATCATGCGAATGGACTTGGCCTTGAGAATTGATCCACCACCTAAACCTACTGATGATGCTACTAAGAAGGAAAGAAAATCCTATGAGAAGTGGGAATACTCTAACTGATGCTATTTGATGATTATGAGGTATCACATGGATGATTCCATTGGTGATAATATTCCCGAGGCTAATCATGCAAAGGATTTTCTTGCTGCCATTAAGATGAAGTACATAAAGTTCTCAAAGAATGAGAAGAATGAGTACTTAAACATGCTTTATCACACCATTTATGATGTTGCAAGTGACATTAGGGCTCACATCGACAAGCTCATGGGTTGTTACTATAAGCTTGAGGCTATGGATATGGACCTTAGTGAGGATTACATGGTATGGCTTGTGATGAGGACTCTTCCTTCTAAATTTGATTCGATTAGATCAAGTTATAATGCTCAGAAAGAGCAATGGACTGTTGAGGAGATGACTACTATTCTTGCCAAGGAAGAGCATGACATGAAAAAAGGAAGGGCAAGAAGCATATCTATGATGACAAACAACAATAATTCTAAAAAGAGAAAGTTCATTTCTAATAGCTTAAGTGACCAAACACCTTTCAAAAAGAAGGTTGTTAGTCTTAAAGGAAGTAGATTGGCGGGCTCATCTTCTGTTAGTAAGAAGAATAAGTTTTTCAAAGGGAAGTGCAACTTTTGTTAGAATTTTAGGCACTAGAAAGTTGATTTCTGAAAAATCAAACTTAAAGAAGAAAGGTAATTGTCTTGTGATGGTTTGTTTAGATTCTAATGTTATTGATGTGCCCTTAAATACTTGGTGGTTAGACACTGAAGCAGCAATTCATGTTATGAATTCCTTGTAGAAACTGACAAGTTGAAAGAGGCTGACTAATTCTGAGCAACACATGTACATGGGAGATGATACCAGTTAAAGTTGAATTTTTTGGGACAGTTAGACTATAGTTGAATACAGAACATCTTTTGGTGTTACATGATGTCGCTTATTTACCCTCTATTAGGAGGAATTTGATTTTTGTATCCATTTTCGATATACTAGGTTATAGTCTTCTTTTTTGGAACTGGAAAACTGACTTTGTATCGTGACTCTCTTTTGGTAAGAAATGGAATTTTATGTGAAAATTTATACAAACTTGAGTTGAATGATATTGTTATTGTTGCTTCTTCCTCTTCTCTTAATACTGTTGTTGGTTTCAAACGTATGAGGTTGGATTTAAGATCTTCTATGTTATAGTACAAACGTTTAGGCCATATTTCTAGAGATAGAATGGAGAGGTTGGTAAAAAATGTTGTACTTTAGGATATTGATTTTTCAAATTTCACTACCTGTGTTGATTATATTAAAGGAAAGTTGACTACTAAGGCTAGAAAAAGCAAAATAGACAGGAGCTCAAAATCATTAGAGTTGATTCATACTGATATATGTGGACCATTTATTCCATCTGCTATGGGTGGTTATAAATACTTCATCACTTTTATTGATGATTTTTTCAGGTACGGTCATGTGAAACTCATTCATAAAAAATCTGAATCTTTGGAGGCATTTAAGATTTTCAAGATAAATGTTGAGATTCAAAAGGGGAAGAAAATCAACGTTGTTAATTCTGACAGAGATGGAGAGTATCATGGGCGTTATGATGAAAGTGGAAGGAATCTAGGGCCTTTTGTTAGATACTTGCAGGAATGTGGTATTGAAGCAAAATATACAATGCCGGAAACACCTTAGCAGAATGGAATCATTGAAAGAAGAAACCACACACTTCTTGATATGTTGCGGTGTATGTTGATTTATTCTAGTTTGCCTGAATTATTGTGGGGTGAGGTGTTGAAGACAACTACTTATATCTTGAATCAAGTACTTAGCAAGTTAGTCCCAAAGACTCCATATGAATTATGGTCAAGTATGAAATCAAGATTGCGCCATTTTCATGTTTGGGGATGTAAACTAGAAGTGAGGTCCTATAATACACAATCTAAGAAGCTTGATCCGAAAACTATTAATGGTTACTTTGTAGCCTACACCATCGGATCAAGGGGTTTTATATTCTATTACCTATCTCACACGACCAGAATTATAGAATCAGATAGAGCTGTCAATTTTGAAGATGAATTTGGTTCAAGTCACGGGTCAAAAGAAATTGTATTCAAGGAAGAACGCATTCTAATCCCTGTACTCGTTGCTTCCGCTCCTACGGATGACCCTGTGATTGAACAAATTCCAGTAGAATCTCATGATGAACCTCAGAATCAAGCACAGGATGAAGTCATTGATTCTGGGGATGGTGAAGTTATTGTCAAGAGATCACAAAGAACACGTAAACCTGCCATTGCTAATGACTATATTGTCTATTTACAGGAACACGAGTTCGATGTGGGAGATAATACCTAATCAGCCAGTTTTTAAGAAGCCATAAATAGTCCTAAATCCGCCTTATAGATGAATGCAATGAAAGATGAGTTGAGTTTTATGTCACAAAATGGAGTTTGGGAGTTGGTTGAACTACCTAAAGGTTGCAAACCCATTAGGTACAAATGGGTTTACAAAATCAAACATGACTTAAGTGGACAATTAGAAAGGTATAAGGCTAGACTTGTACCTAAAGACTATAGTCAGAGAGAAGGGATTGATTTCAAAGAAACCTTCTCACCAGTTTCTACCAAAGATTCACTACGAATCATCATGGCTATAATTGCTCATTTTGAGTTGGAACTCAATCAAATGGATGTGAGGACTGCCTTCTTGAATGGAGATCTGTATGAAGATGTTTATATGACCTAACCAGTTGGTTTCGAGATAACTAGTAAAGTACACTTGGTTTGCAAGCGCAAGAAGTCTATCTATGGGTTAAAACAAGCATCAAGGCAGTGGTATCTCAAGCTTGATATGTTGTCACTGCAAATGACTTCAAGAAGAATGTAATTGATCAATGTATATATATGAAGTTTAGTTTCATTTTTCTAGTGTTGTATTTTGATGACATTTTACTTGCTTCTAATGATACTGATATATTATTTGAGACAAAATAACTGTTATTTAGCCATTTTGATATGAAGGATCTTCGTGGGGCCTCTTATGTACTTGGAATTCATATTATCTGAGATAGAGCTAATGGGATTCTTTGATTGTCTCAAAAGACTTACATTGATCAGATCTTGAAAAGATCCAATATGCATTCTTGTTCTCCTGGAAAGGCACAAATAGTGAAGGGTGACAAGTTCTTAAAAGCCCAATGTCCACAAAATGATAAAGAGAGAGATGAAATGAAAGTCATTCCTTATGTGTCACTTGTGGGTAGTCTGATGTATGCTCAAGTATGCACACGCCTTGATATTGCTTTTGTTGTAGGCGTGTTAGTAAGATACTTAAGTGATCCTAGTTTTAGCCATTAGAAAGCCACTAAGAAAGTCATAAGGTATCTTCAGGGTAGCAAAGATCATATATTGACTTGTCAATGAATTGACACTGTTGATATAGTTGGGTTCAGTGAAGCTAATTATGTAAGATGTGTGGATGATAAAAGGTCTACTTTAGGTTACATCTTTATGATGGCTGGAGGAGCTGTATCGTGAAAAAGTGTCAAATAGACACTGACAACATCCTCTACTATAGAGGCAGAGTATATGGCATGCTTTGAGGCAGTTGTCAAGCAATATGGCTGCATAATTTTATTTCAACATTGGTTATTATAGACTCTATTTTGAATATGTTAATCTCTAAATGAATGGTTGGCCACAAAGTATAATCAAAGGGGCTAGAGGACTTAGGCAGGGGGATCCATTCTCCTCGATCTTTTCTCTATTCGAATGGAGGTTCTTACCAAACTCCTCAAAAGAGTTATGGCAAGGAACAAAATTTTCAGAGTCCATATTAAATATAAAAAGCTTAAGATTATAAGCCTTAACTTTGTTACTAATTTATTCTTATTCTCCAAGGCTAATGTAGGTTTAATCTCTTCCTTTATAACTACTTTAAACGTGTTCAATAAGCTTTTGAGTTTATTCGTTAACAAAGGAAAATTTTGATTGTATTTATATTTAAGTGTAGAAAAATAAGCAGCTTGATTTTCCTTACTCACTAAATTTAAACACTTGCAAATTCCTTTGACATACTTAGGTATACCCATCTCCTCTAACAACCCTTTATCACTAATTTCAAGCAAATATTAAAGAAAATTCATAATAGAATTAGTAATTTGAGCTGCAAGAGCTTATCCATGGCAGGGAGAGCTCAGCTTATTAATTATGTACCAAACTCCTTATATGTAGTATAATTAAATCCATTTGAAGGCTTCTTATAATGTTTGTTTGGTATTGATGTAAAGAAAAAGAAACTATAGTAAAAATCAAGTATTATAGGATCTATCAACCAAATAATCAAGGTGGATTAGGGGTCATCCTATTAAAAATCATAAATAAGGTCTTGCTAGCTAAAAGAATATGGAGTCTTTTTAAATATAAAAATGTGCTTTGGTCAGAAAGATGCAACTTCCAATGCTTTACTATTCCTCACAATGCCTCCTTATTTATAACTTTTAATCAAGATCAGGGATAAAATCAAGTTGGAATTATTTTGTAAGATTGGTAATGGCTATAGATCCTCTTTCTGGTTTGACAATTGTCCCCGTATGGACCTTCAGAAAGAGTGGTTAATTAGTTACCCTCTAGAATTACTTTTCCATATCTATACCATGGTATATCAGGTCCTCTCTGATCAAACCTCCATCTCTAACCTTCTACCACCTTCCAATGTAGCCTTTTTTCTTCTCAACTTTAACATGATCCTTAGTAAAGATGACACAATTTTCTAGAAAGTAAACTCTATAGATGAGTTTACAAATTCAAATCGCAAAAATCATTTTAGAATTCCATTCCCTAAAGATGCATCTTATAAGTTTTTTTACAAAAAACATGGATTGACCCAAGCTTCCTTCACTCTATGGCTGATAGTTAAAGGAAGACTGAGCACTCTTAACAGATTAATTAAAATTTTAACTATCCCAAATTAGTGCACTCTTTGTCAGCTAGATCAAAAGTCTTTGGATCACCTATTTTTCAAATATGACTATCCTAAGTATACTTGGAAGGAAATATGTAGCTTAGAAAACCTTCTTGAGGACGGGACTGATATCACAGAGTGGAGCATCCAAGCTAAACATAAAATGAAGGGGATAAATGCCTTAAGTTACTTAGTTACTAGCATTTAGGAAAAACAAAATAGAAGAATTTTCACAAGCCAAGCCTGATAACTTTATCAAAGATCTTGGTAGGAACATAAGGCTTCACCTTCTTCTTTATAAAGACAAAATCATATGCAAAGCTATTTTAAGTACTAAGTGGAAGCTTCATACTTTCCAAAAAAAAAAAAAAAAGTGGAAGCTTCATTAATCTTTAACTCTCCACATTAGTTACACTTTGACCTATTTTGGTTTTATTCTGATGCTCTAGGATATGAATTTTACATCCCAAGTTATGTACATTTTGTACTCTATATATTGATGCCCTTTGAGGCTTAATACATTCACCATTTTTTTTAAATTATTGAATATACATATATTCATTTATATAATTTTAAAAAATAAATCTCCTCATCATTTTTAATATATTGGTGTTAAAAATATGCATGGATGCATATTATTTGTTAAAATTTAACATATTATAAAAATATAATATTACATAAAAATACCTTTATATATTTAGAAGAAAGTTATCATTTTTACTAATAGACATATAATATGATAAGATTATTATATATGTTTTTTTACATATATGTATTATAAAAGGTGAATTTAAATTTAAGCTCACAAAATATTAAAATTTTATTATTATATTTAAAATGTGACATAAAGTAAGAGAATTAATATTCATATATAAGAAGCGCAATTGATTTCAAGTACTGCTTTTAAATATTTGTTAGGTTGTTATAGTAATTTTCTACATTCATACATTATTAGCAGCCTATTGCACTTTTTAAAGTAGGTCTTTTGAGTTTGCACTACAAGACCTTTAAACTATTTTACATGCAATTAATAGTTATACATAAAATTTTAAGTAATTTTTATTTTTCTTACATTTACAAATACTATTTTGCATTTAATAACTAAAAAAAAAGTATGAAAACTCTTTTTTTATTTACACGTAAAAGAGTAATAATTTAAATTGTATTTTTCCGATATATCATATCGATTATTAGATAATTCTTAATAGTTTTATATTTATAATAATTATTGTAAAAATAATTAATATTGATTTAGTTTCTTTTTTAATTTATCAAGAAATGTACATGTGAAGTTGATATGAAAATTTAAGGTTTTTACAACTTATCAAGTATGAAACTTATTAAATAAGTGAAAAGAAAAGAGTGTTTAATTGGAAATTTGTTAGTTTTATTTAAAATTTTAATTTTAATTTCAATATACAAATAACTAGCTTACTTAGGAAATTTATGGTAAGTTAAGGTATATTATCAAAATAGTTTACATTCATAATATATAAAATGAATTTTAACTTAATTATATTCAAGTATTATAACTTTTTCCACAGGTTACAATTATATAATATAGAATTAATATTTTGTATATAAAATTATAAAATGTCCAAAATAGTATTTATTGTTAAAAATTTAAATTTATTTTAAAATATTGAATTTACTAATTCGATTCAATGATTACAAAACTTAACCGGTTCTGTCGGTTTAATAGTAAAAACCTTTAACTATCAAACTTTTCGGTTTAGTTTTTATCTTTTTGATTTAATTATCTTAATAACTTTTTTGTTAAAAATTGACCAGTTTATTAATTAATCGGTTAATTTTTGTAAATCAATAAATTTTTATTTAATAATATATTCAATTAAACATTAAATATTTAGATAGGTAAGGACAATATCTTTCCATCATATTTTAAATCTTTAAAATTTAATTAATCTTTAGCCAATTTTATGATGATCTAATATCGGTTGAACTTTTTAAACCTTTTGTTTTATTAGTTTAACTTCTGATCCAATTTTTAAAACCTTAATTTGATGTAAATTTTTATAATAATTAATAGGAAATTGTTTTAAAATAAAATATAACTAAAGTAACATTTATTAGTTTATAGATATTTATATAAATAAAATATTCTGTAATAAATTATATCAATTTAAATAAAATATAAATTAAAAAAGGGACAAATTTTAGTTCTACTTATAGGGATGGCAACGGGGCGGGTATGGGGCGAGTATGCCATCTCCCGTACCCACC
>JANKOD010000001.1:10711800-10734062 GCA_026284645.1 Erythroxylum acuminatum
GGTTCAGTGATTCAAAAGATATACTTCAAACATTTTTGGACTGCTCTTGTCCCAAAATAGTATACTATGCACAACTTTCATCTAAAATTTTCACATCTTAGAGACTGAATTAGATTCCAATTTCTTCATACCATTTGTAGCTCCATGTCTCTAGTTTAATAAAAATCAGAAATCATCTCATTTGGATTAGTAGAGCTCCAGAAATCATAGAAATACTGAAGTATGTTTAGTGGGATAACACCAGTTCATGTCCTTTAAGAGCACACTCACTGTACCCGTCCTATGTTTTTCACTAATCTTTCTTACTTCATTTCAGATAGCTTTGATTTTTTCTTGAGATGTAAAGCAATGTCTTACAAATCCAATGGTTCAAGAATCAGGTCATTTGGGGGTTTAGAGAGGAAGTTATGGCCAACAGAATCAAGCATGTTTTTGTCCTTCCTCATATTGTACATATCTTGGCGCAAGTGCCATAACTTTTGCTAAAGATGTCGGATTGATTTTGTGTTTAGACGGTTTAAAAGAGGACTTCGAGATCTATAACTTTCATAACCTTGAAGACAGATTCTATCATCAAAAGGGTTAAAAATAGAACAGACGATATGACATCATTTTGAGACGAAAGTGACGTCATTAGACGATACAAGGTTGGAAAAATTGCCATAACTTTCCCTACAAATATCGGATTAAGGTGTTCTTTGATGGTTGGAAAGAAGACTTTAAGAGCTACAACTCTCATGAAGACCTCAAAGTGAGATTTGGCCTCCAATAGGGGTTAAAAATGAAACAGAAGAAGGAAGCAAAAGGGTCAAACTAAGACGATGCTGCAGTCAAACTAAGACGATGTTGACGTCATACTAAGATGATGACGACGTCATACTAAGACAAAAGCAAAACTAAGACGGAACAAAACTAAAACGAAGCGAAAGTCAAACTAAGAAGATACTGAAGTAAAACTAAGATGATGCTGACATCATACTAAGACGATGATAACGTCATACTAAGACGGAAGCAAAACTATGACGGAACAATAAAAAGGCCATCACTTTTGACTCAGATGTCCAAAACTTTCCTACTATATACCGTTGGAAAGATAAAAGAAAGATCTATAACTTTTTAGAAGGCAACTTTGCTGAAATCTATTTATAACAATCCCATAATTGCCCCTAAATTCTAAATTCAAAATTTTCATTCATACACCAACGTACTGCACCCAATTCTTAACTTCGTGAACGTTTGAGACTTTTAGCGATATAATTGAAATCCGATGTCTTCATAAGAAATGTAGCAATATATCTCTAGTTTAATCCAAATTTGGAATCATCTTGTTTGGACAACTAGAGGAAACATTGTGGCTAAAAGACTGAGGCATACTCTGTGAACATTTTCCAAATCATCTACCAGTTTTGTTTCCAAATCTTTCCTTTTTGCAACTCATACCAAGATCACCTTTTGAATCTTTTCATAATCATTTCTGATTTGTTTCTTCATTGACTATTCTTAATATAAAACTATCTGATTTGCTTAACGTAGTTCAGTGAAATTCTTCTCTGAAAAAGATTTCTTGCTACAATCATCTTTACTGTTCTTACAATCTGTATCAATCAACTGTTATCATCCTCGCCTTATAGGTATGTATCATCATATTCGTCCCATTCTATCTAGAGATTCATTTCCCACAATCACCAATTTATATCTTATGCAAATGATGCTTTAATTTCCATCGGTCTTTGACAATATTTGCGGTAACTCTTCTTATTCAATTCTTCATCTTTTCCTTAATCTTGTAAAATTCTATCTTGTATGCATTTCTGACTTTCTCCATACTACAGATCATTTCATTCATCTCATGATAAGTCATTTATGTCTATTTTATTTCTCCTCTACTATTTCCTCATTTCTGTCTCATTTTCCTATTGTCTTCTTTTTGATCTTCCATATGCATATCCTCAATCAATTCCAAATCATTGATCCCTAATCATCATGACATTCTGATTTTTTTATCACAGACATATTCTTAATGCTAAGTCATAGCTGTTATCACATCAATTAAATAATCATGTTCAATTCCTAGTTCAACCTTTCAATTCCTCTTTACTTGTACTCCTTGAATCTTGTCATTTCCACCTATCTCTTTATTCTTTCTCAGTCAATTCGTGAAGCTCTTTTCACATCCATATCAATTCAAGTACGTATTCACAAAAAAATTTATGTCACCTTATTCACTAGCATAATCACAAATACTGAATCTATGTCTAACATATCGGACTACGCTATATTTCTCATTGTTAAATATCCACAATCTTTCCTTACCATACACTCTATCAAGACACCATTTTTCTCTCACTAATTCTATTGGCCCTAACTCTTAACAATCGCTCTTATGATTGACACATGCCCGAAGGTTGCCCATGTAAGATCCTAATATTGGCGCTCTAATACCACTAATGTTGGATCCCGCTTGATTCCGAAACCAAACTCCTCATGTTACCATAATACTTGAGTGTGGTTCCTTGAAATCTCTTTAACCATCATTGAATCATCTTCTTACTCTGATACCACTCGTGTTGGACTCTGCTTGATTTCAAAGTCCAACACTTACTCTGATACCACTCATGTTGGGTCCCGTTTCCAAAACCCAACTCTTCAGAATATCATCGCTTTATCTTCTTGCGAATATTATCACACTTAAATAGAGCGTGCATATTACCTTGTAGGGTTATTTCCATGAACTCTTATTAGGCATCACCTCACAAGGGTTGCGTACCCACAACAGTCAAACATCAAACTAAACTTATTCCTCTAACTTAACCCTTTTAACAAAATGAAGTCAAAAAGAACATACACAATCGAATTATTTCAATCCATCATTTCATTACTTAAACAACCGAGTTTGGAAAACTTTATATACATATCAAAAGCAACACCATCGGCTTATAACAAAAATTACAAAATGGCAAATGAAGTAATTCCTTTATTTCGATATTTTTATGCCCACCTTATATATTTTTATGCCCACCTTTTCATTTATGTGTATGTATGTTTTTATTTTGAGTATAAATTTTACATATTATAGGTTAGTTTTATTTAGGTTTACATAATATAACTCTTGTAAATGTGTCAATGGCTAGGACTTAATGGAATTGATTTAGCTTTGAATATAATCTTTTAGGTTGCTAAGATCTATTAGCAAGTGAATTTAGTGTTCTAAGTGGCTTCAATTAAATATGCATGTTAATTAGGATACAATGTTAGTTCATTCACTCTAAAAATTAACCACATTCATTTATAGTTTTAGGTTAATAGAATTAGTATCGTTGGTATCTTTTCAAGAGAATGATTAGCTTAAGAAATGAGGTAGGCAAGAATGTGTGTATGTGTGTGTGTGTGTGTGTGGTTTAAATAAATAACTATTCCACTGGCCCTTTTGAAACAAATCAGGTTATGAATAAAGCTAGTAGCCAGTTGAGAATGTAGCTGAGTAACCAGGGGACATTCATCACAAATGTTTGCCTTCATGTTAAAAGGCTATAATGACTTTTCATCCAAGCCGCTTAATAAAAACATGGCCTAGTTAAGTAACCAGGGGACATTCATCACAAATGTTTGCCTTCATATCAAAAGGCTAGGATCATTTCAATTAAAATTGACAAAATAGTGTGTTTTTAATAAATCCTATCGATCTTTGTGAATAACTTAAATTTTCATGAAAAGCTACTTAGGGATAGTTAAAATTTTGATTGACTGAATAATTATCAATATGAGTGTGTAAGTGATAGGAGTGAATGAATTTGACATCAAGGTCTTGGTTGGTATGTATATTTAGTCAAAAGTACTTAGACACAGATTTCACAAGTTAATAAGTTAGAATAGCTTAAAGGATTATGTTTATAGTTAAATTTGTTTCGTGAAGTTTAACATCATTATACCATTGTTGCATATATGTGTTTTGTTGTTAGGTGTGTTTTGTGTTTTGCTTGAGGATAATCAAAAGTTTAAGTGTGGGGAAGTTGATAGTTGTAGGTTGCTTCATATTTTAGTGGTAGTTTAGTATGTGCTTAGTTGTTAAATTGAATGATCAGTGCATGTTTAGGTTAGGATTGTGTTATTTAGTTAGATAATTGTGTTTTGAGTGTTTTAGAGCATGCTATTGAGCTTAACTTTTGTGTATTTGAAGTGCCTTGATGTGTTTGTTAGTATTTTAGATCAAATATCAAAGAATGGAGAGAATTCAGAGGAAAACCGGAGCAAGACATAGGGCCACGATCGTGGCCCATCTGCCACGATCATGACAGAAGCTTGGTGGGTCTGCCACGATCGTGGCTCCATCTGCCACGATCATGATAGAGAGCAAAATTAAGTGCCACGATCATGGCACTATGGACCATAATCATGGCCTGTGTGACAACAGACACAAACCAGCTTCTAAAATGGGACTTTTTTAGGGATACTTTGGACTTTTGGGCCTAGGTAAATGCTAATGTTTGCCCTAAATGGAAAAGATATATAAAGAAAAGAAAGAAGACCTAAAAGGAGAGTTTTATTTTTGCCACTTTAGGAAAAAGCCAAGGAAGAAGAAGAAGAGAGAAAGAGAAGAGGAGAGAGAAGAAGGGGATCTACCTTGGGTGCTTCCACTTCCAATCCTTCAAGTTGTATTTTCTTCTTTCCATCTTTTATTTCTTTCATATGATGTATGAGATAGGATTGATGATGATGAACCTTGATTCAAGGATGTTCTAAACCTTCTTTCGGGATTTTAACTTAATTCAATGTTAATCTAGTTGTTTTATGTTAATTAATTTAGGTGTTGTGATTAGTTGTTGTAATTGCATGCTTCAATAAAAAATTAAGAGAGTGAACCAAATGCAAAATGATTAGGTTGGTTAATAAGAGTTAAATAACCTAATAGACCACGCAAATAATCAAATCGGAAATTATATGGAGAGAGATCTCATGCGAGGACCTGGTTGTTTAATAGAATGCTTAAGATCTGATTAGGTTATGGGCTGATTATTAATCGAGAGATTACACGTTCGGTAACTCGACTTAATTAGAGTTTATTAATTAGGGCTTAGTGATTATAACTTGAGATAGAGTAATCCATCCTTCGATAGTGTAGAACCGACACCAAATTAATATAAAAGTGACTAGGCTAGCATTGATGATATGATTAATCCCTTTCTCATAATTTGGTAATTTTTCTTGTGTGATTTCCCATTGTTAATTTGATAGTGCTCAATTTAATCCCTTGTGTGTTGATTTTACAATTTAATTTTCAATCAATTCATATTCACATATTTACTTTTTTACTTATTTTTCTTTTTATTTTAACAATCATTTTAGGCCTTAGATAACTTAGAATTAGATTAGTTCACCAACTCCTCGGCGGATTGACACCTTACATACTACATTCATGACCTGTGCACTTGTGGTATATTGAGGGTTTTATAAGATTAAAACTTGCTCAACTTACATCTTTTTTTTGGCTTGATACGAAAATCATCTTTCTGTCTTTACCAAACTGATGTGTTAGTTGAACTTATAAAATATGGATAAAGAACATGAGTGATAAAGTTTGTAAGCAATGAGCAATTTGAGACTCTATGATGACTAGTCAAAAACTAAGCCTAACTATCCCAAATCCGTACATGAATATTTTTTGAGATAGTTTGAGGGGTTCCATATAAAAGTAGGAGAGGTTATTTAGGTACAAATTTTGGTGGATGTTTTTGCTATAGGAGATATATCCATCCCTGATAACATTGAATTTTTTATGGCCTTTGAGTTGTTTAATAACTTTAAGCATCTATTTATTGATCTCATCCTTAGTTTATGATATTAAGAGCACAATCAATCGAGGTTTAAACATATGTCTTTTGAAAAGACATTTAAAGTAGTTAAAATGGAACTTGGTTTCATGTTTGATGTTCTCAACACTAAGGACACCAATTTTATACTCACTTTAAGGTTATGTCCCTTATTTTATCACCATGTCTCCTACATGTGTTATCTACATGGTATTTTGTATATTTGTAGTTAATGAGTATAAGTTATTAAAGATCAATCTCACCTTAACTTTTTCATTATAAATTATTAAAGATCAATCTCACCTTAACTTTTTCGTTACTAGATGTGGGTATTATTCATGAGATTTATGTTGTGCTTATACTACTTTCCTCTGTATTTCTATTTAAGTAAGCATGTCAAACATATCATTTGTAAGATTATTAGTTGATTATGACTTCTAAAACTTCGAAGGTTATCCAATTCCGTGACACAATACAACTTGTTGAGCTTTTTCTTGAAGACTAAACCAGTGATATGCTACAAATTGCAAAAATTCTTTTACCTTAACAAAATCCTAGAAATATATCACCATAAGACCATTAAGTAAGTTTATATAGATTTAAACGAACTGATTATCAACCACCTACACACAAAAAAATATATAAAGAGGCTTTCAATAATGATCCCACTAATCAAAGTACTAATTTTTGCCACCTAAAATTTAAATGAAGTACTAAGTTAGAGTTCGACTAAAGTATTTTCATTTGGTATATTGCCACTAACATCTATTACCACATTTATGATCTTGTAAAGGTGCCAGAAACAATCATACTGAAATGAAAAATGAGCAAGCAATTATCAAATTATATGCTTTATATCCTAGTTATAAATTCTACTATGTAATCTATGGGGATTGGCAATATCACATTCCTAGACATCCGTGCTAAAACCATAAAATTATTCAAAGAACGTAGGTCTATATTGATGGTTAATTACTATCATCATAAAGTTTATCCTTCGATTTAGAAATTGTGGAATTTTTTTAAAAAACAAAAAAGATAGTGTATGACAAGTCACAAGCTATCAAGATGTTGCTTAAGATAAATGCTATTATTGGACCAAGCAAAGTGAGAGGTGACAAAATTATATGTGTGTTATTTGATACATGAAAGATTGCATCATAACTATAAAAAAAAATTCAAACAAAAAAGAGTCATGGGATATGATACTACTCTATAGATGGAAATGTTGGTTTAAATAGTTAGGAAATTTTGAGGCTCTTATCATGCAAAGTAAATTAGAGAAGGTGGTGACCTCCTCACCCATGTTTGGATCCTAATGGTACAATTAGAATTGATTGAACAATTCTGAATATAATAGATCCATGTAAAAGTTAAGCTCATAATGAAATAACAAAACCATTTAAGTTGAGATTCTTAGTCCTAAACTTTTACTCACTTTACTTTCATTTTCTAGCTAGTAGTAATGGTATTTTCCTCCATTTATATTTTTGTCATTTTCTTATAACAATTACATTATGCATACACCAAACTTCAATTGCATAACTCTCTAGAAAATTTTATGATATCTCACCAGGCACAAAATATAGTGCAATTAATAATGTTCCTCGAAAGTCATAAGGAAAAAAGACAAGTGAATCATACATGTTCTACTTTCTTCTTCTCTCTTGAGTTGTAGAAAGAGACTAACTTAAACTACAGTTTTCAACTCCCACACCTTTCACTAATGGAGCTTTATGAGCTTTTACATTGGCCTTATCATGGATTTTGAATTTAAAGATATTGTCAAGATTTGAATTTCTTTCTACTCTGTTAGGGACCAATATTAACAAAGACAATGACACAAATTATAGGATAGCACATTTAAGAAGGTAAGAAATTAGTCATTTTTCTTTTTTTTCACACAAATCATCGTCACTAATCACCATATTTGTTAGCTTTTACATCTCAATGGAAAGCTAATAAGTGTGACTCAAATTGCTATTTTGTTGCTAGAAAGTAATGGCATTCTTCCAGTATGTTAAACTCAATTATTATAGTCACAAGTCTTGATAGCTTTTGATGATGTTGTTTAAAATTTTAGGTTTCTAATTTTAAAAAATTAGTCATCATAGCCTAGTGGATTTTATTTTTTTTCCATCCAAGTAGTAGCACTATTTCCATTTATAATAATAAGATGCATACATAAAGTAGGCTCACCAATGATGAGGACAAATATTTTCATCGTCTTTTTGTAAATCAACCATGCTTAAGATGTTCTTTCTGAAGTGATATTACTATTCATTAAATATGTAAAAGAATTATTATTCCACCCTTTTAAGTCCTATACAATAGTAACCTTTATTTCTTAATAAGGGAAGAGCTTATAACAATTTATCAAGTTTGAAAATGTAAATACATGTAAGGTTTTGCAACCTACAGTTTGAATACTTATTATTATTGTTTGACAATTTTGACTTCCATGCAATTCATTAATAGTCTAAGTACCTAATAGCCAAATAAGCATAATGTAACCAATGTAATATAATTGGAATGTTCACTAAGGCATGATTAAAGGGCTCATTCCTGTGCATCCAAAAACAATATTTTTTTTGCTCCAAAACTTTTAGACCTGTTTGTTTTATTAATATTTTTGTTTTTTAAATTTAGTAAATTTTTTTATTTGAGTTTTATTTTTATTTTTGGTTTTGATTTCTTCCTGTTTTCATAACTTATGAAAACTATAAAAGTGGTTTTTATTTTCTATTTATGTTTTTCACATAATTTAATTAATAAATTATTTATTTTAATAAAATTAATTTTTTATTGATAATTTATTAATAAATATTATCTAAGAGATTTAAAATAAATTTATTCAATTAATTAAATAATTTACCTTTAAGTTTACTTGGTATATAATTATTATCAGTAATAAAAATAACTACGTTTAAATTAGCAATCAAACATTTTTATTTTTATTTGAAAAACATAAACGAAGAATAAAAACTAAAACTAAAAACCACAACAAAAAAACATAAATGAAACTAAATGGTTCCTTATTTTTTTATTTTAAGTAAAGAATTTAGGTGGAACTAGATAACAGATTTAGCTTTTCCTTAATTCACTCCTTAATCCTAAGTTCTTAGTTTGTAAGATCTATGATATCCTACTCCACTACTAAAAAACCTAAAAGAAAAAGTGAAAATTTTGGTACAATCAACGGTAAATACTTCTGGTATGTTAGTAAACCCTAACCCTAAAAGGACACCTTAAAATTCAAGTTCAACATCCTAAGATTTATGTTTCATTTCCAAAGTCTTCTACACATTAATGCTAATAGAGATTGTAAAAAGAAGTAAGAAATAAATAGTTACTCAATCTATCAAGTATAACTTTTTTTGTAGGACACTTATTTCACCTTCTAAACAAGTGATACCAAAAAGGGATAAGGAATTCACAAGAGGATGATTTTCTAATTTCTTTTAACAATGCCTATAACCACATAGGTCAAACCTTGGCTTGGACATGGATGCCTTGGTAGTGATACAAAAAATGTCAACATAATAGCCACTGCCAAGTAAATAGAAATGCTTTGCTAGTGTTTTCCAATCATCAATCATGATCCTTATCAAAGTTTAAATAAATTATGATGTTATCCTAATCTTGAACTTGATTAACCTTTGTCACTTTTATTGTTTTCTTGAATTCTTATTTTGTTCCTGAAGTATGGATGTAGTTCTTAATTGCTTTTAACTTAAGTTTTATAAAGAATAGGAAGATCGTGGAACTGTTTCCTTCATTGATAAGAAAAATGCGAAAAGATTAGAGCTACATGTTTTGGTCTTACTTAGCCTTGTTTTATAGATTGTACTCATTCTTCTCAAGAATCGTAGGAAATTCAAAAGTAAAACTTGGCGTAGAATTGTCCTATGGGGTGTTTACCTAATGTATAACTAGGTAACAACTATAGAATTTGGTTTACTTTCCAATAACCTTATAGGAGAAATAAACAATTCTAGAGATGAACCATAAATTTGAAAGCTGATAGTGAGCTTACTACAATTTGAGCACTAATTCTTTTTCTACATTTGGCATGCCCTTATATCATTACATCCTATTCTATGGAAGATAATAAGCTATAGTTAAGGCACTTTAGTGGACATATAGTTCAAATAGGGGTAGCCCTTTACATTTCTTTTTGGCCTAGCATGGAAATTATCTTTCTAGTCTTACCATACTAATGTGTTGGGTGGACTTACAAAATGTAGAGAAAGTATATGAGCCCTAAGGTTTATAAGCAATTAGCAATTTTAAGAATCTATGCTAACTAGTTCAAAACCAAGTCTTAATTATCCTAAATTCATTTTGGAATATGCTTTAAGACAGTTTGATCGGTTATATGTGAAATAGAAGAGGTAATTGAGGTACATATTTCGATACATGTTTCTGATGTAAGAGACAAATCTAAGACCTTTAAACATCTATTTGTTGGTCTCATCTTTAGTTTATGGGATCAAGAACTCAATTAATCCATGCTTAAAGATATGTCTTTTAGAAAGACAGTCAAGGTGCTAGAGATAGAACTTGGTTTCATACTTGATGTTCTCTACACTAAGGCACCAATTTTATACCCATTCCAAGGTTGCACTCTTCATTTTATTACCATGTCTCTTACATATATCGTTTTTGTAGTATTTTATGTCTTTATAATTGATGAGAAGAGGTTCTTAAAGATAAATCTCCAACTAGACATATTTTATTTAAGTAAGCATGCCAAATATAATTTCGAAAAGATCATCACTTGATTGTAATTTTAAGATTTCCAAGGTGGTCCAATTTCTTGGAACAATACAATTTACTAAGCTTTTACTTGAAGACCAAACCAATGATCTGCCACAAAACATAGAAGTTCTTGTACGTTAACAAAATCCTAAAAAAATATCGGTATAAGAGCACTAAAAATATTTCTGCATATTTGAAAGAAACAATTTTTAACCACCCATAAAAAATATATAAAGAGGCTTTTGATAATAATCCAGATAACCAAAGTAATGATAATAAACCAATAAACGAAGCAAGCAATGAAAGAGAGCTTAAGACATAAAGGGTTATGCTCCAAAAGTTTGACTATCAAAGCATTCTCATTTGACACATTGCCACTGACATTTGTTACCACACTTAGTACCGTGGAGAGGTGCCAAAAATAAACATATCAAAATGTGAAATGTTCATGCAACTATCAAACTATATCTTTTGTTTCCTAGTTATGCATCCTATTATATTACCCATGGGGATTGGCAATATTAGTTACTGAGAAATTTGTACTAAAACCACAAAGTTCTTTTAACGATGCAAGTCCATATTAGAGGAATAATTAGTATCATCATAAAGTTTATCCTTAGACCTAGAACTTGGGTAATTGATTCAGGAAACAAAAGATAGTGCATACCAAGTCATAAGCAAGCAAGATGTTGCTTAATAGAAACACTATTTGTGGACCTAGCAAAGTGAAAGGTGATTGGAGTAAATATTTAATAAATACAAGCTTCCATCAGAACTACAAAACATTTTTTAAAAAAGAAGAAAAATGGGACAAGATGAATGCTTTAAGTGGAAATGTTGGTTTATACAATTGGACAATCTTGAGGCTATTATCACGCAAAGCAACATCGTAGAGATGGTAAGCACTTGATAAGTGTAAATTGCATCGTGTTTTAGAGCATAGTTTGATATGTGTTTAGCCGTTAATTCGATCATTTAGTATATGTTTAGGTTAGAATTGTATTATTTTGTTAATTATTTGTGTTTTAAGTGTTTTATAGGTTAATATATGCTTTTGCACTTAAATATTATGTTTTTTAGGTACCTTGATGTGTTTACTAGTATTTCAGGGTCAAAATCGAAGAACGGAGAAGTTTCGGAGACACTAAGGGCCAAAACAACGGCAGACAATTGTGACAGAAGCATTGGAATTAGCCCACGGTCATGGCCCATATTCCACGATAGTGACAGAAGCCCAAGATATGGCCCACCATCGTGGCCTACAGCCACAATCATGGTCTGCATCGAGCCAGCGTGCAGACACTCAAAAACTTCAAGCTTTGAGGTATTTTTTGGACCTTTTGGACCCCAAAAAAAACCCTAGGGTTGCTCAAAACACAAAAGGTATTTAAAGACTAAGACAAAGAAGAAGGAGATTTTGCATCAGCCACTTTTAGAGAGAAACCCTAGATAAAATTGTTGAGGGATTGAGAAAGAGAAGGAAGAGAGAAGTGGAGAAGAAGACGTACTTCCCGGATCATAAGTTTCCGACGTTGCTGCCTCCCGTCTCCATTTAGAATTGTGTTTCCTATTATTTTCCATTTTTAGTATTGTATAGAATTGGAAATAGCAGTTTGATGATAGAATTGTGAATGTTGAGAAGCTTTATACTCACCTGATTGTTTTATGTTTATTGGAATTATTGTGATTGATTTCTGTGATTGCATAATTCGGTAATAGACTAAGAGGGTGAATCGAATGAAAAAATAATTAAATTGGGCTAACAAGAGTTATGTAATTTAATAAGAACGAGAAATTAATCAAACTGGTAATTGTGTGAAGAGAGATCTCACATAGGTTCTCGATAGTTTATTGGATAATTTCATATCTAATTAGGGTTTCTGATAGATTGTTAATTGAGAAATTGCAATTTTCCATAATCTGAGTAGGATTTATGATTTAGGGTTAATGGTTACAACTCGAGAGAGAGTAATCAACCCTAGGATCGTCTAGGACCAGTAATCCAATGATTTATAATTGATTAGGTTAGCGTTAAAGATAAGTAAAAATTTCCCTTTTTCTCAATTGATAGTTCCTTTAGGTTGATTCTTGAGTGTGTGTTGCAACTGCTACTTTGTTAATATTTTCATAATTGATTCTTGGAATTGAGTTACGTGATTGAATTAAATTCTCACCTTAGTTTTGTACATTTTGAATTACTGCATATTGTTTTGGCCTTAGATTTTAGGATTAGATTATCTCTCCTCGTAGGATCAACAACTTAAGTACTACACGAACGACCCATATGCTTCCAGACTATCGAGGTTATTAATTAGAACTTACACACATAAAAAAAACCATGATCAAGTTTTTGGCGTCGTTGTTACAGAGGCTATTAGTTTAGGTCTTTAGTCTAAGGCTTTTTCACTATCTTTTGTTTTTAAAAAATAGAGAAAGAAGTTTGGGGCATAAAGTAGAGACATAGCAAGACATCTTAGAATGAAAAATGAGACATCTAAAGAGTTGGATGCCAAAAAGAAATGGAAAGAACAATGATGGAAGATAGATATTATAGGGAGCAAGGAACTTTTTCGAATTACAATGAGGCATATTATGGTTAGGGAAGTAATGATCCTTATTGGAACGTGTACACTCTGGGGTAGCAAAAGCACCCAAATTTCTATTAGTCCAATAATGCAAGGACTCACTTAGGATGTCAAGACCTATTTGAATTTCAGCAAGATGAGTCCAGTTCATGGAATTCCAAATTGGACAAAATCATGAATAAGCTAACAAACATGGAAGAGAACCAAAAGATACTGGAAGAGCAATTTGATCAACTAACGGAAAATCATGTCGCTTATATTCACAACCTGGAAATTCAAGTAAGACAACATTCTCGTGAATTTTGTATAAGAAGTGTGGAAGACTCTCTAAGTAATCTGGAAATACATCAAAGAGAGTAATATGAGGCTATCGCACCTAAGAATGGGGAACAGCCAGAAGGACCAATGGAAAACCAAACTGAACCCCATCTTATTAAAGGCCAAGAGACGAGGAAAAAGATTGAAGAAAAGAACGCCAACCCTCCCTTTTGTTCACCAGTTCTTGATATACCATATGTAAACATCGAAAAATCTTAGGCAGATGTTCATTGAAAAGAACTTTATCCTTCCGATTAATGATGGCTAAGTGACATTCAACATGAATGATGTATTAAAGAATCCGAAGGATAGTAGCTCATTTAGGATAATTGATGTGATCGAATCTTTTAAAGAACAAAAGGATAAAGAACAGATGACAACAGGCACAATTTGAAGAAGCTATGAAAGTCTCTGTTCGTGAAGCGGAAGTAGCAGAGGAGACGAAGGTGATTAAGGAAGAAATAGATCAACTCACCTTCTTACAGGACGAACTGTTGGATTTGATGGAAGATTCATGGAGTTTTGTTATTTCTTATTTTGTTGACAACTCACTCGAAAAAAGGACATTATTGAGCTTAATTAGCTTTCATAATGTTACTAATATTGTCCTTTTAACTATTTTACAATTTGTAGCTTACTTACAGGCTACAAAACCGATGTTAAACGAAAAGGGTGGAAGTAAGCCGCTCATAATTGATCCTAACTGAGTTTCCAATGATGCAAGGTCAAGCTAATGACCATAAATTAGCATGTTTAAGGTAGATTTAAATTGTTACGCAATTAAAGTTGTTTCATTTCCATAAATAAATAACAATGATTCAGAATGCATTGCCCTACTAATTCTCTTACTCTCTCTGAATCAATTATAAGATAGGAAAGCCAGCTCAGCATCAAACGCATTTGGCCTCTGCCTTTGACACATCACCACCTTAGTCACCATGATGGTTTCGTGTTCTAACCCTTTTCTTTTCATTTTTATTAGTATTTTGTTCTTTTGTCTTTTGAATATTGTTTCATTCCCCTTTTTATGCTTGTATGTATCTTTCTCACATTGAGGACAATATATTGTTCAAGTGCAGGGAGGGTTGTGTGTTTTTACTTTGAGTATGAATTTTGCATATTGTATGATAGTTTGTTTAGGTTGCATGATGTGAATTGTGTGAAAGTGTCAATGGTTAGGACTTAATGGGAGAGATTTAACCTTAAACATAACCTTTTAGGTTGCAAAGATTTATTAGCTTGTAAAATTAGTAACCTAAGTTACTTAGGGCTAAATATGCTAGTTAATTAGGATACGATGTTAGTCCATTCACCCTAGGAATTTTCCATACTCATTTATAATTTTAGGTCAATCAAATAAGTGGCATTATTAGTACATTTTCATGAGAATGATTAGCTAAAGCAAAAAGTTAGGCAAAATTTTGTGTAAAAAAAAGGAAAGTTGTATAAA
Source organism: Erythroxylum acuminatum (assembly GCA_026284645.1). Classification (NCBI taxonomy): domain Eukaryota; kingdom Viridiplantae; phylum Streptophyta; class Magnoliopsida; order Malpighiales; family Erythroxylaceae; genus Erythroxylum; species Erythroxylum acuminatum. Next base: position 10,726,722 of record JANKOD010000001.1, read on the forward strand.
TTTTAACTAAAATAAATATTCCATTGGCCTTTGGATTATGAATAGAGCTAAGAGCTAGTTGAGAATGTGATGTAGCTGAGTAACCAGATCGACACGCATCACAAATGTATGCCTTCAAGTAAAAAAAGGCTATAATGGCATTCCAACCAAGCAGCTTAATAACAACATGACTTTGTTGAGTAACCAGATAGACATTCATCAGAAATGTTTGCCTTCTCATTAAAAGACTAGGTTCATGTCCTTAAAGAAAAAAATCAACAAAAAGAATGTTTTCAAATAACAACCTACCAAACTTATTAGTATCTTGGTTTTTCATGAAAACCTACTAAGGAATAGCTACACTTTTGTTTTGACTAAATAATTGTAAATGTGTGTGTGCAAGTGATAGAGGTGAATGGACTCAATATTAAAATTTTGATTAGTTTGTATATTTGGTCCAAGGTGCTTAGACGCAGATTTCGCTTGTTAATAAGTTAAAACAACTTGAATGATTGTGTTTACAGTTAAATTTGTTTTGTAAAGTTGAAGCCATTGTCTCATCACTGCATTGTGTGCTTTATGTTTTTGTATTATTTGTTGTTTTGTTTGCTTGAGGACAAGCAAACGTTTAAGTGTGGGGATGTTAATAAATATAAATTACATCGTGTTTTAGGGCATACTTTGATAGGTGTTTAGTCGTTAATTCAATCATTTAGTATGTGTTTAGGTTAGAATTGTGTTAGTTTGTTAATTATTTGTCTTTTTAGTGTTTTATAGGTTAGTACAAGCTTTTGCGCTTAAATATTATGTTTTTGAGGTATCTTGATGTGTTTGCTAGTGTTTCGAGGTCAACATTGAAGAACAGAGAAGTTTCAGAGACACCAAGGCTGAAACAAAGATTCACGATCGTAGCACATTAGACCACGATCATGACAAAAGCATTGGAGTTAGCCCACGATCGTGGCTCATATGCCATGATCGTGACAGAAGCCCAGGATGTGGCTCACGATCGTGGCCTACGTCGGGCAAATGCACAAACACTCAAAAACTTCAAGTTTCAAGAGATTTTTCGAACCTTTTGGACCCTAGAAAAACCCTAAGGTTGCTCATAACACAAAAGGCAATTTAAAGAATAAGACAAAGAAGAAGAAGAAGCTTTTGCATCAGCCACTTTTGGAGAGAAACCCTAGAGAAAATTGTTGAGGGATTGAGAAAGAGAAGAAGGAAGAGAGAAGTGGAGAAGAAGTCGACATTGACACACTTCCTGGATCAGAAGTTTCCAATGTTGCTACCTCCCGTATCTGTTTAGAATTGTAATTCCTATTATTTTCAATTTTTATTATTGTATAGAATTGGAAATAACAGTTTGATGATAGGATTGTGAATGTTGAGATGTTCTATACTCACCTTCAGATTTTTATCTTTGATTTAATAAAATCTTATTGTTTTATATTTATTGGAATTATTGTAATTTATTTCTGTGATTGCATAATTTGGTAATAGACTGAGAGGGTAAATTGAATGAAAAATAATTAAATTGGGCTAACGAGAGATAGGTGATTTAATAAGAACGAGAAATTAATCAAATCGGTGATTGTGTGAAGAGAGATCTCGTATAGGTTTCCGATAGTTTATTGGACAACTTCAAATCTAATTAGGGTTTTGGATAGATTGTTAATTGAGAAATTGCGATTTTTCATAATCTGATTAGGGTTTATAATTTAGGGTTAATGGTTATAACTCGAGAGAAAGTAATTAACCTTAGGATTGTTTAGGACCAATAATTCAATAATTCATAATGGATTAGGTTAGTGTTAAAGATACGTAAAAATTTCCCTTTCTCTCAATTGATAGTTCCTTTAGGTTGATTCTTGAGTGTGTGTTACAATTGCTACTTTGTTAATATTTTCGTAATTGATCATTGGAATTGAGTTACATGATTGAATTAAATTCTTGCCTTAGTTTTGTACATTTTAAATTACTACAAATTATTTTGGCCTTAGTTTTTAGGATTCGATTATCCCTCTTCGTGGGATCGACACCTTAGGTATTACATGAATGACCCGCACACTTGCGGACTATCCAGGTTATTAATTAGAACTTACAAATATGGACAAACCATGATCAACACCTCACTCATGTATGACCCCTATTGGCACATATTTGATGGAATGGCCAATTCCAAAAAACACAGGGCCATGCAAGAGTTAATCTCATAGTGAAATCCAACTGGTTAGTGTACTTGACATGAGATTCTTAGTCCTAAACTTTTACTCACTTTACTTTCATTATGTCTAGCTAGTAGTCGTGGTATGTTTTCAACAGTTATATTTTTATCATTTTCTCATAAAAATTACGATATGCTTACCCTAAACTTCAATCGCATAGGTTTCTAAAAAATGTTATGTTACCTAGCCCAACTCAAAACATAATAAAATCAATAAAGTCACAATAGCAAAAAAGACAAATGAATCATGTATTTTCTACTTTCTTCTTTCTCTTTTGAGTTGGACTAAAAGTTGTCAAGTCCCGCGACCTTAATGATGGAACTTGGTTAGTCTTATATTAGCTTCATCATGAACTTTGAATTTAAAGATATTGTTAAGAATTTAATTTCTTTCAGCTCTACAGGTTACCAATACTAACCATCCTCTAGAACGCCTCCCTTTTTGTCCTAGCCCAGCTCAAATTCCATGAAAAGAAAAATAGGTCTCATTCTCATGTTTCATCGTCAAAGGGATGAAGGTACTTAAAGAGATACCCAAAACCCAATTCAACTAACTTTAATCAACTTAGCTCACAAACTTCAAACAGCTTAGTCTACAAGTGAGCCAGCTAGTTTTTTTTTTTTGTAAATTAAGATATTGTATTAAAACCTTGAATGTGAAAACTATAGTTTCTCTACATGTACATATTCAAACACTCCAAAATGAATTGCATCTCTACATGCTTAAATCTCAAACACTCAAATCTGCCGTATGTGTCTCTTTAGCAATATGCTCCATTTCATCATGAATGCTAGCTCCTTCTTTCTATTCTTCAACCCACCCCGAGGCTTCTTTTGTTGGTTCCTCCAGAAATGTCCCAATTTGGTAGAGTCCATCAGGGGGAGTTACGAGCCAGCTTACTTGTGCGAAACAATCCAACATCCTTCAACGCAGGCCTAAGTTAAATGCTCCATATTGTTAAATCAAGGTTTGTATTCAACATGATAATTATATAATATTTTAAAATTTAAATTGAATTTATTTTCTTGTATAGATAATGATATTTTTTAAGGAAACAAAATCATAGGAAAATTACTTCATTTCTTGCATAACCTTCTCAGTAAACTTTCCTTATTAACATCCGAGAGGATCTTACCTTTTCGATCAATTAACTCCGGAAATTTTTGTTCCAGTAGAAATAATATTGAAAATCCAAAGTCAACTTAGAATTAAGAGGAAGTAACATACGTGAAGAAATTGAGTATTTAAAGAAGAGCAACAGTACTTGTAAAGTAATGAACATACTCAGACTTTCGAAACATTTAAGCAGCATTTATATTCTTAAGAGTCATATCATTCTTATTATGCTTTAGAAAGTAAAATCATTCTATCAAGAGATAAATTGTTATTTGAAAACTTACTTTTGATTTTACACTTTATTTTTTCTGTGAGCTTTTAAAAGCTTGTTATACATTTCGAGTGTGGAAAGTTGGAGAATCTTGAAAAATATATACTTGTGAGTTTGAAAAAGCTCGTCAGATTTAATACTCAGATTCTTATAGTGAAATACTCAAATTGAATACTTGGGGCCTAGACATAGGCTTGATTGTTAGCCAAACTAGTATAAAATGACTACGTCCTTTTTCTCTCATTATATTGTATGTATATTATTTTTAACAAGAGGCTCCTTCAATTTTATAAATGGCTCCTTTTGTGTTTAACTTACAAGAAAGTCCTTTCAATTTTAATAGGTGTCTTCTATTTTTATAAATGCTCCTTTCGTTTAAGCAGGCTCCTATCATCTAATAGGCTCCTATCAGTGGCGAAGCCAGAAATTTGTTTTAGGGGGGCAAGGTATATATATATAGTTTTTTTTAATCCAATCCACCATGGGCAACGACATTCTTTTAGGGTGACAACCTCTATATTTTTTTTCTTTTAAAAAAAATTGAGGGTGCTCACCTCTATGTAGCTTCGCTACTGTTTGAGATAATCATATGTTGATGAAATCTTGATCATATAATGATAATGTTTCTCTAAAACAAATTTTGATCTCTCAGTATGAGAGGCAATTCTTATATGCTCTCGCAGGCCCTCTTTTGGTAAGCAGTAGCTAACCTTAATAAAAACTAAATAATAGAATTAAAAAGTGAAAATACTTATTTCTTACTACATTATAAATAATTTGTTCGCTAAGAACATAGTTCAGGACACAATCGTGTATCTTATTGCTTTTTCTTTTTCTAGAAAGGTACACTGGCTTTGACACTCTTGTGTCCTAAGCCATGCATTTTTCTATAAATTTTGTGGAGATGACATAAGCCCTTACACATCTGTGCTTGAGACCATATATCTTAGTGTACTTTTCTCTAGAGGTCCATGGGTTTAGTTGTAAACTCCTCCATTTTTTGGCCTTGTTATTCCTCGAGCAACTTTTCCATAATTACCTAATACAATATATAAAACTAATTAAAGCAAGGTAAATTGAATAAGAAAAATAGCAAAAACACTAAGAAAAATATATGTGTATATTTATGCATATCACTTTCTCATATAAAACTCATATGACTCCTATATGCAAGTAAGAAACCATTTCTTTAAGAAAACGAATGATAACTTAAATAACATCTTTATAATAAAAGCTTTAACATTAAAACAAAGGATGGAGCCTTTTTAATAAGAGAAGTCAAAATAGTATTAATACACTACTTCAAAATACCCATATACTTATAGTATGCTCAGGATAAGATTTTTAAGTAGAAACTCTTTGGCTACCACAGCAAGACATTAATGTGGTAGTTAAAGATTCTAATAAGGGTACAGTTATTAGGGAGTATGACATGGACATCATTTTCATGTTAGAAATCAATTGTTTAATTGTCTAACTTAATTAAAATATTTTAATTACTTTATTATTTTATATATATTTCACTTATTTGCTAATACGAAATGAGGCCTAACTACATGACTTTTCACATTAGTAATATCAACTATAGAGTAAATATGGGTGTGATCATACCTGCACTAATGCACCGGATCCCATCAGAACTCTAAAGTTAAATATGCTTGGGCAAGAGTAGTACTATAATGGGTGACCTCCTGAGAAATCCTTGTTTTGCACCCCTCAAAAAAATATTTTCAATTTTTTAATATTTCAAAAAAATATAGAGTAAATAAGGAGTTATATTTGTAACAAGTTGAAACTTTATGCAATTATTTAATAAAATTTATAGTTATGATTGATGGTGTGGTTCCTTTGTTGGAACAGTTTAAAGCTTTAGTGTTGGAAATTTAAAAAATAAAGAGAACGCTAGAAGAACAACTGAAAGATTACGAGGAGATGAGTTATGATTTAATGCTCAAATATGCTACAACTAGGTACTAATCGAAAGTCCGATCAGAGAATATATTGGTAAAGGTATTGTAGCCATAATTTTTTTATGGCAAATAAATCATTAAGAAACTTGAAAATTTCTTGTGAGATATGAAGCAATACTTTGTGATGGCAAAAGTGTTCAATTTGGAGAATATGTCAATCACGACAATGTACATGATATATGATGCAAAGATTTAATAGAAATGAGTACCTCAAATGCCATCAATAGAGATAATCCTCCCATTAATAGTTGGGAGAAAATAAAGGAGGAGCTAATGTATTAGTTCCTCCCTAATGACATTTTTTAGCTCGCAAGAGAAATTTTGAATAGTTTGAAGCAATAACACTCGATAAGGGAGTATGTAAGGCAATTCACATTTTCCATGTTAGAAGTACAAAACATGTTAAAGGAAAAAAATAAGTTGTTAAACTTCATAAGCACTTGTAGATTAGGTATAGGTTGAGCTTAGAAGGTAAAATGTAAAGGACCCCTTAATGCAAGTATAACTATAGAAAGTCAGACAAGAAAAATGGCGGAAAAGTGAGGGAAAAATGAATTCTATTATCACAAAGGATCAAGGAAAATAAGGTAAAGGCTCAATAGAAGAAGATTGTCCCCAATATGTCTTTATTGGAACAATGAGCCTTAAAAAGGAGTGTCCAAGCAATAGTAAACTAAGCCTTAAAAAGGAGTTTTTGAGCAAAAGTAAACTATCTAAAAAAATTGTAAATGGTATTTAGGTGATGTATTAATCAAAAGGAAGACTTCCTCTTGTCTTCAAATTTTGGCTAAGGAGTTTTCAAGGGAACTACTTGTAGAGGAGTGCTCACAATGTTAATGAAGGGTGCCAAATTCTTAAAATATGGATGGTTTATTAAACTCCTAATCAAAATGGTAGAAGTATATAAGTGTTGACAGGTTTTGGCCAATATTTAAAACTCGGATAGATATCAAAGTGGTATATTGACGAGGAAACAAAGTAAAGATCTATGAGTAGGCAAGGTAAATGGATATTGTCAACAAAATTGAGAGAGAGTTGACATATGTTGGTGTATATTAGAGAAAATATTATGATTTAAATACAAGACTAAATATGATTGATATAACTAAGTTGTACTAAGCATAATGGTACACAAAGGCACTTAACTTTGGTGAGAAAGTCTAAAGTTATATAAATCTGCAAGGTTTTTTATATAGTGGCTCAAATTGTTGCTTAACTTAGGTCATTACTGAACTTTTATAGACTATGCTTAAAGATGACCTAGGATGTAACACCCACATACCCCCTGGAAGGATATATGAATGCCACACAAAACAGTACAAACAAACCAAAGCATACGAAAACTTCCAATAAACAATTCAGGCAAACATACTTTAAATTACTTAACACAAACTCTCTGAAAAATCCAAACCAAACTGAAGTATTGTTGTTACAAACTTACAAATAAATTCCCATATACATATCAGATACAAGCCCAAAAGTCAAACAAAAAATTTTACATTATTTTCAAAACAACTCTCAGACTTCATTGGCCATTGCGGTTGTCTTGCCTCAGTCTTTATAAACGTTGCTCAGAACCTACACGGGGCAAATCCACCGTGCTAAGCATATAACTTAGTGAGTAATAACTAAACTATACGTAATTTGACAATTAATCATACTGAATCACATTATAGCACAAGCTGATATTTAAATTTCAGAACAGTTGCATAGTTAACAGAACTGAGTATCAAAGAAGGCACAATCCCTTCAGTTCAAAACATCATTTTGTTTATTT
>JANKOD010000001.1:10740705-10756133 GCA_026284645.1 Erythroxylum acuminatum
GAAAGGTATTAATCTTTACAATGAAATGATAGATGAAAACAATGTTGACAATGGAGCTGGGTTTAGAAAGGTTACTAAGTCGGGAGCTAGCATTGCATAGATCAAGTGAAACTTAATAACATCCTTATTTGAACATAAATTACAAGACATATCAACTATTAAAACTCTAATATTTAGAGTAGGGTAATCCTTAAACTCAACACTATGAATGGCATAAATATGCAGATACTTAATATTTGAAATCTGTTCTAAACTATGAAAAGATTGAATCTTTATGTACTTCTCATATTACCTAATCTAAATCACCTTTGACTTGTAAAATTTTTGCACCTTCTAGAATGCCTTATCACCACATGAACCAGTAATCAAATAATCAGTATAATCATCATATTTGCACATATTTAAAGGGTCAAAGTGAACTGAGTAATGGCACCGCCTTAAACAAATAAAATATCATAAACTTAATGAATATTTGAAAGAGCCCTAAGATCAAGCTCAACCATTTAAACAATTAAAAGAAACTCTTTTCCTTTGTGCCTTATTTCCATGACACTCATGTCTGATTTGTACCAATCATAAAGCTCTTTTTGATCTTTTTAATAACGTAGGCATGTAAAGTAACAGGACTTGCCACAAAGTCAAACACACAATTCAGTATTTAAAGTTTGAGCTTGGATTATCATTCTAAAGTTATTGTTATAGAGTTGCATATGATGGAAAAAAGCATTAATCCTTGCAATGAAATGTTAGACGAAAACTATGTTGACAATGGAGTTGGGTTTAGAGATGTACCAATTAATTTTTAATGTGATTAAAAATTATTATATAATATTTTAATAATTTTAATAACTAAAGCTCTTATAAATTTAAGATAATTTTTAATTTAAAATCCATGTCAACTTTTAGTAAGTTCATATTACCCAATTAGCATGCTACAATAGATGGATTAAAAGTCTATTTACATGTAACTAATAGAAACCTAATGGACTTATGTTTTGAGATACAAATAGTAGTATTTTATAAATGTTAAGGTGCAAAGTTTTAGTAGAGATAACATGAAATATTATGGGTGATTTTCACCTTTGGCCCCTATACTTTTACTTTGGTTCTCATTGCTCTTCATTAGTATTATTTTTCTCTTGCTGACAAACACTTATAATTAATCATTCCTAATTTAATACATGATGAAATAAGTATTGTCAACGTCGTATTCTTTTATATGTATGTTTTTGTAAAAATCCTATATTATATAACATATGATCTTAACAATTTTTTTACTAATATTTAGGTTATTATTTTGCATAATTTCTATCGAATGCCCATCGTCAACTTGTACAATATTCAACTCCAATGCTTAGAGCATGGTTTGATACTATAGGCTAAATGTTCCATTAAAGATTTCATAAAGTGGTTACAATATAAGGAAGAAATTTTATTAATGTTTCAATTAACTAGTGCCTATTGAATGCTATTTGTATATGAAATGAAGAAACTTACATTTTATATAAAATGGTTGAATTGATCTGCTTGTCGGTTAGGAGATGTAAATTTTTTCAAATGGCATGGTGAAAAAAATTCTTAAAAGAACTATTGAAATTATTTATAAGTTGAGAAAATAAGTAGCTCTTTTGAAGAAGAAGGTTAAAACAAGTACATCTAAAATTGATTTTAAGTATGAAATCAATACAACTAAATCATTATTGATATCATCAAATATGAAGAAAGTAAAGAAAACTACAGAGATTGGAGAGCAAACAAAGCATATTAAGGAGGAAATTAATATGTTGGCCAAATAAAAAAAATTAAGTTTATATTATTGAATATTATTGCAAGAATCATTTTACTTTTGATGGTTATGAAAAAGGTATAAATTTTATTGAATTTTTATTTCAGTATAATTTTAGTTAAAAAACATGTAACTAAATTGTTAGATTATGGTCTCTTATATCAATATTGTTTAGTGTTATGAATGACAGATCAGTGAAAGAAATACATATTTTTAATATTACCAAGAAAGTGATAAAAGCAAATGATCTGTTTGTAATCAAGTAACTAACAATGTATAACATATTAAAAATAAATGATACATCCAAGCAAATGCATTTGTTATAGGATCATATAATTAACATCAACAAAATATACATTGTTAAGGGAAAATTAAAATAATTTTTAAACTATATATTATTAGTTGTCAAAAGATAAGTGAAATAGATTAAGTTTAACCTCTAAAAAAATTTCCATTATATGTAAGTCAGTAGCTTAATAATATGTGTAATCATATTTATTGTGACTAATTATGGTTCACATTGCACTATTGATGCATACTAGACTAGGAAACTTGTATTGTGATGACTGTCTACTTTTTACTAATAATACTCTTCTTTTCTTTACTTTACCTTATAAATATTTTTAAGTTATGCTTGATTTTTCTTTGAACCGGATCAAAATCTCCATATTTCTTTAAGAGCATATAAAGAGCCATCAAACTGCCATCAATTAAGTAATTATTTTATTATGTATATTTATTCCTTAAAGCGTGAATAAATATCATAAAAAAAAGTTGCATTATTGTCTTATTGACTCGGTATAGTAGTATCTTCCCTACTATAGTAGTATCTTCTCTACTTCTCTACTATTGACACCAACAACCTATATTAATCAAAAGATGCAACACTCCAATGGAAGATATTCAAAACACATATCTGAAGAATTTTTAAAGTAGAACAATATTGCATTTCATGTATTTATAAAGATGCCTCAGTTGTAGATTTTGAACATCAAGAATGACCTCAATTGTGATTTTAAACAAAATATGTCAAATTAAAAGTCACTCACATTATATTCATATACATACTTAAAAACATTAGTAATTTTAAAGTAAAAGTTTCACATTTGCAAATAGTTCATTAGATATTCCTTGTGGGGTTCACATTTTGATTTGTTCTCAACCTAATTTGACTTAAAATTAAAAAAAAAGGTTAAAGCTCAGGTTAATCAGGTTTTGGACTATGCTCTAGCTTGGGAGGGCCATTCGTCCCTAATTGGAACTAGTTATGGCTAAAATAACATCACTTTATTAGGTTTGAATAAAATGACATTATTTTGTTCAATGGATAAAGAATTGAGCCTAAATGATTAACCAAAATGATGCCACTTTGTTTGAAATTTGATCAAGTTTCAAGCGTATTGAGCTTATTGAGCTTCAGACCATTTATACGCTAAAATAAGGGTTAGGCCCAAGCCGAGCCTAGCTTATTGCTAACCCTAATTCTTGGGGCTTCTTTACTACTTTTTCTCAAGCTATTACCAAAATTATGCCATTTTCTATATCTTTACACTTAACATTTTTTGTACAACTTGTTTGGATTTTCCACTTTTTTGACTCATTTTTGTCTTTTCTTTTTCTTCTTCTAAGACACCTTGACATGAATCTCTTAGTTGGTAGATTTATTTTCTCGTGATAAGTTGTTAGACAAAAAAATAACATCTCTTACAAATTGCAATACATACGCATACACACTAAGAAATTAGGTCTTCCTATAGCAATCATTTATAAATGCCTTGACCTTCTATTTAAATTTATGATTAACAATTTTGACATACTTATATGAGTAGTAATATAAATCTCCAATGCATTGCATCTTTTTGGTTCTTTTCTAATTTAATCATAACTATTGAAGCCAAGTCTTCCTTTCATCAATGTGTATACAACCTCTTATTCATATACCTCTTTGTTACCATAGTTTTTAATGTTTCAAGCATCCTAATTATTGATCTATCTTTGGTAAGTAAGGTCTACCTATTAAATATATTCATATTATTACCAACTATTAGGAATTTGGACTCAAATGATTAATAATATCTTGCTCACGTTTTCATCTAAATTCAAGCAAGTATGTGGCATACCTAAGTTTAATTTTATATAGCCTCTTAAGCTACTCATTGAAGTTTTTAACATTAGTAGACAATGTATAATTATATTACTACCTTCTCTAGTTCTTTCCACCCTAGTCTCTATATCAATTGTGATAAATATGTGTAGTAAACATATAATATGTGGCATTTAGTAATGTCTCCTTCACAACTCCTTCTAATCTCTAAATAATCAAAACAAATTAATTTAGTCTAAATATAATGATCAAGAATTAAACAACAATATCAAGTATATGTTCTCTTTTACATATCAAATATTATTTTAAGTCCCTTTCTATCTTCTAATTATAAGTCAAACGCAAAGAAATTCATGAATAAACTATATAAGTCAATATTTTCTACCTCGACAATAACTCAGGCTAATGGATATATCTCTCTATCATGATCACTCTCAGACGCACTAAGCAACTAACCTTAAAACTCTTATCTTTAAAAAGCAAACATCCATCCTAAATATTGGTCTTAAATGTTTTTTTTCCTCTTTTTATAACTTTAAAACAAATATATAAACTTTTAAAGTGTAACAAAGAAATTTGTTGATTCTTTGACAGTTGTAACTCCATTGCAAATTCATAATTGCTCAATTTCAGTCCATTTACGTACCCAAGTAGCTTGGATTATTCATTCATAAGAATGTTACTCTCTCCTTTCTCAATATCCTTTTTATTGCTCTATATATGCTAGAATTAACAAATATATTCAACTTCTTCCTATGTTCTTCATCTATTTTATTTATAGATATATGAGATTTTTATATAATTATGTCCCTATATCTTATCAACAACTTGGAAGAAACCATTTTCATTTTTTTAGTTGTAAAATAATTATAATCAAGTTTATATGTCTTCATTTTGAAATACTTGTCATTCCCGTTATATCCAATATACAACTCTCATTGACATCCTTTAATATAGTCAATCTCATTCTTATTACTCTAACCAGTTTTCTACCTCATATTGAACTATGTATACATTACATAAGCCACAAGATCTTTAAAATCTTTGGAATTTGCAAACTTCAGTGGAACCATTATAAATATGCTTATAATCAATAGAACAATTAGATAATGTCTCATATAAATGTCAACGATTTTATATTATCGATATTAAATATAATTGAAGTCTATACCATTAAATACATAAATTTTATTAAATTAAGATAAGTTGATGTATAAATGTTCTTATAATCATATATAATGGAAGAATATCACCATTATCTTTTAGTAGCCTTAATTAACCTTTTATATATATGAATATGAGCCCCTTTCAAAAAAGAAAATTGCTTGTATTAGATATGTCAATATTTAAGTTATACTTGACATCACTAGTCATTTAATAATTATTTTAATAATCACGTTTTAAAAAGTTGGTTTCATTTATCAGCTTAGTGGAAATATATATGTGCAATATCTAATTAATTAACTATCACTTAGAATATATCATATTAATCGAAATAGAGATATGCATTCTTTAATTAGTCAACTTGCACTTTGAATAATTAGGCAGTTAATGGACTTTGGGTTTTCTTGTTATTTAATAGAAAGTGAGACTCATGAATCATCTTTTAAATTTGTTGTTTGTTTTGTTATATTTATGCATTGATTATTGATAATGAAATTTCCAACGCTTCAATTAGTCTATACAATTGACATTCTCTATATCTTCTTTGATAAAAATTCAAGGAAAATTGCCCTAATATTCAATAACATTTGATAATGCATTTTGAAATCTAATAAAAGATAATGTTAGATTGTAAATAAAAAATTTAGTTGAGAAACAATAATTTTTTTAAAGAGAATTATCTTTTATTAATTTTGTTACATTATTAATAATAAAGTAAAATGAATACATAGTTACTTATTAAATGTTGATAAGAGAAATACAGCAAAACTATGAGTAATGTTTTATATTGAATAATAAATTTAGATACGACAAATAATGTCACATGTAGTTAAATAAAAAATAGGAAAAACAAAATCAAGATCAAATGCAATAGGTTTATAGAAAGGAAAAAGGACTACACACCTCTACAACCAATGATAAGAATAGGAACCAAACACCTCTAACATCAAAAATGTAGTGGAATTATCTCTTTAAGAAGGATATGTTAAAATATTTTCAATGAAGAAAGTGAAAAGAAAAATTTATCAATAGAGCATACTTTGTAATTAAACTAGTGTACCATAGATTAAATAGAGAAATAGGTGGCGATGAGGAGCATGAAAGAAGAGAGAAGAGTAGGGTCATAATAAAGGAGAATTAGGGATTCCTAATTCCTCAAATTTGGCTGATTAATAAATAGAGGTGAGACCCAACATTTCTTGTTATGTTCCAAATTAATACTAATAAATTGCATTAAAATTAAATATATAGTCCATTTCTTATTGAAAATCCTTTAACTATTCATTCTTTAATCTTTCAATTTTACTAATTATCTTTAGTCAAAATTTCTTGCAACACATTACATCTTGATTGTACATATATGCCATCTAATATCATATATGTAGTTACATACAATTTGTGTTTTAGAAAATCTTAGATAAAATAATTAATTAAATTAAATTAAAAATTTAATAACTAAAATATACATAATAACATTTTTAACTAAAAATTAAAAGGATGATTGTCCTTACATTTTCTTATATTATCATTTTGGTCTTCAAATTCCTTTACAAATTAAATGAAAGGAAAGTAGAATAAAACAAATTCAAGGAATTAATAACCACATGGGAACTTATATTTATAATTATATTTGACACCAATGTTATGAATACCATAAAGGTACTAGTACCAGATTTAGTTTCGGTATGGTAGGGTATCAGTACCGATCAATATCGAGTATCATTTCAAGTAATTTTTTAAAATTATAAAATAGTTCCTAAATTTTTTAAAATTATAAAATAGTTTCTCAATATGTTGTACCATATAATTTTTAATTTTATATCAACCATGTCTCCAAAAAACATAGTAATACAAATTTGAAATAACAATTATCTATTTATTTATACTAATATTTAATATTACTTTTCACATATTTCACATATAAACAACAACCATAATTAATATAAAAAAAAAGACTATTTATTCATCATACAGATATAACCTAAGAATAATGCAAATTATTTAAAATGTTACAATTTACATCATATAATAAAGAATAATTACATCAAAAAATCTTATAGTAAGAATAATATAAGTCCACTACTCCATAAACATTACAATTTTTAAGAGTTCGTGCCAAAGAGCACAATCAAATAGAAATGAGACTTGAAACAAAAATACTTATAGATAAAAGTTCTATATTTATATTACACATATAGAATTTAAAATATACATCAGATAGAAGTGATATCTATAAATAATAAAAAAAAAAAACTTGAAACTTAATTCAATAGAATATCCACTCAAATTGCATTAACCATAATTTTTATTTGGTACAAAATACTCTTTATTGAGAGGAGTTTTTTTATCACCATAATTTAAATTTATTGCACCAAATGACATGTATCTACTTTCTCATCCAAGATTTTCTTTTAGGTCACTCTCATCTATCAAACTTGGTTCCTTAGAAACCCAATCTGTTAAAAGATCGATATGGTCAAGGCGAATTAGATCTATAGAACTACTTGTTCTATAAAGAGTCCTAGTAAATAAATAAAATTAAATTATTAGGAAATTACATTTAACTTAATATTGGTAATAACATACATTTCTTAAAGCTTTAAATTTTATTTTTAAAAAGACCAAATTCTTCAATCTTTTGTATTCCAATCTATTCCTTTTCTTGAAATGGATGAATTCAAATGTTTTTTAATTCCTTTCACACCATATTGCACTCACAAATTGAATCAGAATTTGAACTGCAAACTTTTGTAATTCTAAAACCCCACTTCAGAATTGGCCCCAACAAATAACTATAAGACAAAAAAGTACCCTTATAAACAAAATAAAGTAATAATTAAAAAGTAATAAAGAAGAAATATATATATTTAAATTAAGTTTTTCTCTTTAGAAAATTGTAATGGGCATCCCAAAATCACCAAACACAGTGTTGTATACCTCTATTTGTAAGCTAAAGAGATCTTGTATCATCTTATATGAAACGATCATTGTGATAGTTAATAGCATTCCCTTTTTAATTTTAGCTTTCTTTGTAAAACTTGGTTTAAAATAGACACTATGATTAAAAGATATCCCAGCTGAAAACAATAGAGTAAAGTTTCATTTCCGATCTTTTATTGATGATTACAAGATAAGGTGTATACATAGAATGCTCATTTGTTAGATTGGTTTGATTGCTTCCTTCGCCCTCTCTATAGCATCACAAAAATAACTTATTATTGCCTTTTCATCACTATCAGGCAGACAAAATAATCTTACTAGAGGCCCACAAACCCAGATGACAAATTGATATTGTGGCCAAGATTTATGATTTTCAAGTATAATTTTAGAAACCTTCATTTCAACATTAGACCTGAAATATTGAGATGCAATCCACTTATCACTTGTAACTATTTGTCTCAAATACTTCTTTATTAAAACAAAGCACTAAAGTGATAAGAAATTAGTTCAAATATTGTAATAGCTGGATGACACAAATTCCTACTATTGGTAAAACCCTTTCTCATAAAATTTAGGACTCATGCACGATTATAGATGAACTTGATCATTTTTCTTACTTTTTACATAGTTACATCAATAATAAGAAAGTATGTAGGATCTCCTATATTTTTCAACATCAAGTCAATACAATGTGCAACACAAGCAATCCAATAAAAAGAATTATTCCTATTTTGCAATCTTTTTCCAGCTGCTTTATAAGCATAATTATTGTCAATGATGAATTGTACAATGTTTTCAAACTCAACTTCATTCACAATTTCATCAAATATTTAAAATAAAATATTAGCATTTCTAACAACATCAAATGCATGAATAGACTTAAAAAACATTGTCTCCTTAGCAGAATAAACCAAAAAATTGACAATATGCTCATGTCTTCTAATTGTCCAATTACCACATATGATTGAATACACATAAGTTGTCCAAGTCATTCTTTTTTATCAAAATAACTTTTTATTTCACAAATAAAGTTGCTCAGTAGATTACCATGTGGTCATCACATCATGAGCTACTTTTTTAGATTGCAAGACACTAAAAATTGAAGGCTGAGTTCTAAGAGTTGTTGATGGTGTCAAAAAGTTAGACACCGTCTTCTTCTATTCCTCAGATCAAGTGCAACAATCCCTTCTTGTTGGCTAGGAATACACTTTCAGTATTCTCATTATCATCTTAACCACTACAAAAAGAACTTTCACTATCAATTTCGTAACTCAATATTTTCTTTATGTATTTCTTATGTTGATGCTTTGCATGTAAATTTTTCATTTCTTATTCCACGTCATGACTAACTTTCTTACAAGGTTCAATATCAATTTTAATCCTGGCTAATGCTTCTTTAATTTGGTGATTCTCCTACCTTTCAAAAACTTTTTACAATACAAATAAATGGTATAGTTCTTCATTCCAAAAACTAACAAACTCAAGCTCAAGCTAAATTGTTGAATCTTCTTAAAGAGACTGAATTATCAAGAGTACATGTAAAATAAATAAAAATATATATCAAAATTAAATAGATAACCTTATATAAAATTCAATTGCAATGTGCCCAACGCATGTACATTTACTACTCGTAAATATGAAATGATCATTAAATTGGAATTGAATATGTAAAAGTTCATGCAAAACATACGAACTCTAAACTCTTTTTTATTAAGTTATCATTTTTATATAAGTTTATATAAAAACTAAAAAAAAGAAGTAACTCTAATCCATTTAGATCATTTACACAAACAAGTAATAGTTGATTAAATCTTATAGTTAACTTTTCCACAAATAAATGAAGACATGATTATGGCATATTACCTCTTAATTAGTGATAGCCCCAAATTGAAGACAAAGAAGAATTTAAAATTTTTCTATGAACTTAGAGGTGGAACTCCTAATAAGCCATAAACTCTATATTATATAATTAATCAGATGATTTTGTAAATTTAACTAACAAGATTATTGAAATAGATTTAAAGAGTATTGTTGAACATTTCTTGGACATAATCTTTTTTTTTTTTTTGAAAAAGCAATTTTTCAATTTAATAAAAAAAATCATAATTCATGTTGAAGTCTCATATATCAGTAGAAGCAATTTCCCATGTTAATTGTTAACAAAAAATGCAACCATTCTCAAACAATAAGTAACCCAAATCAGCATAAGCAAATTTTCAGGTTAATAGAAGGCAACATGTATCTAATTCTCAGATAACAAATAACTCACATCGGTAGAGACTGGAGAAATCAATGAAAAAGTAATGTAACTGGGTGGGTGGCTAGTTTTTTTTTTTCCTCAATTTCGTCCTCCAATTTTTTGAAATTACATTTGTTACTCGGTATTTACTGAAATTTCGTGTGACCGGTATTCATTACCGGTACAGTACTAGCATTTGGAATCCCATTTTTCGGCTGATACTGCCAGTACAAACGGTATTCCTTGCACTGCTTTGCAAACAACAGAGAAACATGGTACTAAAAAAATTCTTCCGGCATGATAACAACTGCCAATACTTTCTACTAACCTTGAAGGGAAAAGCATATAATATAATATATAATATATAATGGGTAGGTAATTAGGTATACACCCATCCATCCATACATTCAGATGACAAGCAAAGCACATGTGAGCGACAAGCAAGCTCATCTATGTCCTATCCTCCCTAGATAGTGTACAGAAAAACTTTCCCTAGTTAGATCTCAAATGAAACGCCAATGCCAATCAAAAAGGAATAAGAGGTTTTGGTGATAACTAATAGTACATTAACTGCTGGGCAGCCGCAACATTTTGGAATCCACCATCGTATATCGCCTGGCTAGTTCCAGCAGTAGCACCCATTCCCATTGCTGTTTGTCTAAGAGGATGTTGCCCCTGGAGGTCCTGGTGATGCATCTTGCTCATCGCCAGTTGCCGCTCATAGGCCAAGATTTCACTGGCTGAGATGCTACCTTGCAAAGGGGCAGCTACTGGTGGAGGAAGTGGGTTTGAACTTGTCCCCAGAGGTGTTGGCTTGCTACCCCAAGAGCACTACACGCACAATAGGAGAGAATCTTAAAAGTCAAATGTTTCATTTGGTAATACTAATATGACTCACATAAGCATTGCACATTGGCAATCCATTGGAATAGCTCCTACCTTTATCTGCTTTCCGAATAGAAGTGACTGGGCATTCCCCATCTGAATAGCTAGAGCTGCCTCCGCATGAGTATTGTACCTTACAAAACCAAATCCTTTATCTCGCTGCACGCGGACCTCCTCAATCACCCCAGCACCTAGTACATGGAAATGTCGATGAAGATCCACCTGAGTTACCTGGCATAGTGAAACATAAGTTGGTCTACAGTTTCATGCAAATTGAGATGTTCCAGGTCATCTCATGTTCCAAGACAAAGTACATGATTAATATATTAGAGCTGAAGGATAAAAATAATTTCCCTACCTCTGGAGCAAGATTGCCCACGTAAACAGTAGTATACTGAGGATTGTTTTCAGGAGCCTCATTGTTTGATGTCTCTTTGCCATCTTCTGCACAGGCAACATAGAAAATGTAAGTTTATTTGCTCCAAGATATGTCTCCTAAATCAGGAATGTTGAGATAATGCAACTTCATTTGCCAACGAGTAAGAAAAATTGAAAGCAAATTAAGCTCTGCAGAAGAAAGACATGATGCTTTCAGCTGTTGAGCTAACATATACCCACAATTTCGAAAAACATAATAGGATCAACTGTAGAGGTTAGTATTATGGGTTTAGATCCTATGCAACTTACCTAAGCCACCATTTGTCAGTTCCACAACACTTTTGGCATCTGAGTTTTGCTTCTCCTCATTAGAACCAGCACCTTTTGTGGCCCAATTACAACGAATTTGTCTGCTTCCAAGCCATTTCCCTATGACAAATCAAACAAATTCACATCATGGTCGCGTATTTACAGCTTTGAGTATAGTATGATACTAAAACTGTAACTATTGTACTTCAAATTATCAATCTTGTGGCACAAAAATCCTACGCCTGATGCAAACTACTATAATATTATTTTTCCAGTTTTTCAGTCTCTCCAATTATCCATTGGAAGAGGAGTGTTCAGAATATCACGCATTCTCACATCCCTACCCAAATAATGCTATAACCTGGACAGCCATAAATCAATGATTTGAACCTCTCTAGGTAATAAGGAAACAAAATTACCTCATTATACATACCTGTTAAGTCATTTATTGCACTCTGGGCATCCTGAACATAGAATTTATATGTCAAAATGATGATACCACAACAAATAATAAAAATGCAGAACACAAACTGAAAAAGAAATGTACCTGCTGATTTCGGAAGGAAACAAAACCAAACCCTCTGGAGCGCCCAGTCTTCTGATCCCACATGACCCTTGCATCACTGAAACCATTACTCAGTAAAATTCCAAGATTCTAATACCAAAATTTCATGATTTTACATACAGAAAACAGAAAGTTCTTGTTAAGGCACACTTAGAAATGAGAGGAGAAACTCACGAACAACTGGGATACACTGAAAAGCACGCAAATAGCATTGCATCTGTAACCTCAGGGCTAAGATCCCCAACAAAAATGTTGTAATGAGCTGCATGACACAATCATCACTTTAAGAGGAATTCCAGGGATTAAACAATGATTTTTAAGGTATAATTTAAAATAAAACAGGAACAAACCAGATGTATCTTCTCTCTGACCACTGGTATATGCCCAATTAACTTTGATAGGCTGCCCAAATCTACAAACCATAGCACCAAAAGATAAAGAGTACAGATCAATGAAGTAGATAGAGGAGACAGAATTGAAGGCAATATTCTAATGCAAGCTACATACAGATGCCTTCCATTAAGAGATAATATCGCAAGAGCAGCTGATCTGCGATCAAAGTAGTGAACAAATCCATATGATGACTGCATAAACAAAAACAAAATTGAAGTCAAAAATAATAAATCAACATACAAACATTTCAGAGCTTCAAAAGGAATAAACATATGAACAGCATAACCAAAGACGAGACATTATCACAAATAAGTCTCTCACTCTTACGGAAAATCAGTTTTTGGAAGTTAAGGTTTTCATTCCTTTATAATTTATTGAATGGTCTTTGTTTTGTCCTTGTAACAGAGAATGCACATACAGTTCTCAGATCAATGAAAGCATGCATTCATCTAAAAGATATTAAGATTATTTACATAGTTTACCTTTTCCTTCCTGATTAGCTTACACCCTTCAACAGGACCAGTACTCGCAAAAACCTCTTGGAGAAGCAGTTCAGTTACTTGTATATGGATGTTCCCCACATACCTGCATTTTGTTCAAAATAAAGGAACTAGAAATTTAAGAAAAGAAAGAGGAAAAAAAAAAAGAAAATAATGAACATATAAGTAACTTCCTCATGAACTATCAGAACCAAGTAATATCAGAAAAGTAATCATCCTAGTATGATTTCAACCAATGCAAAAATGGTTCCTATGATCAGAAGTCAAAACAATTTCAGTAAGAAGTGAACCTTTTATGAAAAATAGAATAGTGCCAGTGGAATCAGCATAAGAATGTTTACGAAGCAGACACACGCAAAGTAAATAAAAAAAATAAGGAAAAAGTCTTAGACAAAGACTCACACACTGCGGCAAGTACTTGGATCAAAACCAGGAGGCAGATTTCCACTGGGAATTGGCTCAATCTGCAAAATCAAAGTGTAAAAAGAAAAGAAAGAAAGTGACAAAGGAAAACCTTATTTCAACTACCTAATCTGAAGTACTACAACAGGAAATACTTTGTTTTCAGAAGATAATCAGAACCACAATAAGGAAGTTGAAACAACATAAAAACTAGTACCAAGATTTTGACATGAAATTAGGTAAATGTTAACAACCATGACCTTCCTAAGAAGATAATGATTGTTATAGAACACATAAACCCTGGACCATTAATCATACTCCAATTTTCGTTAGTTTATTGGTTACATCAAAATAATAATCACTGGAAGATATTTCCCACACCAGCATCTCCAGAGTCAACAAAATTAGGATCAGAAAATAGCTTCAAATAAGACAGACAATCTTGACTCTTATGATATGTGGTGGCGCATGAAGTGCTCCCACCTATTTTATCTTCCCAAAGAAGGACACACGAACATAAGAATATGACATTCCTTTTCATTTAATCAAAATAATAATAATAATAATGAATGACTATATGGATACAACACTCCAGGAAGTCCATACTAAAAGCTATGGGAATTTTTCACATGCACTTTTCGAACTTCTCTACATATCGAAATGATCATCCATGCATGTCAAATTGAAAACAAATACCAATCAAAGAAAAAGAGAGCTTATATTTTGTGAAACTTAAAATAGGCATCACCAAGTCCATTAAAGCAACAATTGAAACAGGGTAAGAACCCAGAAGCAAGCCAAGGCGTTCACTTTCTCAAGAAAGTGAACTCATTGCTACAATGCAAATAACTCCAACCACGAGTATCAGGAATTTAAAACAAGTAAAAAAAAACATAGAAACCAAACTACTTGTTCCCCAAAACCCGTTGAAACGCCAAGGTGTTCAATTAAAACTCAAAAATCTAACATTAAGTAGTGAGGAAACGGTAAAAGTTGTCGAAGCATAGTAGAGAAAGCTCGTCGAAAGCTAAATTTTCAAACCCTAAACCATCAACTCAAATCAAAACACAAACAAAAAAAATCAATCGAAACCCCGATTTCAAATACGTAAATCGCAATCTCACAACTCAAATCAACAACCTGAAAATCACAGTGGGAGAGATTACAAACCTGAGGGGCAGCTAGCACGCCAGGATGGTACACAGACTGTTGAAGAAGAAGAGCTTGTTGCATCAAGGCTTGCTGCTGCTGCTGCTGCTGCTGTTTAAACCTTGGGTGTTGCATTTTCCTTTGTTTTCTCCTTTTCGGTTTTCCTAAACTCTGTTTGTTTCCCGAGAAAACGAAGGAAAGTTTCGGAGGAAGGAAAAAGGTCCAACGACAGAAGAAATTGGTGTCTCCAGCTTAAGTAGTTATACTAGTACAAAAATTTCGGACAAAGTAGGGTGATAAAGAAGTTAAGGCCTTGTTTGGTTGTTGGGTTGCTAATATAATGAGACAGAACGTAACACACTTTTATCGTTTACTTAACGGTTTCATAATGAAATAGGACAGAATGAGATGGAAACAGAGGATTTCATGTTACATTCCATTCCATCCTAAACAGTGAAAATAAAAAACTTCTTATTCGGAGAGTTTAGGATGGAATGTAAATCAATAAATATATACTATCTAATACACTCTCAATAATTTTTCTTAATATTAATTATTTCTTCTAACTCTAACTTCCTTTTCTCATCATCATTTAGTATGGTCCACAAAAATCG
>JANKOD010000001.1:10756233-10767763 GCA_026284645.1 Erythroxylum acuminatum
AATATAACGAGATAAAACGAAACACACTTTTATCATTTAGTTAATGGTTTTATAATGGAATAGAACGGAATGAGATAGAAACAGAGGATTTTATGTTACATTTCATTTCATCTTAAACAGTGAAAACAAAAAACTTTCGATTCGGAAAGTTTTGGATGGAACGTAAACTAATAAATATATAATACCTAATACACCCTCAATAAATTTTCTTAATATCAATTATTTCTTCTAACTCTAACTTCCTTTTTTTCATAATCATTTATTACGGTTCACAAAAATTGTATATAATTAATAATATTTTTATATTATTTCTCCTTACCTTAATAATATTATTTTTATATTATTAATAATAAATTATATATAATTAATAATAAAATAAAAAATTTAATAAACTTTTTATTAATAAAATATGAAAAATATATTTAAAAATTATTCTTTAATTGTTTGTATTTTTTATAATAATATAAATAAATTATTTTTAAATATAAATCACGTGTAATAGGATAAAATAAAAATTTTATATAATTAACAATAAATTGTATATAATTAATAATAAAATAATAAAACTTTTATTAGAATTTTTATTATTTTAAAATAAAAATATAAAAAATTATTTGTTACAGTTGTGACTTGAACCGTTACTTTTTAATTGAACATGATTTATGCTTTAAAATCATAGCGTTAAATCTCCTATAATAACCATTTTAATATCAAGAGTATAATAGTCATTTCTTATACATTACATTCCGTTTCATTCATCTTCTAAATAATATTTTACTATATTACATTATGAACTTTTCTATCTTTTCTAAATAACTTGTTACTATGTTACATTTTATTATATTGTAAAGCAGATTCAGTCCCATTAATTATCATCCTACTAAACAAGTCATAATACTTCGTAACAAAACGTACCACGTATGAGATGAGATCTGTGGGAAGTTGTTGCCTGACGAGGGGACCTATGGCTATGGGAGATCAATTGGCCTGAGCACGTAATTCGGTATTTGATTCTACATTTTACATTTATCTTTTTGCTTTAATTTTAAGTATTTGTTTAATTTTTTATTTTAATAAAGTTATATTTTTATTATTGATAATGATTAAGAACTAGATAAATTTTAAAATTAATTTTATACATTAATTAAATAATGTTTTAATTGTAAATTTTATATTTAACAAATATTATACATATTTATTTTTAACTTATTATTTCAATATATTTTAATTATTAAAATTAAATTTATTTTAAATATATTTTAAATTTAAAGCATATTTTTTGAATGATTATTAAATTAACATTTAAATGATAGTAAATTTAATTATAATAAAAAACAAAAATAAATTTTTATGATTTTAATAAGTTACGAAAAATTTAATAAATTAAAACTAAAGGCAAAAATTTAAAATTTAACTATTAAATTTAAAATTTAAAACTCAAAATTAAAAACCAAAATTAAAGATGTCTTTTTTAATCTTCTATCTTCAATTCTTCACACTCCACATCATAAATTAAGAATTTATTTTACTTTATTTGATTTTAGATGTCTTTTTTAATCTTTTATCTTCAATTCTTTACACTCCACATCATAAACTAAGAATTTATTTTACTTATTTGATTTTTTCTCTTTATAAATTGGAAAATATATGGTTTAATTTAAAATCTCACAAAATGCTTCCTCTTTTATTGTTGTTAGGAAAAATAAGGGAGAAAATCATTTATATTATATAGAGTTCTTTTTTTGAAAAGTTGAAAATTATATTAAATTAATGAATGAAAATGAGTTCAACACGTATCCTTCTTCAAGGAAAGCAAAAGACAACGATCAATCGACATCATGTGATTCAAGGTATAAAACGACCTCATGTAATATTCAACAAAACGCCTGGGAAATTCCTAAAGAGCGTTAACATAATTCCCCCATCTAAATGAACCTCCAAAAGTTTCTGAATTAGGGTAATTCGAAAGCTTTCTTCAACTCTTTCCTCAGACAATAGCTATAGAGGTAATGGATTTTTTATTTGAGCTTTGTTCCTTCATCTTCATGTTTTTCTTAACTAATGACTTCTCTGATTAGGGTTACTCGATGGATCTTTCTATCCACTTGAGATTTGACCAGTTAAGAGTATTATCTCCCATCGCGCGGCTAATTGTCTTCAGTACCAGTGATGGATGTAGAGAATCAAAGAGCTAAGACTTAAGGGTGCATAGAGAGGAAATTAGCTGCCATAATCTTTTAGAATAATTGCTTTTGGAAAATAAATAGTCTCTGTCCTCTTCCTGTAGGCTGCAAAGGATACATTGTTTAGAGGAGGAGAGGACTTTTAATCTTGTCATAGTGCTTAGTTTGTCCTTCATAGCTAACCAACTCAAGAAGTTGGCATTTGGTTTGAGAGTGTTACTCCAAATCAACTTACACCATCTAAAACTTGGGTTTGCCTCATACTTTAGTTGTTTTGTTGCCTATTGGTTATGTCTGAAACATCTAGACCATTCCATAGATATATGTCCTCTCATTCATTGTGACTATACTATGGTATTGAAAGAATTATGATCTTCTATTGGGAAAAATCCCAGTTGCCATCTACAATTAATTTTTAGATTTTAGCTTTTTTTGAAAATCTATCCAAAGCAATCCTAGCTGTCGAATGGTGAATTAGTGCTCCTTAGCCTGTCCAATTGTCATTCAATAGTGAAATTTGATCCCTGCCCCTATCCTACAAGTGATCTAGGCTATACTTCCTCCCCCAATCTAAGTATTTGGTTAAAGAACCATGAGTAGCTGTCTTTAGGTCTAGTTGCTCATAGACTACCACCCCTTAATATGTAACTATGCACCCATTTAATCCACAATGATTCCTTTTCATTTAAAATTCTCCACAACCTTTTCAACAATAAGCATTTGCTGCTTCTACCAACTGACTCCAAGCCTAATCCTCCAGTTGCTTTTGGTTGACATATTTGAGTCCAGCTGACCTTAGCGATTCCTCTTTCTCCTTTTCCCTTACTCCATAGAAATTGTTTCTTCATTTTTTCCACTGCTTTGACCAGCCCCTTAGAGAGCAAAATGTGAGAACACCTGTATATATTCATAAACATAATAACATATTTCAAGAGTTGAAGTTTATCGCCATAGGATAACATTTTTATTGTCCATAAACATATTCTCCTTTGTATCTTTTCAATAAGGGGAAGACATTCTCTAAATCGTAGTTGTCTTGAAGAGATAAGAATGCACAAATATGTAATAGGAGGATCATGTATTCCTATTCTAGTGACAAGAGATACATCATTAGCTAGATGTGTAGCACTTTTCAATAAGATGAAGAAACTCTTTTGAAAATTGATGCTTAATCCCAATATCTCCTTGAATCTTTGTAAGGTATTCATTAGTAATGAAATTGAGGGAATATCAGCCTTAAAAGGAATAGATTATCTGCAAAACATAAATTGGTTAATGAAAGCAACTTACACTTGATATAGTACTTGAAATTTAGAGTTGAAGAGATCTTGTATTTTAGCATAAAGGTAAGAACCTCCATGCAAATTAGTAATAGGTAAGGGGAAAGTAGATCCCTTGGCCTAAGTCCTCTTTTGCCTTTAAACATCTCAGTAGGACTCACATTGATCATAATCCTAAATGATACCGTAATCATACACTCTTTAATCTAATTGATAAAAATCTGAGGGAAACCACAAGTCCCATAGTATGCAGTAAAAAGCTCCAACTGACACTATCAAAAGCTTTATGAAGATCCACTTTTATAGTGCAGTTCTCATGGGATTTTCCTCTTGTGTAACCTTTTAGAAGTTCTTGCAAGATTAGGATATTATCTCCAATATTCTGTTTGCTTAAGAAGGCTCCTTGGTTCTCACTGATGATGAACTGTAGCATAGAATTCAATTTATTGGCTAGGATTTTAGCAATAATCTTATAACTGAAGTTAGTGCATGAAATAGGCCTGAAATCGCTTCTTGTAGTAGTGTTATACAAAGTTAGTAATGGTGTTGATACACATTTTTGGACTGACATATGGACTCTTTTTGGAGTATTAGAGGAATTCAAGGACCTCCAAGCCTTAAAGAACAATTTCAATATATAAGCCCTCTCAAATTTTACAAGACAAAGCTTATTTGATAAACACGCTCCTATTCACCAATGTAATCTCTTTCATCATCAACATCAACCTTGTTCCAGATAAAGAGGACAAAGAGTACTAGAAATTTGAAAAGCCTATAAAAAGAGAAAGAGAGCCCAACTTTAACAAAGCTAACCCAGCGCATTAAAAAAGTTAAAGCAAAAGAGAGTACAAATTAAGAAGATAGTAGATGGGTAATAAGAAACCCAATGAAAAGTTGTCTTCTTCTTCTTCTCCACTTTTTTCAGCTACCAAGTGTATAACAAAATACATCATTTTTCTCCTACATATGAAAATTTTCCCATGCATTCTCTCATTTTGTTTGTTCTGCAGTAAATTAGTGAGGAAATTGTGGAGATTAACAAATCAAAAATCTCTTAAAAAGGCGTAGAACTTCACATAGGCAAAACTTTTCCAGTAACCATTATATTCTTTTCATTTGTGATTTTTAATCATTTTAAACTAGTTTATAGTTGGAAAGTATATTGTGATTGTTTGGTACAATAATTTTGAAGTTAAGGGAAAAATAAAAATAGAGAAAAGGTGGCTAAAAAATGAGAAGAAGAGGAAAGGGTTAAGAAGAAGATAATTTAGGAAACTTTAAGATATATAAAATAAGAAATATAAAAATTTGAGGGTAAATTTGAAATTTAATTCCTAGAAGTGTATTTTTTTTCATAAAAAAGACGATAAAATAAGACTTTTAATAGTTAATGGTACTTTAGTAATTATGGTGGTTAGGTAAAGTAAGGATATTTTAATAATTAAGAATAAAGTGAAATAATTAATAATTTTGGATTTTAATTGGATTAAAAAGATTTCTTAAATAAGTCTACTAAAATTTTGTAATATCTAGGTCTAAAGCATGGATTTAACGACTATATTAGACTTATCAATTAGTTGAGTTCGAAAATTAAGTAAGGATAACCTTAGACTCTACTTTTAGAATAGTGTACAGTTTATAAAACTTTGAATTTTGTTATTAATAAATTATTTTATAGTAAATCATATTTTAAAGTAGTCCTTAATTAAATTAATGACTAATAATTACATATATGGATATCTAAAATATATGAATTGTGTTTATTTATTAAATAAATAATTAACAAAGTACAAAATGTTTCGCATTTATATTTTGTTACATATTGTGAGTTGTATCGCTTGATAATTCAACAAAAATTTGATGATCACAATGTTTAGTTGTGCATGAGTATAATTAAGAATATTAGGATAAATAAATCACGTTCATGAAATTAAATAGAGACAGACTTATAATAGGTTAAGAATGAATTGTATAAATTGTGAATCTAGTACTTGCCTAGGATAAGCTATATTCGATGGTCATATATTGATGAGTTGTTCAAATATCAACAAGCAATAGCTAGGTGCCTGTCCATGGAGTAAGTTCTAGGGCATCCTAAGTCCCAAAGATGTCTTGTGCCGATGACTAAGAACCAGAGTGGTACCGAAATATCTTGAGTCTTAGAGATATCCTGTGTTAATGGCTAGGTACTGGAGTGGTATCTGGATTGTTGCGCCCCCTTACCCAGGGTACATACCGAAACACCTAGAGGATATTTTAATACATAGCCTATGATAATGGTGCGCTATGTTCAATCACAACATTCACTTAGCATGGCATTATCTATCTTTATTCTTTTATAAAACATCATAAGGAAAGTCATAATATTTTAAAACCAAAATTTCTCATTTCATTTCATAAAAACCGAATGTATACAATGTATCTTTCAACATTCATACTTATACAATGTCATAGCTTAATACAAAAAGTGCTACATGAAAAAGGAAATACACAAAAATCTATCTAATCTGTCCAAACCCAGCTGACCGACCTTTGAGCCATTTCTTCTCTTTCCCAAAAGTACAAGTCTACACTCCTTGTAGCGTCCCTCAGTAACTAATATCGTCTCTTGATCCTGAGAAGTTAACGTTGCAATTTTGGTTAGTTTTACGAACTCAATGAGGTAACCATCATCAATGGTTCACTCAATTCATGCAACACATTATACATATAACATATAGTTCACAACTTTGCATAAATGATCACATATCACATTCTCACTTAAGAATAGGCAATTTTGCATTTCAATCAATCAAACATGCTTATTAAAATGCATATGAAATGCTCATGTGACTCTTTTCTAATTTTTCGTTATTATGACCGAGTGTCTAAACTGTCCCGTATCTATTGTGGATACCGGGCTCATTTATACTGTCCCTTATCTACTGGGGATGCAGGGCTCATTTTACATAGTGAGCCTTTGGCTCTTAACCACATTTAGAGCTTTAAGTTCGTTTTCGATGGCTACTCAAGTCACAACTCTCATTATCTGATCATACATTCATGTATGGAATGCATCTCTCATAATCAATCATGTCATGAAACATTTAGTTCGTCACATTCACATACAAGTAGCACTTCAATATCTCATTCATATATCACAATCATCAGACCTTCATTGTCCGGAATCAACACAATCAGATCACATTCATTCAATAATTCAAACATAATATAAAACAAACAATTAATTGAGTGAGACCGTCTAGGTTACTCACAGGTCGCTCCCGAAGCTAATGCCTGGAAGTTCCAGCAATGTTAGGATGTTGATGTTCCAGTTGCTCCTCTATAATAAGCAATATATACATATCTCAATCTGCACAATTATAAGAGTTTAATAATGCACATGTATGTATACGAAATATGTACAATGCATGTTCATGACAATCCCAGGTATCACTCTATTATTCTCGTCATGTAAACATTCATATATCAAAACTCACCTAAGTATAATTTGTACTTAGGCTTATACCTCAATAAAACCATTAAAATCACAATTCATAACTCATTGAATCATTTCAAATCTTCCAAAAACTGACTTTTGGGTCTACTATTCTTGATCATTTAGACAATGTAAATGAAGTAATTTGATAAGACCCTCTTTTAGAAAAGTGTTCTTCTATCTCTTAAGTTCTTAATGACACCAAGATTGTTCAATTTTGTTTAGTAATCTGAAAGCTATACCCTAAACATTTTCGGACTGTTCTTATAACAGTACACTATACTCAATTTCCATCACGAAATTGAAAGTCTTAGAGACTGAATTAAAATTAGATTTCTTCAGATAATTTGTAGCCCTATGTCTCTAGTTTACTCCAAATCAAAAATCCTCATTTAGAAATCTATAGATCACGATATAACCGAAATACCAAAGCATGTTCAGTGAAATCATACCAATTATCATATTCCATTACTCCTCAACATTTTCATCTTAAATCCAAATAACCCCACTAATTTAAGTCACGACCGTGCAACATAAACTCACGGTCGTGCATCACAACACAATTGAGTCACAGGCATGCAACATAAACTCACGCCCGTGCACACCAACAAAAATAAATCACAGTCGTAAGACCTCAACGCACGACTGTGCATAACTAATTAGACTAGTCCCACATTTTTCACTCAATCTCTCCTAAATGATTTCATATGGCTAAGATTTTTGGTAAAGACATAGATTAGTGTGTTACAAGTCTAATGGTTCAAGTCCTATGTCATTTGGAGGTCGGGAGAAGGAGATATAGCCAAAATACTGAAGGATGTTCAATTTTCTCTAGCCAAAGAAGTCACGATCGTGCTCAACTATCAAAAGTGGAGCACGATTGCGAGTCTCCAGATGTTAGAGTTCTCCACGATCGCGCTTTCCTACTTCCTTTTCCTGCACGATCGCGATTCTTCTTCTCCTTCCGAACCTCTGCGATTTCTTTTTCTTTCTTTTCTTAAATTCTTACTTTTCTTTCAAACCAACTTCTCTAACTCCTCTCAACCCCATTTTCGACTCCCATTCAAATAAAATCATTCACAAACAACTCCAAATTCCAAATTTAAAACACAACATTAAAAACAGAAAATCCATTCACGCATATCATCTCCACATTTTCTGATTTTCAACTTCTGCTTTTTTCTTCACTTCTTACTCAAGCTTTCATTTTAAATCATTCATTCTCATCTTAGAACATCATCTTACAACTATTCTTCAACTCTAAATTCATTTTTTTGTTCATTTCTAAAAATGCTCAAAACTCACGTAGATGCATATATATACACAGTGAAAACATAGCCCTCACGTCTGTTTTCTTTAAAAAGTTTATGCACCTAGTTATACCTATTTTCTAAGATCTTTCAACTCTAAAAATCATTTCTACAACCTCTTAAAACATTTTTATCATCAAAACCGAAAGTTAACAAAATCTACATTTCCATCCTATATTCACAGTGAACATGAGAAATGTCCATTTTTCTCTTATTCAAGACATGACAATAAATCACCATTTTTGTTTCATAAAACAACAACTCTAAAGGATTTACACAATACTTACTTGATATAGCTCCAAAATCTACAAAAACTCAAGAAGCCTTAAACTTCATGTAACTCACGTACATCATTATGAAAGTTGGCAAGTTTCGATTTTTCTTAAGGCAAATGAAAGAAAACTGAAGTTGGGAGTAGAAATGAACAGATAAAAGCAAGGTGTGACTTAGGTGAAGGTTTGATGAAAAACTCTGTGTAAAAGAGGCAACTTTGGAGAAGAAAGCTACGAAGGAAGATGAAGACAAGAGCAATAACTTGTCTTTCAAAGTTAAGGAAACTTAACTTTAGACTTGGACACTTGTCCTATTCCTAAGGTCTTAGTTAGTTTCCCAACTAACTAGTTCCTATTGGACTAGTTCCACAACTCCCATCTTTTCATTTCAATTATCACCAAAATTTCCCAATAACATTTTCTCACAAATTCTAATGTCATCTCCAAATTTTCAAAACTCATTTTCAAAATTCTCCAATATCATTTAATTTCTTATTTCTATTATCATCCATCATTTTACTAGCCAAGTAGCATATTTCCTAATCTAATAATATTCAACCTTTTTTGGAAATTGTTCTTAAAATTCACCAAAATTCAAAATTACCAAAAATACACTCGCCAATTAAATTTTCCATACACAAATTCACAATTCTCAATAATATCACATTACAATTCAATTGCACCCGAAATTATCAATGAATGCATGTACAATTATTTTCATGTGTAAAAATTCAATAATCACATGTATGTGTATATCATATAATGGATGAGCATGAAATGCATTTCTAATCTCTCAGTAATCTCTCATGTTTACTATTTTAGCCTTAACATAGGTAATGGGATGTTACAAGAATAATATATTAGAATGAGGAATTGAGGTACTTTATGCCAATATTTATACATCTGATTACGTTTCCACTTAATAAGTGATTATGATGAGTAGAGATGAGCCAACAGACCATTGAATGTAAGCCTACTAGCTTAAGTAGGGCTTAGACAATTCAGTTAATAATGAGGTACAATATAAATGACAATAACAAAACAATATTTGATTTAATCATTACTAATGACAAAATTTTAGATGCTTGTTGAGTGTTTAGATAAGCTGAGTATTATTGTGTATTTAATATTATATGTATATTTTAATCATTTGACTAATTTTTATCTATATTGAGTTATTTGATTTTAAAGGTACAGTCTGCTACACTTATTGAGTAGGCAGTTTATCCCTTGCTATTATATTTTTAGGAGATAGAGAGATTACTTATAGAGATTACCGATAACCCCAATACACATGATTGATATAGTGGAGTCTAGGTGAGGCCAGTAGATTAAATTAAGTAAAATTGTTTTAATGTATGTACTTTTGAATGTGATAGTTCTGAGAATTATGTTTATACAGATAATTTTTGTGACTAACGAACATTATTTTGTGACTAACGAACATTATTAAGTGAAAAAAAACTAATGATATGTTTCTTTATATAGGATGACTTTAAGAGATGATATTGTTGGCCTAGAGTTGACTGGAGAATCGAGTAATTTGATTCATGCTTCGAATGTGCCTGATTAGGGTGATGCTAGAAAGGATTGAGTAGGAGGAGAGATACCAGTGCCACTTTAGATGATGTAGCGGGTTGTTATTGTGGCTCTAACTCTAGTTGATTTTAGGGTAGACAGCAGCTATAAACGGATCCATAAGATAGGTGCAATGATTTTTCGAGGTATTATTGATCCTAAGGAGGCCGAGGTATGGTGGGAGCAGACATAATTAGTTTTAGATCGTCTAGAGTGTACCTTGGAAAGAAGGTTACAATACATTGTTTCATTATTTCAGGGTAGCGCACTAACTTGGTATAAGTTAGTGAAGAGATCTTATGAGGCATAAAAAAAGACTTAGCAGGAGTTCCAGAGAGTTTAAAGTCAAGTACACTTCATAGATATATCAGGATCGAAAGAAGATGAAGTTTATAAGTTTGGTTCAGAGAGAGGAGATGCCGGTGGCAGAGCATGAGGCTTGCTTTGCGGCTTTGTCTAAGTATGCATTGGAGGTTGTAGCAAATCTAGGGGAAAAATGTTATTGATTTGAGTAAGGTCTGAGGATGAAGATTTGTTTAGGTTTGGGAGCTGTTACTTGTGATTTTAAGAAGTTACTAAAGATTGCACTCAGAGTAAAGGATGTGATAAAACAAGACAGAAGGAGAGGGGAGCTAAAGAGGTGACCAGATAGTCATTATGGACAGGGAGTCTACTAAGTGGGGAGTTAGTCATTCATGGTCTATTAGTATAGGGGGATTTAGGAGAGTTAATGCTACATCAAGATTAGTAGTTTGTATAGGTTTGGTAAAGATCGAGGAGTTGGCAAAGATTCAAAACAACATACATTACTAATGTACCATCGATTGGATCAGGTTAGTTAAAGTTTCAGAGGACCTTTTAGTTGAGGAGTTAGAGGGCTATTAAGTTATGCTACTTGTGGGAAAGTTTACAAAGGGCCATATCAGGGAACCACTGGGATCTATCAGGCATGTTATATTTGTGGAGAGTAGGGGCATTTAAAGAGAAGCTGTCTGACAGTAGAGAGGATTTTAAGTGTGAGGGCAGAGAAGACAGTATATGGCCAAAGTGGTACCTTTGGTTTAGGTAGAGGTTCGGGTAGAATTGGTAGTAGAGTTGGTGGTAGAGGAGCTGGACGTGAACTAGCAATATGTACAGGTAATAATGGGACATCCTCAACACATGGTCAAACTCAAGCAAGGATATATCATGTGATGAGGGAGGAGGCACTTGTAACCAACAATTTTTACTGTACAATTTCATTATTTGATATTAAGGCTTATGCGTTAGTCGACCCAGGATTTACACATTCTTACATTTCTTTAGAGTTTACCTCTAGAGTTTTGGGGGAGGTTAGTGTTAGTAGTGTGCCTTAGGCCAATGGACATATGTGATTCATGTATTAACATTATGATTTGTTAATAATATATTATGAGGTATTCCTTTCATA
>JANKOD010000001.1:10778521-10797001 GCA_026284645.1 Erythroxylum acuminatum
TCTTATATATTTGACCATGGTTTTGCCCGACATTGCATATTCGGTCCAAGTCCTTAGCCAATTCGTCAATAAACCTTACCAACATCACTATAATGCCGCTCTCCGCATCATTCGCTACATACGAACCACCATCAACCGTGGACTCTTCTTCTCGTCCTCTTCTTCCATGATTTTATCCAGGTATACTGATGCCGATTGGGCAGGTTGTTCATCAGCTCGTCGATCTACCATAGGATGGTCCATGCTTCTAGGTACTTCTCTCATTTCTTGGAAATGCAAGAAACAAACAAAAGTATCAAAATCTTCAACTAAGCCCAAATACTGAGCAATGTCAGCAACTTGTTCCGAAATTGTGTGGATTCGTCGCTTATCAGGAGAATTAAATCAACCTCTCTTACAGCCCACTATTCTTCACGGTGACAACACAAGCGCCATTCAAATCACCACCAATCCTGTGCACCATGAAAATACTAAACACATCGAGGTTGATTGCCACTACATTAGTGAACAGGTGGAAGACAAAATTATCTAATTATCCTATATTTCTACACACGAACAACTTGTCGACCTCCTTACCAAGGCTATGTCACGGAACCGTCACAATTTCTTAGTATCCAAACTTATGCTCCGTGACACATAGCATTAGTTTAAGGAGGGGTATTAACGAAAATATGGAAATATATCATTTTCACATTTCCACTCCTTGCAGATCTCCATCTCAACGTCTTCTCATATTTGCCTCCAACGACTTCTTGCCATTCCAAGCTTCCCATATTTGTTGTCTTCCTCATTTCATCTAATTTTGTATCTATTTCCTTATCTTTAGTTATGTATATGTAGCATCTTTGTAAACAGATCGTGGAAAAATAACATTAAAAAATTCAAACAACATTTTATATTTCTCTAGATTTACATTTACTACTAATATGTCTAGAGGGTTTAAAAGATCTTACAGATGATTGATGCAATGTTGAGGTAGGTGTTTGTAAAATTCCATCAGGTGCTAGGCTTCTGTGTGTTTCGTTGTATGTTGAAATCTTGGTACTGTATTAAGATTTGCTCTATTACTCAAGTTCGTCATGGTATTATCTCGACTTAACGTAATGCTCCCATTATACATTATTACAACTTCCTATTTGCAAGCTAGCATGTAAGATTGGTGTAGTGAGTTAGGTTCATGTAGTTTCACAGTTACACCAATCTCCGGTTTGATTCCTTTAACAAAGAGCCCAATCAAATACTCCTTAGGTAGTGTTAATCTATTTGAATGATGGTCAAATTGAGCACAATACTCCAGCACCGACCCTTCTTGTTTTAATTCTTTGAAGTCTCTTACTGGATCATCAAAATTTTAGCGTCAAATCTTTAATTAAGGGCCTTGGTGAACTCCTCCCAGTCGACCATTTCTACCTTATTACGATTTTTGATGTATAACAGGTACCACTCTTGTGCCTTTTCGTCTATGTGCAATACCGCTTTCTGGCCCTTTATTTTTTCTGGAGTGTAATCTAGCTGAAAAAATTGTTCACAGCAATACAACCATAGTTTGACATTTTCACTATCAAATACAGGGAACTCAATCCAACTCAGCCTCATCAATGTTGAGTTTTCATCCTTCTTTACCTTTGAATGATTACTCTGAGAGGTAAATGCTGATAGCTTCGTAGCTATGTCTTCTGGTTCTTTTCCTTGCTTCTGTAAAAATTGTAAAAACATAGCTCGTAACTCTGACATCTCTTTCTCATCTTCTATGCTCTGTTTTGAATTTCTGAAAACATTTTCTCACTTTTCTTCTGTGACTCTATCAAGTTCCTCATGTTTTCCTCTAACCTCCGTATATTCACAGCTCTCGTCCCTTTCGACATTATTTCTCCTTGAATCGATGCTCTGATACCAAAATGTTATGTAAATTTGTGGTGACAATGAAACATTAAAGTAACTTGAGGATGGTTACGTTAATGTGAGTGAGAATTATCATAACAGAAGAGAGAGAGAGAAGATAGAAGAAACACAGAGGGGAGAAATCAAATCGAAACAACTGTATTCTATTATGGCCTATCAAACTATCCATTGGAGTTAGATTATATACAATAGATAGTAAGAGATACAATATATGTTATTGCACAATTACATCTCTGGGTATTATTGATATGTTACGTATTACGTCTATACTACGTCACCATTTTTAGTCTTCATTTAAGTTGCTTCCCAAATTGGATCGCCTTCTGCGTTTATTCTGTAAGACCAAGATACATCAACTTGCTTCATGTATTCAGAGAGTACGACCACCATAGTTGGTTAGTCGGTAAGTCTTTGAAGATTAGGAACATATAGGAACTACAACTTGTTTATTTGGTCTCCAATAATAAATTATGGGTCCCATTTAATAAAAATATTTTAAAAATGCCACGTCAGTATTTAACTGACAAAGGTCTAACTTCGTAAATAACTCCATCCAATTAGGGGCTTTTTTGAATGTTTTACAAACGTTAGGGTTTATTTTGAATGTCTTACAAACGTTAAGGTTCATTTTGAATGCACTAAAAATTTAGGGTCTAATTTAAATTTCAGTGTAAACATTGAGGGCTAAATTACTCTTTTGGCCCTCTAACATTTGAAAACGTTTAAGAGTCTTCATTTTCTTCATTCCAACCATATTCCTCGACCACAACACCTTGTCCTCGAAGTACGTCCAAAATCTGCTCTAAGTTAGGAACTTGTCTAAGCAGAAATGATTTGGGTCAGGCAAAGAGATCCTCTTCAATTAAGCTTGGTTCAGTATAACTATGCACTTTTAGAACAAACTTGCCTGATGGTTTAAGCGTTTTAGCACCAAACATGAGCCATAATGGCCGGCTAACAACTTGAACATGAGAAACATTATAATGTCGCAATGAAAAGGTTAGCACCATAAGTTATCCATTACAACTAACTATGCAAGTATTGAGAGCAGTGGTTAAGCCTTTGCTGAAACCTTCACCTTGTGATACGGGAAGAATTTTTCAAGAAAGAAAATTAGATTCAGGAAAGATACGATGCCAACAAGACACAGGCTAAGCTTTTCATCCATCAACCTGATAAGGAGGGAATTGAACATGACCTTCTAGATTTGCACGGGCCCATTGACGAAGCCGAATATGAAATCACAAAGAAGAATGGGGTCAAGATGGCCAAACGGCCAACAAGGAGTATTAAACAACTCAAAGGTTAAGAAGGTTTCATCCATTAAAGTGAAGACACCTTCAACAACATTATGCGATGCCAAGTTGTTATTCCTTCCCCAATTCTGTTATGAATTGTTGTTTTTTTGTTATTCTTCTATTTCTGCATTTTACGGAACATTGTAACAATATCAAATGTAGTTGACTATTTGAATGGGATGAAATTCAAAAGGAAAGAAGGAGAGGTTTTCCTACTTAGGATTGCTCTTTCAAGCAAGCTTAACTATAACCAAAGAAAAAGTGTATGCTATCGAAATCAAGATTAATATGGAAGCCATCACATCCAAATATTTCTCAGGTTACCCAGATTATACATGCAACAAGTGTCGCATCAAACAAAAGAAAGACCTTTTAAAGGGAATTAGAGTATAAGAAAAGAAAAGTGGGAAGAGCAAACCATATATAGAACAAGCCGTCCATTTATTGTCTCTAAAGCCTACCAACAGCCTAACCTGCAAAATTACACCAACGAAAAGAACAGGCTCTAGAAGTTCAAACTTATACAAGCAATTTTCCTGTTCACGAAGAAGAGGTGATAACGAGAGCTTCCCTTGAGATACACTAGATAAGACATAACCACTCAAAGACAAATAGATGATAACCAAACTATTAAAAACAACCAAGAGTGTATACTAGTATACTTATGTCTATGTGAAGGAGATAATACATTGCTTCCGCTTCATGGTCTTAAAAGTACAACCATATTACTAGTAACAATGTTTTCCTTTACTCCTCATGAGGAGCTTAAAATACATGCTACTAAAAGAAGATTAAATCCTATGAATGATTTTTTATTCTTTTGTGAAATGGACCCTAAAAATAGATCAATCCATGGTTAAAAGGTTGGTTTTTAGTTATCAGTAACATGATCAACATTGCGACCATACCCTAGTCCTCCATTAAAAAAAAAAAAAGAAAGCATTTCAAACTTCATATTCAAGATCTAGACCAAAGTTAGCTTGTGAAATTAATTTTAAGTTAGTGATGCAATACATTGGTATCAACAGTAATGACTAATGCCTCATACTAAAGAACTATAAACTTGCAATCAAGCATAACAACAGAACATGCCAAAAAAGTTTTATTCTAACATTAGTAGAGCAGGAATTATCTAGAACAAAGGAGTTGTGGTTGATTTTCCTATATGGTATGAAGAATTAAGTGAAGTTAAATATATAGTAAAGAACGCACTTGAGGAAATGCTTCATCCAATTTCCTCAATCTTTCGTGCTTTCCAGGTGGGGTGGTAATTTAATAACTACACCTATAATTAAAAAAGAAAAAGATTGAAAACAATGCAATTCAGCTTATTTTAGCCATTGAAAACTCTGGGGAAGTGTAAGTTCACAAGAACTTGTCATCATGAGAACAATCTAACGGCCTATCTATGGGATCATGTAGTGAAACTTTGGCATGTCCCATCCTAAAGCACACAACTTTAGCAAAAAAATATGGGATAAACCGAATGAAAATAAGTTGGACACTAAAGAAACAAAATGTTCAACTTCAGTAAAAGAAGAACAAAAAAAAGAAGTTGGACATCAAGAAGAATATATACTTAAAATACTGAGATGTACATGAACTGAGAAGATTTTGAAGACTAACCTTGGAAAGGTTGTATTATGATCTTAGTGATGACACAAATGTCAGCAACCAACTTATATATGAGTGTCTTAGGCACTGTAGGATTACTTTGCCCTTTACTTGACCAATATGAAAATCTACGTGCAAGCATATCTCTGGGCTCAAAAGTATTGCAGACGCTTTCCATAGGATAACTGTTAGTGCTAAAAGCACTTATTGCGTCAGAAACACATTGTCTAATAGGAAATGATGAGCAACCTTAGGTAAGAAAACTATAAGCTTGTGTTCCATTTTAAGGTTTTCTTATTCCATAAACTCACTACACCCAACTTCCAAAGATTTGTTGAAACTACAACTAGGTTCACCGACATGCACGACCCTCTGAAGGCAAAGGAACATTCTTAGGAAGCGTTTCCATTTAACCTTATATGGGTCGCACTAATAAAAATTTTAAGAAAAATCCACGTCAACATTTAACTGACTAAGGCTTAATTTTGTGAGTAGTTCCATTCAATCAGAGGTTGCTTTGAACGTTTTCCAAACGTAAAGGTTTATTTTGAACGCACTGAAATGTTAGGGTCTAACTCAAACTTTAGTGTAAACTTTGTGGCGGCCAAAATGCTCTTTTGGCCATTAGATGAAATGCTAGGGTCTATCTTTGTTATGTTATTATTTATTTGTTATTAGTAGGCTACTATCACTAGTGGTCGCCCTTTGGTTTTTAGTCAGTGAACCTTTTTTCATATGCTTTTTCACTTTACTCGATTTTCTATTCTATTGGATTTACCTTAAAATCCAAATTTATGACTTATTGTTGTTGGACATTTTAGACATTTCCTATAAAGTTGGACAATATTTAATTGCATTTTTTGGTTTTTTAATAACTTATTGGTTAAGTTATGTAATTCGATCCGGATAAAGAAAATAAAGTGACCCACTAAATGATCTAAGCCAATAAAGAAAAAATGGATCCCGATCAGTGTAGATCGAACTCATATCGAGCCTGTGATGGGGAAGCTATATATCAAGGTTTAGGTCTCATGTAGTTGCTTATACTATTCGTAAGCATACAGATTCTCTGATTCATTAAAAGAGCTTACATTTTGAGAAAACTGTAAAAAGACGTTAACCACGTGTCGGTAAAGGATTCCCGTGAAGGTCCAAGAAGATTAGAGCTATTCTCGGCCTCGAAAAGCACCTCGAAAGTTGGAATGAAACCGAAATTAGGTATTTCACATTTCTGTCATTTATTTCCCTTTTACAAATGATCCAGGACACGTAATAAGATTCATGCTACATGTTACACATGGTATTAGAGCGGTTACGTGATCGGGTGGTTAAAAGCAAAGGTTTTTTTTAGTTTTTATCCTTTAGGGTTTTTGATTTTTTTATTCATTTTTTTAGTTTTTTACGTATACGAATGTCGTGAAAGTGGTGTACATGAAGTTAGCTATGAAAAACGAGTCAAAAGGGGCCATAAAACCTGAAAAATGGACTCTGAGATTGCCAAAAATCGTCCTCCCCGTCAAAGGGGGCACGTGCAGGGCACTACAATAACGACCCTGAGGCAATTGGGTTGGTGCGTGCATTGCATGCGCCAACCACATGGAGACAAATGGCACAATAACCTACTGACGTCAGCACTACAGTACTGTTGAAGTCATCAACAACAAAAAAAGAAAAGAAAATTTTCAAAATACCCTTAAGGAAGCCTTGGGTCCTTTTGGGCGAGTTTTCAAGTAGGGGAATTCATAAAGTGATTTTTTTTTTCAAATTTTCTGGATTAATTACATTGGTAATTTTATTCTGGAAAAGGATTTAAAGTATTTTAAAGTTGTTTTTGAGCAAATTTTCATGTTTTGAATTGCACATAAGGGAGACATATAAGGTTTCGTGTCTCATACGGTAGGTTCAATGTTCAAGAAAATAGTTGGTCACTCAGGATTGAGATTTTTTTAGATAACTTACCTCAAATTCTTGTGAACAATAGCCCAAAATGAAACTTTTTAAAAGGGGGAAATGGATCTGTAAGGATCAAATTGTACAATAAAGCTTCCAATTTCGATTAAATTTATCTCATCAACCATAAGCTTCAGAATTTTAAGCACAAGTGCTATCGTTTTACTTTGGTAGTCAATGAGAGGATTGAGATGAGGTATGCAAAGTCGAACGAATATTATTCACGCCCAAATACTATAAAATACAAAGAGCAAACGTAGATATAGAGAACAAAACGTGTACAGTTGGTTAGGACACATACAATTCCAGTTAAAAAAGAAAAAGAGTTAGAAGAAAAGGGTGGTAAAAGAAAAAAAAGGATTAAAAAAGTGTGGAGAATGTCCAGCTTTTGCCAGTACAGACCACAGAAATCCTTGGACGACAACTCGTTAACATGGGATGCAACATATGTTTGCAACCATGCAAAAATCAACTACATATATTCTGAGACAAACTTGTACATATCTATTTATGTGATGAGCCACCAGTGCTTGACTACTTGTTATTCTGCTCGAGATTGATCACGACCCCAGTTTCTTGACTTCTTAAACCAATATTTTGAATCTGAAAATTCTGTTAGAATCAGCAAAATAGATTTGGTAATTTTTCTTTCTGAGTTTCTGTTTTTGAACACCTGAGATGAGATGGAAGTGACTGTAACATACCTTGGACTAATGCAAATTGTGAGAGAAAAGAGGCCAATCTAAATCTCTAGAACAATGTCTGCAACAGGAGAAGAAGAACCAGATCCCATATTAATGCGTGGCAACAAGATCCAATAAAAGAAATACAAGATGTATTTGTAACACCTACATTCAGAATCCGTTTTCACCCATTTACATCCATCACTGTTGGTATGTCGCCTTTTATCTTCATTTTCCTCCCTAGAGGAATGTCTGTTCTCCAGATATTTTTTCATGGAAGCAGATCTGGGAGTACTTTGAGGGTTGATCTTCTTGTGAAGCAATGTTCTCAAAAGCTGCAAATATCAGTACAAAAATGTAAGTTGGAGCTCCTGACTAAACCAAAAACTAGGAACAATCATGCAATACTTAGGCTATACTAACGTCTAGTCTTGTGATTCAGTAGTAAAGCAGAATTGTATAACCATCCTCTATATTGGAATTCAATTTTAATGCAGATTTCTTGTGTGTACCAGAGTAGCATTTTGGCAGTTTCCTGTATAATATTATATGCATGTTGTAGGAGGAATACATGGAACCTTTAACTGGTATGTGTTACTCTAAAGTACCTTTTCCATTCTTGATTCTTGAAGTGTATCTCTCAAACTTGGCTGAGGTGAAAATCCATTTCTGCACACGAACATCTTCTTAAGTAAGAAAGAGATGGATTTCTTTCCAATTGCTTTCTTTTTATTTTCGCGAATGTCTTTGCATCTACCAAGTATGACACTGATGGTTCGCTCAATGTCATCTTCTCTGTCGTCTGTTTCGTTGTTATCAATGTTACTTATTCTTCGACTAACATCCAAGGTTGAAGGGCAATTAAGAAATCTGTCGAGTGGAAGGTTCTCAATTTCCTTTTCCCTTTCAGAGGTTGGCTTTTTCGACAATAGCTTTGTCAGTTCTTTCTGAAGCTTTCCAATTTCTTCAGGCGTGTAGTCTTCTAATTCATCTGTGGTCGATGGAGAGGATTGTTCGGGATGAACATGTTCATTTTCTCGCTGGATTTCA
The DNA here is from genome assembly GCA_026284645.1 of Erythroxylum acuminatum. NCBI lineage: Eukaryota > Viridiplantae > Streptophyta > Magnoliopsida > Malpighiales > Erythroxylaceae > Erythroxylum > Erythroxylum acuminatum. The sequence continues at coordinate 10,787,019 of JANKOD010000001.1, forward strand.
ACGTTGTCTTTAAGATCATTGTTGCCAAAAGTTCCTATAGCTAGCAACCCCTGAGGCCAATCACTAAATTCTTCTCGTGACTCTTGTTTCATATGGCCTGTACGGCATAGAAAAACCAGTTAGGAAATGTAAGTTTTTGGAAGTACCAACATCATTAAATCGATAGATCCATATAACTTCACTGACCCTTTATCTTCGGTTGCTTTCTTTTCCTATTTTGTTTTAACTGATTTTGAAATCAAATCAAATTTCAAGTTCTAGCTTTTTGTTTTCACATTAGAAGCAAAGAAACTAGATCAGCTTCCAATTCAAGGATATCTGACAAAAATTCTGACTGACTATGTAAGTGGAATCTGTCTGAACTATGGATTTCATTTCATTGATCTTTACTACTCCTTCAAATCAATATAAACTTGGATCCAGAAAGATGTAATTTTTGTCATATAATTGTATTTTTAAGATAGCCTGTACCAAAAGTAATCAAAATAATGAAACACTAACCACTGCCACGTTTATTGCCTACTTCTCACATAAGCTGACTAATATATCGTCCTTGGTTTTCTAGGGGAAAAGACGTTCTTTCTTAGATCACCTGAAAGAGACTCTAGATTTGAGAACCTCCTACAGAAGAGGAAGGTCCTGGATTTGCACAAAAAGCAATCAAGGAAAATGGAAGAGAGCTTACGGGCAGCTGGAACAACATTCTGTTTCCTATCCCCTTGCTTTCCATTATGCTTGTTTTGCAGCCAACCGAAGAACTGCAAACAGGCAGTTTAGCAAATCTGTCAGAACCCCATATATTTCTACTTGTCCATTAACCTTCATAAACTGAACTGAGAAGCAAAGCTCTTCCTGTGTTAAGAAACTTACCTTCATCCTGAGGTGTATATTAGTGCCAGCTTTTTGCTTTTGGGATAAAAGGACCACGATAGTTGAATGAGAAAATGCAAAGGAGGTGGGGCTGTGTTGTGGAGAGGTGGAGGAGGATGGTAGTGGAAAGGTGAGTAACAAAAGCCTGATGTCTTCAGAAGCTTAATCAAAAATTGATAACCTTGGAAAGTATCAAAACAAAAAGACGAGCTTTTGATGAATTTCATGACCGAACCTTGAGCTGTTATAATTTCTACTGGTTCAAGTTCCCAAACACATACAGCCCATTGTCAAATCTTTAGACGATTTGCATTCCCCTCACCCTGATTGTATATATCTTTCTTTCAGTTGAAGGCTTCAATATATACCCATCATCATAAAACACAGTTTCTACTATATATTTTAATCATCTATTAATCAGTTAGGTTCTTGTTCATTGATTTTAGTTGCATGGACGAGGAACAGTAATGGACATTCTTTTTCAACATTCTATGAGATCTGCTCTCGTGGCACGATTTTGCCCACGTGATATCGGAGGACAAATTTCTAAATTACAAACACTACGACTCAATCTCCATACATTTGCAATCCAACGACTACGAAGATGACACGAGGTTTTAATTATGAAGATAGTGTTAACTAATTAAGAACTTCCCACCAGCATATTCACGTTGCCTCTATGATGAGGACATGTCATTATATACCTGCAATTTTGTGTTCAAGTTAAGAATTAGATGTTTCTAGTACAAACAGAAGATTGTTCCGCATCATTCTTTCAATTGCAGAACATACTCTCTATGTTCTTAATGGTCTATGTACAGCTCTGCCTTAATTTTCAACTCAAATGTATTCACTGAAGATGGCTTAAATCGATTACTTGCTTAGATTATAACCCTTCACCATCGTGTGAAATTATGAAACTAGTGCACTGTTTAGCTTACTGTCAACTGCAATATTGGCGCAGTTTGCAAATTGCCCAGTTAATGTGAGGTGCATGCATCTTGCAAGTAGAGAGTACTCTACTTTTTTTCTGGATTTTAATGTGAATTCCAATTTGCTTTCAACAATTGATTCAATGGTTTCTTTTTCTATTTTTTTTGTTTTTATTAAAGGAGTAACAAGGGAGAGTCAGTAAGAATGCAAACTTGGCATCATTTAAACCTTAAAGAACGGCATCATATTAAGAATTAATAAGGGCAAGAAATGATAGAGAATGAAACAGAAAGTAGTCCGCATGGTCATGTTCCCCTGGTCGACCAAATCAGCTCATTACTCTTACCGGCTCCCAGTTGTAAAGCTCTAAACAGTGACAAGACGAGAGTTATCATCTGAAACTTTACACACACCGTCTGTTAATGGTTTGCAACCAATTCCTCAGGATAGGCTTCAAGTTACTCATGCTCAACTCAATCTAAATCCTCCAAGTGGATCAAGAGACACGCCTTTCCTGTTCAACAGAAAATTTATCAGTTTAAATTATGATAAGACCTTTTTATGTTGAATCAGCTAGAGCACTCTCATTTGTTGATTTAAGGTGATTAAGACAGGAAATTCATGTACCCTTGTTCGCTTGGACGTGCAAATTAACCATCCCATGCACATTTACGTTTAAGCAACTATTAGAAGTTAAGACTTTGAACAACTTCTAGTTTAAAGTTGATTCAGACTTTTAAGAGAATTGTTCGCCTAGTAAATGCCAAGATACTTCTGGTGCAACTAATTCCTAACTACCTCCAATAAACTCCTGATAAGCTTCTTTCTCCCCTCAAAATAATCAACTACATCATTGAAAAATCCTGAAACTTTTATTTGTTGAGTGAGAGCTACAAAAGTTCCAATCTTTATAGCCTATGCGTATGGATTTGTAGGGAAGAAGCTACTACAAATGGTGCTGTTGGGTCATTAAAGTTGCCTAGGTGTCACGACAAACTCAACCCCATGATTTCTTGTCGGAACAACACGTGTCCCAAAGGGCTCGAGTGGACTTTTCTTCGTCTTCTCCCGAGTGTCCATTTCTCTGAAAAAGAGAAAACGTCAACAGGCAACAGCCATAACTAAAATCCAAGGGCAGAGGCATTCTCATTCCATTTCCAGTCACACGCGTCCCAACTCACTATTTTCCTTATAGGCACTGGTTTAATAACTAGAATAGCTAAAAAAGTGTTCCTTTCTTGCCCCTGCTTCCTTAGTCGGATATGAAAAGCCATAATGAGTTGCGGCACTTAGAAGTACGATTCAAAGATTAATCTAAACTACTGTGATTGGTTAACACGAGTTCTCTCCTCCAGACCACTTAATCATGCTTTACATGCTGTACACATAAACAGTCGTTCTGTTGCTCGTGTGACTTTGACCTAGTATTATATTATATGCAAGTATCCCGCATTGATCACCACAAAGATTAAGCAAAGTTTTGGAACACAATGAGCTACGTGTAGGATGTTCTACGGTTTATAGTTCCAGAGCTCCTCCAGTGGTTTCATCCATTAAACATTCTGTGGATGTCATTCAGTCGCATTAAAATGGCCATACTGCTTTCATAATTTAAAGAAAACTGCTAAAATGACACACAAAGTATAAATCTTTTGTATATATATCGTCACCTAGCTCGTCACTATGGTGCTTAAACCCTGAAAGTTTTTAACTTTTCCATTAAATTTTAAATGCACCACCTCGAGATGCAAGTAGGCAAAATTGATCCTACCAAGATGAGAAAGCGAAAAAAGACTACAGTCATGTGAGTTCTCGCATCTACTAGATGTCTAAGGGTTCAGGAACCATGCTATATCTGCAAAGCTTGCCAATTATGGAATCTTAACACTCTTCGGCCAACATAAACTAAAGACCTTATATGATGTGGCACTCTATCATTCAGGAAGAAGAGTGGTGACCATCATGCTTCAAATTTGACTAGCTCGCGTTTCAATGGATCTCTGGCAGATTAATAAACAAATTGTATTGAATTTAGACTAAAAAAATGGTTCATCTTCCACCAGTGTCCCCGAAAACATCAGGATTTCAGTGCATAATCATCCTCCAACTCACGTTAACACATTAAAATTTTGCAGCTTGTCTCTCAACGACAATGAGTAAACCCCTCATTTCTGGCCCCTAACTAGGACCTTGTTGCTGTATTACATTTTGATTACTATCACATACATATTCTTCATTTTCAGCTGCAATGCTCTGCATTTTGCTTCTCTAAACCTTACTCGATGACTACAGCGGAAAGAGACCATCTTCGATGAAAGTAGAAGTTAATACTTAATGGCATTGCCCAACGCATAAGCCGTCTTAACCCAGCTGTTAACCGTAGGAAAGATATCATTAAACTTAATTATGTAAAACATGTGACTGATGATCATCGTGTTTCCCAGTTAGTGCTTAAGCACATCGTAAATCTGCGATTTTAACTAATAAAATGGGGTTGTTGGAAATTGCTAAGTAATGAGACAAGGTGTAAGCTAATCATGGTAATACTGTGATAAATCTACACCTGTTGAAATAAAATTTACCTAATCCACAACTTTGTTTGCTTCCTCTATGCCAAATAGCGGCTTAGGATTGATATTTTAGGGAGGTTATTACAGTATTCAGTAGAGTTACCAGTTACTATATGTATACACGAGTCTGTCTGTATCTGGCTGTAATTAGCAGAATTGATGCTCATAGAATTTATCTACACTCTTAGAAAATATGACCCTTTCGTCCAGACGAAAATGAATAAACAAATACAGCTCACACTTCGTCTGATATCTAAGCTAAGTCAAATAACACGAGTGGAAACTTGAAACAATCAGCTTTGAAGTTGCTTCTTGCATGCAAGAAAGCCGGCATGGCCAAACTTCTATGAATCAAGTACATATCGTTCTGTTCAAACTCTAAAATTAAACACCCGACAAGGACAACCCTCCCCAATTTTTAAATTAGTATTCTCATCAAAAGCACGTATAGACCTGAATATCTAATGGACCAATGCTTTTAGATGGACGAGGTAATGTTGTCTTCTTAAAGTTGCAAAGACAAACTAAGCCAGCAAATATAAGCATCAACAGGCAACGGTTTGGCATGTTCCTCAAAACCTATAGAACGCTCTGCTGAGGTCAAAATCATAAACAGGTTTATGGGATAATAATTCAAGGCACCTTGTATGACTACAACATTGCATGTACCCAGTATTATCATCCAAATACTTCCCTTGTACTCACTTTTTAAACTCCTCAACTCAGCGAAAGCAGAAGCGGAATATTGGTGTAGAAACAGGCAGAAATCTGAATAACAGATGACCACATCACAGCTATGCATTTCTGTAGGACTAGTGAATCAGAGTTCATCATGAAAAACGTCTTCCCCTATCAAAGGTGAATGCGAGCAACCAAAGTTAATTTGCATGACAAAAAGGCAAATTAGAACCAAGGCCACATGGTAATGTCATGGCACAAGAGTTTAGTGACCAAAAGGAAAGGAAGAACTTGAGTATATATATCCTACAATTAACCCAGATATATAATTTAAGATTAAAAAAATCGACACTACCCGAGGACATATCTCCAAAGAAAAATGCTATCTCCCTTCGAGCTGATTGAAGGGAGTCTGAACCATGAACACAATTCTGTTCTATGTTGAGCCCACACATTGCTCTGATGCTGAAAACAGAAGTGGTTAATAGGGATTTCAATGAAACTTTGACAAAAAAATCATTGTAAAGATATCAGAACTTGACTTGAATGTAAAATGCAAGAGACCTATATAAAACAGTGGACCCACAAGGTATACAAAACTACCACAAAATACTGAATAAAAATAACCTGTTAGGATGAGAAATCTTAGCTTCTTGTGCGTCAGTCGGTCCCATTAAAGAACGCCAGTCAGCAACAGCATTTTCCTTCTCCAATACCATAACTAGAACTTGGCCCCTAATAAAAGCTATTTGTCAGAGGAAATGAGAATAATACCTGTTGTACAAAACCCGTAGTTCATATGCTAAAGCAGCAGGATAATCAGATTTGCACTAGAAACTTGATACATGAAAGGCACATAGCAATTGAGATACACCCATCAACATGATCAAACAAAATTTTCATAAGGCTTTTAGTACTACCCTTTCAGGATAACAAAAGGAGCCTTTGAGAAGCTCTACTAGGCCACAAACAAAATTCATACCATTATTCGTTGAGAGTGTAGACCACTAGAAAATTATACGTTGAAATAATTAACAACTTGATGTTCATAGCTGATATTAATGCAAAAAAGTCAGAACTGACTTATATTAGCTAAGCTCATAACACGAATTGGTGAGAAACCTTTTCAAGACCATAACATTCTCTATGGTTTGTTAGAACATAGGTCCCAACTGAGAAATTAAAGCAACTAGTGTAAGTGCTGAAACCATAATTTCAAATTACAGTAGATTAAAGGCACTGATATATAACTGAGAAAATACCTTGTAATATACTTGATGAGACTCACAAAGAACTTTTTCAAAGAGTGTTCAGCATAAAATCTTGAAGCACTATCTTCATTAAATGAAGTGACTATTTCCTTGGCAATGCCAAAACCAGACTCCAAAATAGCCTCCTTTATCTTTTCAGTGTGATTACCTAACACACCATCTGGCTTTATCATAGCCAAGGTTCTTTCTTTCCCTGCATTGCCATTGGTTAAAGACCTACATTCACAGAGCATCACCATAGCAGAAAAGAAAATATCAACAGATTTGATTGAAGGACTCTTCTTGAATGAAATTACAATCTGTCAACAAAACACACATCAATCCATCATCATCCCAAATCATAATACAAGATAAAACCCTTAACCCACCATTAAGCTCTTGCTAGATTAAGCTCTTACTAGTTGCACAATTTTCCAAACCAAAAACTATACTATCAACCAACAGAAAATTCTAAAAATCCTGCTGAAAAAGATGTAACTAAAAACAAAAATCGGGGAAGTTTAAATTTTGCATTTTGTAGACATCTATGACTGCTCAACATCAATAAGAATATGATTAAATGTTTGAGAAAACGGAAAGGTTAGAGAGAAAGAAGTGGGAGGACCAACGAAAATTTTCAAAACAATGACTTCATATATTACATGATCTTCAAAAGGCAGCAAATGTTTTCTTTTCAAATTCATCATAGCAAATTTTTTCCGAAACCGAACAAAACTTAGCTATCGGAACAGGAAATGCAAAAAAAAAAAAAAAAGCCTTTAAAATCACTGTTTACCTGGCTGGGAAGCACGCGGAAATCAGAAGGAAGAAAAATATGGAGGCAAAACGAAGAACCATTTGAAGCTAAATCTTATCCCTGCACAAAACAATTACAGGATAATCAAATCCAGCCAAAATTTTGTTAACAGGACCACTCAACTTGAAATAAATACAACAGATAGAGGGAATCGCTTAAAGGTTTTATCTTTTTGATTCTTATACATGCCCAAGAATAAAGATTTTGGTCTGCGATTATTTGGGAACAGATTACCTGTTCATTATTATGTAATTACCTGAGTTATGATCATTTATCTGTATAATAAATGAAACTACAAAAATTAAACAGAACAATGCATATGAAATAGAACAGGCATAAGTGATATGAACTTCGGTGCTAACCGGCCCATGACTCGTCGAGCCAACCCGGTCCACCTAATATTTTAAAAAAACATTAAAAAATAATATTATTTTAAAAAAATAACGTCATTTTTTAACTAATGATCAAATCATGGGCCGGCCTATGCTCGACCCATGGTTCGATCAGGCCAACCACTTTTGGCCTGTGCCCTACCCATTGACCAGTCAACTTGAGCTAAAATTGGGCCAAATCGAGCAGACCGGGCCAAAAGTAACATCTCTACTTCTTATGAACTTATCTAATTCATTTCAATAAAATGGTAACTTAATCATTATATGATCATTCGCATATAGGATACAGAAATTCTTCCGTAATGAAGAGAGAGTTTATTTTAATCTTTAAAAAAAAGTTATTGATCTTTGAATTAACTTTTAAAATATTTTTGAATCAAGTTTTTGTCAAAATAATATATTTTAATTTTGAAAGAACTACAAAAATTGAAAAACTTGTTTCAAGAAGTTTGGTCGACCAATATGGTGATTTAAGCAACTAGTGTTAGGGTTTTGGTAGACTAGTCGAACAACATGATAGTGTAATTAACCAATAATGTCTGTTGAAAACATATTTTGTTAGTTTTTGGCCGCATTGCTAGACCAATGTTACTGTTACTAATTATTGCAATGGCTAGTTTTTATTTTTAATGACTATTTATATTGTTTTGAGTATGAGTTGATCATATGTGAATTGTAAGAAGTAAGTTGAGTATATTAGAGAATTGCTAAAAGCTTTGAGAGGCTAGGGAATGCATGCTTGCATTATATAAAACATATTGAGCCTTTTTTCACTAGTGTAAGTAAGAGGAGGTTTTGAGTGGTATACTTATTCTGATTTTGTAAATTGCTTGATGTGATTTATAAGAGTTTTTGACCTAGAACAAGATTTATGAAAGGTTACTCTTCACCAATGGTAAAGTAAGATAGTTGTAAGGATTCTTTTCTTCTATGACGAAGATGTTGTATAGGATGATTGCACGTTGTTACGCTAATCAAAGTAAAATAACTAAACCTACTACTATAGCAGCAGTGGGTCTAGGTCGATCTCACAGAGAGTGTGTATAAAGTTTATGAAATGAAATTAACCGGTGTTTAGACTTAATAGGGGGTTTTGATTTTTGAAAGAAGAAAATAAAATAAAACTAACTAATAAAAACAAATTAAAGAAAACATGCAAAAAATGATAAACTTGGGGAATTCGATAGAGACCTGGTTCTTTGATTCAATCTCGGCTTACACCCTAGCAACTATTAATCGTGGATTAATAATTAACCTGAGTTTTTCTTTAGGTATTGTTTAATCAAAATACGATCGTTAATTAAACCTAACCACCGAACAACCTAGGATGCGATCTCTAGATTTAATTAGGTAGTAGCATTACGAATTAGGAAAACCGATTAATCAAGATAACAATTACATACGATACTGATATGGGCTTAATTGTTGATATTTTTAATTATTTTTACTTAGTGATTATTAATACAAAATTGCTTAAGATACTCACTTTAATTTATATTTGGTTTTAGGTACAATTTGAGAGCAAAGAAATTAAAGTGAGTCGGAAGCATTAAATTTGAGATATTTTTCGAAGATTTATTTTACTTGTCTTCATGGAGCAAGAAGAAGAAGAAAAGAAAAAAAAGAAAGACAAGAAAAAAATCAAAATAAGAGAATTGAAAGTGCATGCTATAAATTACAAAAAAATAGCATTTGGTGGCTGCATGAAGGAAAGCATAAACGAAAGTTGGAGCAGCAAACTAGAGAAGCAAATTAAAATGAATGAGGACGTGTGGGCGGCGTGAAGCGAGGAAGTAACAAATGGAGACTCCACACAGTGTCGGCACAAAACCATAGGTAGCTAAGGGTTTTAGTAGTTTGGTTTTAATAGTCTTATCATTCTACAGTTTCGGTAGAGACAAGTAGGCAGAGGGTTTGAATGTTGGGTTTTGAGAGGCTTTTATTTTTGGTCTGAAGAACGCATAAAGGAGAGAGTGAGTGTTGGACCCCGAAACTTTTTCTTGGAAATTAGAATGTATTAGATGAAATTGATAAATAGTGATGATTGATTTGAAATATTGTAGTGCCTATTGTGTATAATTTGTGTAGTTATGGATATGAGTATTAAGTGGTTAACGGCAAAAAGCTAAGCCCAAAAAGGGGCATTTAAGTGTTACATTCAGAGCATGGAATAAACCATCTGAACAGTGGAAAGAATGAGTATTTTGTGTATGTATTGTGTTATAGATTAAATTGTGGAGGATGAATTGTGTTTGAGATAAATTGGATGAAGAGTATTGTGGTAGTGAGGTAATATGTGAAATCGATATGGAAATAATGGATTGGTTTTGATGATTTTGAGGTTTTAAGGAAATAGGTATGTGTTATGAAGTTTAGAGTGAATATTATGAGTTAATAAAGTTAAAGTGAATGAGATGATTTAGATGATTGAAATGGAAGTTGGAAATTTAGAAAGAAAGATTGAAAGAGTGAG
>JANKOD010000001.1:10815828-10827464 GCA_026284645.1 Erythroxylum acuminatum
CGAAAATACCCAATTGGGGTATCTTGAATGAGAATAAAAAACACAGGGGCTAAAGTGAACGAATTAAAAACACAAGGGCTAAGATGAATAATCAAGTATATTACAAGGGTTCTTTTATAGGATTTGCCACTTTTATTCTACGAAGATACACCTCACACCTCACAAAGGCATTGTAAGTCTCAATAATTATTCCTCGTAAGGAATACCCACATCAAGGCATTATGTATACTAAATTGAAATATATGGTCCCCCAGCCAATCAGAATTTGGATCTCGATTTCAGTCCACAAATGAACACTTTGATGTGTCACACACAACTCACATCAATCGTCCTACCTAGACCCATTCTTCTCTATATTTATTACACTAGTAGTGAAGCATACTCTTCCAATTCCATTCTTGTACATACTCCTAACAATTACTAACGTGTGTAATTGTATATTCATAGCCACACCAAGTTAAACGTTATGGTTTACTAGATTCCAAACACAACACCTATATAGGTAGTTCATTTTGTTAAATAATTGATAACATGCTATTCAGCCAATTGGTTGTAGATCTTATGACATAATTAATTAAAGCTACTATTCATCTTTAAGTATTTTGTTAATTATATTTTATATTTTAAGACTAGAGGTAAAATCCTTTAAATAACTATTGTGCAATTGAAATTATAATCAAAACATAATTATGAGATTCAATTTGTATTTATATATTATTCCTAAATTGTTCCCTGTTTTAATTTCATCAAGGTGGAATATTGATGAAAAGGTAAAAAAAACATACATTACGTTTCTTTTTTAGGCCAAAAGGGTATTTTTTAAGCCAAAAATAACACTTCAAAATGTTAAATACCACGTATTGACATGACTTTATTTTTTATTTTTAAAAAGAAAATAGGCCCCATTACTATGTAATTATTTTTTAAAAAATTAATCCCAAAGTAGGCCCTACTATTTATGCATTTCAAATAGTAGGTCTCATTTTTCTAGTGGTGCTGAGGCCTACTTTTTGTTAAAAATAAAAACTAATGACACATCATCATTAACGTGACATTTAACTAACGAAGAGTTAATCTTATTAAATTTTTCATTCATTTAGAGTTTGCTTTTAATATTTTGAAAATGTTAGGATTCAATTTGAACGCTTTGAAACATTATGGTCTATACTGCATTTTGTTGTAAAGATTGAATTTTAAAATGCACTTTAAGTCTTCTTTCTAATGAAAAAAGTAATTGATCTTATAAATTAAAGTATAAAAATATTTAAACAAATGTGTAAGTGCTTATTATATAATATGTTCACTAAGTTGACTTGATTATGAGGATCGTAAATGAAATATTACTTATATGTCTATAGATTTCCTTATTATAATAGTTGCATAATCAAACTTTAAACTTAAGAATATCAAAGTATCTCATATGGAATTACTATGTTTTGATGTTACTTATGGTCTATTCTATTTAAGGTAACTAAGTCGGTAGTGCTTGGGCATAGTATAAACCAAATAGAGATAGTTGAGTAAATTAATGAAGGATTTGCCACTCTAAAGTAATTAGAGAGAGTGTTCTATAATTCTTGACTAGTAGTGATTTAAGGAATTTTTTGTCAGTGTGAATTGAGATTTAAAAAGATGTTTCCAAATTTTACATACAAATCAATTACTAATTAGAAAAAAATGAACATGATTGGATTTACAAGAGTAGACATTAAATTCATACTATATGTCCAATTGGAACATTTAATGACGAAAGGATTTTGTTTTTTTAATCCTATATTCTATTGACCAAGTTTTACATAGAAAGCTAAAGTTAATAGGAGAATGGTATTAATTATTACATCTATTGTTACCTATGAGATGATGCGAGATCATTTAAGTTCACAAATGGAGATTTATAAGGATGCTTCTGGTGTCAATTGTTATTCGTCAAAGAGACAAACTTAATCCAGGTATATATTTTTCACTTTTGTTACTTGATAATTAAGAAAATTAATTATTACTTTATTTTATTTAAAATGTTAATTTTTTGTCTTACAGTTGCTTAGTGGGACCAATTCAGAAGTGGTGTTCCAAAATTGCAAATGTTTTCAATTCAAATTCTGAGTCAATGTATGAGTGTAATAGGTTGTGAAAGGAAGTAGAGCACAATTGAATTCATCCATTCCAAGAAAAGGAATAGATTGGAGCACAAAAAATTGAACAACTTGGTCTTTGCTTGATACAATTTAAAGCTTCGAGAAATGTATGTTATTGTCATTATTAAGTTAGATATAATTTCTTGTAATTTCTTAATAATTTAATTTAATTTTTATTAGGAATCTTAATAGAATAAGTAGTTCTATAAATCCAACTTACCTTTATCATATCAATCTTTTGATATATTGAGTTTCTGAAGAACTAACTTTAATAGATGAGAGTGATTTGGAAGATCATCTTAGATGGGAAAGTATTGATATGTCATTTGGTGCAATGAATTTGAATGATGGTGATGATAAGATTTCTTTTAATGATGAAGATTTTGTATAAAATGAGAATTAAGGTTAATACAATTTCAGTAGATATTCAATTGAATGAAGTTCCACATTTTCATTTTCTCCTTTTAATTTTACTTATATTTGATGTATATGTTAAATTCTATATATGTAATAAAAATATAATTTTAAATATTTTTATTTTAGGTTTCACCTCTAGTTAGTTGCTTCTCAACACGAACTATCATTATAAATTGTAATAGTTAGAGAGTCATGAATATTTATTATTCTTTTTATTTGATATTTTCATGTATTTATTATTTATTATATAATGAAATTATAACATTTAAAATACTTTATATTGTTCTTAATTTTATATTTGTATAATGATTAAATGATCTTTTTCATATTAATTGTGGTTATTATTTATATGTGAAATATATGAAAAGCAATATTAATAAAAATAAATAGATTGTTATTATTTCAAATTTTTATGATTATGATTTTTGGAGATAGGGTTGATGTAAAATTATAAATTATATAGTTAATATATTTAAGGATTATTTTGTAATTTTAAAAAATTTATGGATTATTTTATAAATGTTAAAAATTATCTAAAACGATACCCGATATTAGTTAATACTAGTACAATACTATGCTAGAACCAAAATTGGTATCAGTGTTGGTACGGTATTTAGAAATATTACTTTAATCTCTCTAGTATGCTAGGATCCTGTTTAAATTTAGTTGATCTTAAGTCACTAAAAAACCAACTAAATTTGAATTAGGCAGATAACTTCCTTATCAATTACATCTCATGTGACTCCTGAATCTGTTATGTGACAACTCTTGTCAAAACATATATGATATGTGATACCTAACCCTATCTTTAAATTCATATGATCATGAGTTACTCATCCAAATTATAAAAATTTAGTTAAGTATGACATATTAATTTAAGATAAAATATATTCAGGTTAAAAGCAATGTTATGAATACCGTACGTACCAACACTATACCAATTTTGGTTCTGGTATATCATTTTAGATATAAAAAGAGTAGAAATCCAAATCGATTTGTAGTGATTCTATAAATAACCCTTGACTGCGTTCACGTTCAAGACACTTTTTAAAATTCTACTATAATTCTTCTTTCAAGGTGAAGAATAACCTTTGTATATTCTTTCTCAATAAAGAATCTTACAGGCTTCTTCCAACGTGAAGAGGAACCTCATTCTCACTTAGGTTACCCCCAAGCACAATAATTATTCTCCAAACCAAATATTATAACTCAAAATTTCTCACTTTATTACTTAATAACTCCACAAGGACTCACTTACATAAATATGAAATAATAATGCTCATATGATTAAAAAACACTGAAATGTGTGTATATAACACCCAAAACCTTCTTAATGCTAAAATTATTGAGAAAACACCTATTTATAGTATTTTGGGACCCTTCCTAGTTGTTGGATCTAGAAATATACAAAGAACTAGTTGATTAGTATAGTATATTGTTAAACTCACATGGATTAAAAGCTCTAGATTCATTAACTGTTAAAACATTACTTGACCAGTATATATATTAGTTGATCAATATGGCGAAATCCATTGGTTCATCATCTTACAAATCATAATAAACAAAATACTATGAATGCTTATAGGAGAATGGTTTTTAAGATAAGTAATGAGAGTAAGACAAATTTTCAAGAAGTTCAAATCTCATAACAATAAATCTAAATTGAAAATTAGTGCCTTTATTTATATATTTGATGTATAGTTGAAAAGCTATAAGATATTGAAAGATTCGGTTTTATGATAAATTTAAAGAGTTTGTTTTGGAAATAATTGTGAATTTAACATATCTAAAAGAGGGTTAGTGGGAGTATAGTTGCACTCTTCATTGTGATTATATAGAGAGATATTGCTCATAGAGAACAAAATTTATATTTTTAGTTATAAAAAATATGATAGTCGAATAACAACTCTTATTGAATATGAAAAGATAACAACTTAATTATGAGAGTTCGATCTATAGGGATAGATACAAAATTTGCTTACCTATTATAATCCAAATACATAGATAATGTACTAAAAATGTTTAGTATTTGATATGTGATACTTGTAAAGTATTAAAGATATTCATTATTCTATATGTGAGTTGATATTTGAGTTTAAAATTAACTTGAGAATTAAATCCTATTTAAGGTAGATTTTACTTAGAATAATATTATTTTTGAGATTGGAAAATTTCTAATGTAGCATTATTTCTAATCAAGCCATAATACACATTTCATTTAGTGGAAATGATTATTTGGATCAATAAGGTCATTAATGAACTTAATATAGTTTCTTGTATTGTTGAAATAATAATGTACTATAGAACATTAGAACTATTATGCATAACAAAAAAGTTATGGTCAAATCAAAGATCCAAGTATGTATTTAGGTAGTTTCTCTTAATTATAATGATAATTAAGACAAGATTTATAAGATTTAAACAAGTACTCACTATAGAGAATATTGTAAAAGTCTCTCACTAAACCAGTATCCCAACATTAGCATGGTCTTCATATGGAGATATAATATAGGATACTTAAATGATTGGCTTAGTGTAATTGGGAGAATGTTATTCCCTGTAGCCATTCAGTTGGTTACAAATTTTGTAACATAATTAATTAAGCTACTATTTATCTTTATGTATTTTGTTAATTATATTTGATATTTTAATCCTAAAGGTAAAATTTTTGGAATAATTAATGTGCAATTGAAATTACGATGAGATCATAATTATAAGATTCATTTTTTATTTATGTATTATTCCTAGTCGCAATTTCACCAAGATGAGATACTGATGAAATAGTAAAAATAATTGATCTTATAAATTAAAGTATGAAAATAATTAAACAAATATATGAGTGTTTATTAGAGAATAAGTTCAATAAACTGGCCTGATTATAAGAATCCTAAATAGAATATTACTTATATGTTTGCGGATTTCTTCATTATGGTGGTTATGTAATTGATCCTTAGACTTAATATTAGCAAAAAAATATCTCATATGGTAATTATGATATTTTGATGCTACTTATGACTTATTCTCTTTAGGATAGCTCAGTAGTACTTAGGATATAATTGAATAAGTCAATAAAAGATTCATCACTTTAAAGTAATTACTTTTCTATATAAATAGGAGGAAGGCATAAGAGAACTAGCACTCTTGTCTTCATCTCTTAAGAGTTGAGTTCTTTTTTTCTACTATGTGAATATCGCTAAAGATTGAATACTTTGACAATTTGTAGTTAACATCTCATAAGGAAAGGAATTTGAATCAATTACAGTTTGAGTAACTTTTTATAATATAAAAATATATTTTTTGAATTATTCAATTATTAAAATCTTTTGTTACACCTGTAATTAAATCACAATTAATTGCTCAAAAATGATAATTAATGTAATAGATCTAATACAACCAAAGTATTTTATGATCCAATACAATGCACTGATAACCATTTGCTTGCGAATTGGGCCATCTTCATTATAACATCTGGCAATTTGGATCATACTCAATTATTGCAGAGAGTCATGTTAAACCAATAATTGTCGCCAACATCATCAGTATGTCCAATAAAATTATTGATAATCATTATTGACTAAGGAACAGTAGTTCATGCCATGTAATTGATTTGTCCTGCATTAACTTTAGAGCTAAAACTATGTTTACATCAATTAGATACAAATCTTAATTTCATTTTTTCTTCTCCCAGTAATTATAGAAATTTATAGAACCTTCTCGATGTCAAATAAACAAGAAAAAATAATCAATCTTTCACACGTATACTACTTCTCTAGCTTCCAGGGGCACTATTATAGGCTTTATATGTACAATATCTTTGTTTGAATCCGTCTAGTTTTATTCGACAGTCAGGAAGCATACGTCTTGGAACTTTCTAAAACAATAAGAAGAAAAGTTTCAATTGGGTTCTTTTAACAACAATGATATATTATACATAATTGACTAATCTTTAACGTGATTAGTGTTCAACACGTAAGCATCATTTGATTATAAAATAATCACTATTTTGTCTTCACTTGACCCTTGTCTTGCTCGGTATGTAACTGGTGCATTTCCTCTCAACATTAAATAGAGACAAGCCTGTATCTATCTTCAAATTAGCAAATCCCTAGGCTTGTAAACCCTAGGCTAGTAAACCAATTCATGCAACAATACTAACACATCCAAAATTACCAAAACACTAATATAGATCAAATTAGAAATTAGAAAAACCAATAATGTCCTATTTGTTATTCTTTCAACAACTTGGAACGAACGTTTTCTACAAAACAGCTAGTAAAAGAAACATTGACATTTCGCCCAATTAGACCTAGGATCGGTCTTCATGGATGATTCACAAGAATGTGTGAAATAACCCTACTAACCAAAGGGATTGCTAGAGGACGTAGTAGTCGCAAACTGATGAAACGGGTCACTACAAATTTCCCATTTTGAAGGACCAATCCTCTTGATTGTATAAGGATTCCTAAAAGAAATGCATATGTTTTACATGCATGAGTATGAAACAATGCAAGGGTTGGTAAGGTGTGAAAGTGCAAAGAGTTTGTCAAGAGAAAATTAGGTACAAGAGCGCCGAAATAGAAGAATTAACAGAATGTTTAATTCACTTGTTAAAATAAATAAGGAATAGATTAGTTATTCTTAGAAAATAGGAATAGAAAAATAAATAAGGAATAGATTAGTTATTCTTAGAAAATAGGAATAGAATAGATGAAGAATGAAATGAAAAGAGTGTTATTTAGTTTGATTTATTCCTAAGAATTTCTATGATGATATAATATCAATATTTAGTTTAAAAACATATATTTAGAATGACAAAGAAATAACTAACAAAAAGATCAAAATATTTATTATAATACCTACTAACATTATTATTATTATTATTATTATTATTATTATTATTATTATTATTATTATTGTCGTCGTCGTCATCGTCGTCGTCATTATCAACATTATCATTATCATTATTATTATTATTATTTCAACCTGTGAATGTTGTTGCTTGCAACCAAATATAAAAAGAAACCAACTTCCTGCAATACAAATTAATGTAGTAGTGGAAAGTAGGGATTGTTCCCACGAAGAGTTCACACATTAGTAGTTACGCAATAAAAAATGGAGGTTTTAAATTGTGAATTAAACAGAATTTAATTGGAATATGAAATTGAAAAAAAAATTAATAGCAAAACAATGAGAATTTAACAATCGATAGGAATAAATCTTGGTTTCCGGTCTCCTTCATTATTGAACTTGCGTTGATCATCGACACTAAAAATAATCAATTTATTGGTTAAGCATTTGTCATGGTAAATTTCTTTACTTATTTTCTCTTATTTTTAGTTAACCGAAACATGTATTCGAATTAACCCTTATTAATCAATAACTTGGATACGATTTCAGATTTAATTAATTAATAACTTTACGAATCAAAAAAATCGACGAACTAAACAACATACATACGATGTATATTTAGCCTAGACAACTATTTTTCCTATAATATATCCCTAACGTAGTAGACAAAAATCCTAGTCGCTACTTTTGATTAAAAGAATTTAATGTAAACTTGTTTAATCTAGCAATTGATTGAATAAAATTACAAACTAGTTACGCACCTAGCTGTAAAATCCACAATCAAATAATAACTCAGAAAAATAATTAATACTTGACTAAAAAATTGATTCAAATAAAAAACGAAAGCCTCATAACATTCAGAGTTTAATAACTAGAATTTCGTAAATCAAGAAATAAGAGTTTAGTTACCCAACATCACAATTTTTCCTAACTATTTGGGACTATCATCGGCGTTATTGTGGCTTGATTTTTGTTTGGGACTGTCACAGGTGTTGTTCTTCTCTGGACGTGTTGTCTTTTTTTCCGTTTCTTCAGCTGTCACTCTAGTTGGTTCTACCGCAAGCTTTCTATTTTTCTTTTCCTCACTACTGTAGCTAATGGGACAAATAAGTATTAGTGGTCACCTCACTGTTTACGCCTCACTTGAAACCCTCCTACCAAACGTCTATGTTTTGGGCTCAGTGGTTTTATGAATTAACTCTTGGTCCAATGGTACTGTTCACACCCTTTAAACCCACACTTCTCTGTTTCTGCATTTCACTCCTGCGCTACGTCGTTTGCTTTATGCTTCCAACCTGCTGCGTTTCATGCCTTCTGGTTGTTGCATTTTGGTCTTTGCTGTGCTGCATTTTCTTCTTGCTTCCTTATTGTTTAGCTCCTCTTGCTTTCAACGTTTGCATGCTGCGTCGTTTTGCTGCTTGCATGTTGGCCCAATGATTGCGTTTCATTCATTCTAGTTGATGTGTGCTATACTATTTAATGCCCCATGTGACTTATAGATTTGAGTCCCATGAAAAGCACCCAAGATAATGGTTATTGGGTATTACAGAATGGATCTCAAATAGGTCCAAGGCCCTTTCTCTTTCTCTTCCAACAATGAACCATCATGATGGTTGGTGAACCAATATGATGGTTGGTGATTGAGTATATAAGTTTTAGAAACAAAAACTTATAGATAGGTAATCTCAATTATTTTGAACCATTGAAGAACCACATTAAGGAAAGGAAGCAAAAAGGGAATAAATCAACATCTTACGAAAACAAAATAAACATGGATACAGGTACTCAAAAATCATTCGATCCATAAATTTCTTATAATTGGTATCAAAGCCTGGTATTGCATGATTTGTTATCTACGGTATTTTCTACCGTGTATCGATATGATTGTGTTTCTATTTATGTTATATAAAGGGAGTGTTGCATGATCTGTATTTTTGTTGTTGTTGTTCATGCGCAATGCTTTATCATCATAATAAACACAATACGGATGATTGGTTTAAAAGTGCCATAAATGAACATCAACCTTCGGTATTGTATGCATGGAAATGGTTATGGTTGGAAGGTTTAGATTAAGGGTAATAGACAGTGGACAGAATAAAAAAACCTTAAAGGTTTCGGTATGAAAGAGAAACTGAAAACAAGATATGCTCTTCATAATGCTTCAAATGGTTTTCGTATCCTCTGTGATTATCATGATGACTAAAGATGCTCTGGGTACTATGGAATGATTTACGGTATAAAGATCAACGATATAAAGAAACGAAATGAAACTCCACTGTTATGGGTTAGAGTGAGAAAGTGTCATGGGTTAACCACCGAATATGTACATAGTGGATGTGAAGATTGATAACTTTAAGCCAAAAGAGGATTCTAGAAAGGAATAGCAAAAATCCATAAAAGAAAGAAGTGGCAAAATAATAGTTTTTTTTTACAGAAGCGACGAAAAAGACGATGAGGCAGTGTCTGCGTCATTCTGCAAGACGAAGCTTCGCCAGATGCAGGCCTGGCGCATGCAATGCACGCTCCAGACTCTGCGTCTGCGTCACCAGACGCTAGCGCGTGCAGTTTTCAAGCCCAAAAATCATATTATGGACTGAGTTTTGGGCCCTTGGGCCATTAAGGGACAACATTTTGGGTTAGTAAACAATTATGGACTTTAACCCCAATAAAAAATTAATTTTAGGATGGAACATAAGGGATTATTTAATTCATAATTGATTTATACATAATATAATTTTGGAAATTAGTGCCATATTATAAATTTCTTTGGTACTTTGAATATTTTATATTATATAATAGTTGGAATTAAATTTTCCTGGTATATGTTGAATGTAATACATGACATTATGGACATTTAGAATAGTTTGTTTGTCACCAAAGTGACCAAACTAATTAAATGAAATTTTGTCATTATGATAATTGTCCAATTAAATGTTTATTGCATGGAAAGCTAGTTAGTCACCAAAGTGGCCTAGCTTGATAGATTTTTAATCATTTAATTGTGATTTGTTTCAATTGTGCAATATGATATGATGCGAAAATGACATAAAGGTTGAACTGAACAATTAAGAATATTAATTATAACGCTAGGAGGTCACCCAAAGGTGGACCATTGCTTATAATTAATGACATTAAAGGGAATTTATCAACATATTTAGTTAATATGATTGTATATCCAAAGATAACATGTATATTGACTGTAATATGCTTGATTGTCCATTATAGTATTATATATGCATCATAATAGGTTACTTTTATGTATTTAAATTTCACCCAAAGGAGAATTTAAATGCATAATCAAAGTTTATTAGTTAGTTTGAATCCATTTAGGTTTACTCAAAGCATTAATGTGTGGACTATATGTTTTATGTGCAGCATCTACTAGTTTGTTTGCCTTAGGCAATGGCTTGATTAAGTTCAATGGTCTAAACTATGGGGATTGGTCCGAACAAATTCAGTTCCAACTGGGTGTAATGGATTTGAATTTGGCCATAGTTTCAGACGTAAGGCCTGAAGTCATAACTGAGACTAGTTCTGAAACTGACAGGTCTTATTATGAGGCTTCGGAACGATCTAATAGACTGAGCTTGAATTTAATGAGAATGACGATCGCAGAAAATGTCAAGCCATCAATGTCTAAAACATACAATGCAAAGGAGTTCATGTTGAAGCTTAAAGAATACTCCCAATTTGATATAGCTGAAAATCCATAGTAGGGACTTTAATGAGTGAGCTGATGACCAAAAAGTTTAACTGGTCACAGCCCATTCACGATCATGTAACTAATATGTCAAACCTAGCTGCAAAGCTAAAATCCATGGGTATGGATGTGAGTGAGTCCTTTCGAGTACAGTTCATTATCAACTCCCTTCCTCTAGAATTTGGCCAGTTCCAGGTAAATTATAACACCATTAAGGAAAAATGGAACTTTCAAGAAATTGAGGCCATGTTAGTTCAGGAGGAAGGGAGATTGAAGAAAATAAAGGAACACTCCTTTCATCTCACGTTTCATCAAGGTGCTAGTGGCAGCAAGAATAAACTACGACAGAAAGGCAAAGATAAGGACAAAGCTCTCAGCAAAGTTAATGAGGGTCGAATCAAGAAAGATAAGAGGTGCCACTTTTGTAAGAAGCTTGGTCACTTTCAGAAAGATTTTCCTAAAAGAAAGGCTTGGTTCGAAAAGAAAGGTACATACTATGTCTCAGTATGTTTTGAATCAAATCTTATTGAAGTGCC
>JANKOD010000001.1:10846421-10857242 GCA_026284645.1 Erythroxylum acuminatum
CTAAATCTTCCTCCTTAGCATGATTTTCTTCACTTGACACCTAAAACACCTGAAATGATAAAATCAATGTAAGCCACGTGATTTAGACATCAAATGAGAATAAAAACTAAGTGTAAAAGTATAAAAAGATAAGAAAATATGAGTGCATCAATAAGCAATGCCTATCACCAAGTTGTAATTGACCTTAATTTTATATTGCTTGTCTTTTTAGCTTTAAGACGAATTCATGTTGGTCTAGAATTAACTTAGGCATGCATCTTATTCTTCTTCTTAGTTTCTTAAACTTCACAAAAGACGAGTGTATGTTGTCTCAACAAGTAGGAATGTCAATTTTAACTCGACCAGCCTGGCCCGGGTTGACCCGGCCAAGACCAAAATTGTTTGGCCTGACCATAACGTAAAAAGCGACGTTGTTTTTTAATTTTTTTAAAAATTATATATAAAAGGTGGGCCGGTTAGCCCGTGGTCTAATCGGTTCACGGGCCATTGACATCCCAGTGGTGCTCGGCCTAGCCCATTGACATTCCTGTCAACAAGTTAGGCATCTATTGTGCTTTACTCTTCTATAATTTTCAATGTCTTCCAGTTAAAATTAGCTTTCAAAGTCTTTGATAAAGTTGTCTTTTCATCTTCTTATCATATAAATAACTATAAAAATCTCAACCAATTAGACAGTTATAGAGAAAGTTTCACTAAATTTCATATTTATTTCTCAAATTCATCACTTATAGATAATTAATAAACATAGAAAAACTGTAAAAAAAAATTCCATATAAAACATATTTAAAAGGTGACAAGTACTAATTAAATACCCCAAATAACATGGTAAATATTGACCTATTAGTAAATAAGAAGTGCCTGCTTCTTTTGAGCATATGCCTATTTATAATAAGGTTTAGATCTGTTGATAATGTAATTAAATTATAACTATAATTTCAAGTAAAATTTAATTAAAAATATGATTCATTCTAGCTAAGTACTAATTAGGTCCAAATAAGATGTTATATCTAATATTAGTTCTTATTTATCAAATCTCTTGTATTTGACCTTAACTTGGATCTTTGATGAGACCTTAACTTAATGTTTTACAATATATTACTATTTGAACAATGCAAGAAACTATATCAAGTTCATTAAATAACTTCTTGATCTAAATAATTATTTCCATTAAATGAGAAATGTATTATGATTTGAGTAGTAATTGAGGCTACCTCGGCACCTTTCTAACTCAAAATAATATTGTTCTAAACGAAATACAACATCCCTATTTTAGTATGAGAATGCAAAAGGATGTAAATTATTAACAACGACTAATTTCTCAATTTCACAATTCTAAGCAAATCCAAATTCAAAGCAATAAAAGCATACAAATCAAGTGAAATCGAAGAAATTTGTTCTAATTATGCAATCTTCCAATCTCCATTGTCAACCTTACAAACACTTGCCTAAAAAAAATCCAAGAAAGTACCTATATATTAGGTGATGTGACTTCAGGCGAGGCAACTTCAGTTCAAGCAAGGTAACGTAAGGTGACTTTGCATACGAGACAAGGTGACTGTAAGTGAGGTGAGGATAAGCAACTTTAGGTGACAAGACACATCTTCGAGCAAGGAAAGACAACTTCTAATGATGGGGATGAGGAGTAGAGCTATGGAGGATGACTTAATCTATAGTGTCAACATGAAGGAAGAAGAAGTGTAATACATAACCTAAACAACGTCATTTTACATAACGTAAAATGATATTATTTAATGCTTCTAAACACAACAAGTAAAACATTGTTGTTTAAGATAGTATACAGAGAGCAATAGTACACAGAGAGCAATTTAGGCTTCGGGATTAGTTGAGTTAGACAATCTAAGTTTGAGTCTAGTTTGAAGCCCAAAATTTTGAAAAAAAACTCGAGTCCAACCCAAAGCTCTTTCAAATCAAGTTAGGCCGGTTAAGGCTTATATGACAACCCTAGATGTAGGCACTAAGTAAATAGAACTTTGTATCTTTTCTAAGCTTCATGGATCGCTCCTCCTTCTTTTTGTGTACAGCTTTGAATCTACTTCCTCAACTTGGTGGTCTCATATAGAGGGAAAGTTCTCATCATGAAGGTATCATAAACCTAGTCCTACACCTCAAAAGAGTCCCCTCGATCCAAATTAACCATGTCATTGCTCGATCTCTCACGTAGGAAGGAGAACACCTCATCAAAAACTCATCTTCTATAAGGCCATTTAGTGAAAGTGTTTGGATCATGGAATATAACTCATTCATGAATGTATGATGTCTTTATTCATAGTTCTTTTCCTTTAGACAATTATGGAGAAAGTTGAACTTAGATATGTTTTTTCTCCTTAAGCTTATCATGTACAAGACAACAAACTAATTACAAGAAAAATATCATTTAATTCGTATAAAACATGCTATAAAAATGCTAGATGTGAAGTATTTTAACCCAAAATAATATATAAAAAATAGACTTAGCACACCTTTAAAGAGTTGAAAAGATGCCTTTAAGCTCCGAAGTACAAAGCAAATTGTTTGTCTTTTATTTTAACTCTTTCACCTATATATACCTACATAAGTTAGCTTCATTTCCATCTTTATCATTATTACAATCTCCTCCTCCACTACCTCTTAAAAATAAGGGATCAATTCTACTACCGTCATTAAAACATAAATTTCATTTTTATGGTTCGCATTAGAAAAAAATAGGAAAAATAAGCATCTACCATCAATTAGAATAGGTCATAAGACGAACACTTCAACAAAAATTATATTTGTATTTGCGGGTATTACATCAACATTATAAATTAGGGTTATTAGGCTTTTTAGTTT
Organism: Erythroxylum acuminatum; assembly: GCA_026284645.1. Lineage (NCBI taxonomy): Eukaryota > Viridiplantae > Streptophyta > Magnoliopsida > Malpighiales > Erythroxylaceae > Erythroxylum > Erythroxylum acuminatum. The sequence continues at coordinate 10,849,251 of JANKOD010000001.1, forward strand.
ATTAAAGAAAAAGATATCAAACCTAAAGTGTTCAACTTTTGAAAATTTCCAATGTAGTGCCTAAGTTTTAAAATTTTCAATTGAGTAACCAATCTTTTAAAATCTTAACAGTTTAATTCAAAATATTAGTTTCGTTAGTGATTTGCTAATTTGACTAACAGAATTTTTGTTGTTCACGACATATAAATATCTAACTGGAAAAAATAGTGATCATAATTATACTGGAGTACCATATTGAGACTACATATCATGAACATCAAAGACTTCATTAGTCAAATTAGCAAATTATTAACGAAGCTATTGTTTTGAACTGAACCATTAAAGTTGTAAAAAATTAGCCACTTAATTAATAATTTTAAAAGCTTGGGTAATGGATTGAAAAAATATTTAAAAATTAGGCACTTTAGGATTAGTTATTAAAAATAAAGGACAACTTTTGGAAATAAAAGATAGATACGAAACTTATTCTTAAGATTTTCTGATGTTAATTATTGAAGTGAGTTTCTTGAATTGAATTACTTATTGATATTATTTAATGCCTTATTATTTGAGTCTGTAAATCATAAATTGATATTACAAATTACAATGAATTATATTTAATTTTAGACATTTTAACTTAGGACTTTAATTTAAAAAATTTATTAGACCTCCCAAGCCTGATTATGTTTAGGCTTGAACAGCAAGTCTCAAACTCAATCAAATTTCCCATTGCACCCGGCCCGGCCCACTCTCAATCCTACTAATAACTACGCAAAGACATTGCACCGACCCGAGACCCAAAAGCTTCCAATCGGTCGATTCATGGACACCGACGTTACAATAATACCCGCCGGCGGAGCCGGCTCGAGCGGCGCCGGACCTTCCTCGTCAACCAAGAAACCCAAGCGCTTAGAAATCAAGAAGTGGAGCGCCGTCGCTCTCTGGGCTTGGGGTCTGTCTTTCCACTCCCATCTTTCTAAACCTAAGACTAACCCTAAATTTTGAATGGTCTCTGAATCTAATTCTTTTTTTTGGGGGGGATTTCAATGATGGGTTTCAGATATTGTTGTGGATAACTGCGCTATTTGTAGGAACCATATAATGGATCTCTGTGAGTTGCAAATTTCGTGTCTTTTGATTCAAATTTCTCTGTAATTTTATGGTTTTCTTCTTGGAGTGTGATTTTGTTAATTGGTTTGTCTTTTGGTGGGGTTTGTTTAGGCATTGAGTGCCAAGCGAATCAAGCAAGTGCTACGAGCGAGGAGTGCACTGTTGCGTGGGGTATGAAATCCAGTTCTAACCTTTTGAATTTGGGGTTTTTCTCTAAATAATTGGTGTTTGAGAATGCAAGTTCGCTAGCTTGTTGGATGATGCTTACTTTGACTGGTAAAGAAAACGTCTTTTCGGTTTTATCTCAAGATATATGTAAGTTTCATTTGTATTGGGATGTATCGTCAAAATGGACGTGTTGTGGGGAATATTGATTGTAGTAAGTTCGTTTCTTTTTAATGGATTTGAGTGCTGAAGGTTGCAGTCACAGTTTGTGTGTTGGTACATGGAAAATGATGTTTTTCCTTCTCATGATTTAGATATGACTGAACGTAACATTGCTCCCACATGTTATTCTGGGATGTCACATGTTTGCATTTACTTTCTGAGAGTATGTGGATGTCGTGTTCTAGCTTCATGATCATCCTGCATTTGGAGCTTGTTAGAGTTTCTTACGTTTTGGATTACTGATTGCAAAGGAAACATGAAATAGGGATGACAATTGGTGGATTACAGTGTAGCTTCTGCAGTTTGTTAGCTTATAACTTTGTAGTAGAGACAATGATGATTGATGTAAACCTTTTCTATTAATTAGGTGATCATTTGTTGAGTTTGCAACATGATAAGAAATGATATCTTTTCAGTAACATCTTGATTGGTAGCTGGCCTAAGCGCCCCAGTGAAATTGGTCCATGCTTGTATTTGAATTTACCTGGACCTTACAGATGTGATTTTAAACCCTTGTTTCATCTGATTTGTTCTGTAACATTTGTTTCTCTGTAAAATCCATTTCATATATCAAAAAAGTTTGATTTATTTGAACAGGTGTGTGCAACCATGCCTTCCATTTCCATTGCATCAGCAGATGGCTTAAAACCAGACAAGTTTGCCCTCTTGGTATGCTTAAATGATTATATCTCGGTCCATGTTCATTTTGTTTTACTTTTATTCCTGGCTATTCTCAACTTTATCTGTCTCTTTGAAACAGATAATAGCGAATGGGAGTTCCAAAAGTATGGCCACTAGAAGCAAACATGAGATGAAGCATCTGATCTGTATTGCAGCTAGTTCTTATAGTTTGGGATGTCCAGTTTCCTTGATAAGTTTGTACATCTTTGGTTTCAGAGAATTTATCTCTTGTAACTATTGATATTTGAGAATCATTTTTGAGACGCTCATTATTTGGTATTTACTATGATGATGAAGTTTTCATTTTTGTGTTGATTACTGGTGAAAATATATTCTAGCGCGAAAAGGGAGTGACATGAAAGCTATAAACTGATAAGAAGGTTTTGGCACTTTCTCGTTTAGTGGAAAGCAAAATGTTCAATGGGATTAGTATCCGTTAAAGGTGTTCTGCTCGGTTTGCTGACGAAGTAATACGCTTTCACCGGACGTTAGCTCACTCAACGATACTTATTTTCATGCGATTGCTTAGGTTTTTCATAATTGAAGATATAATTGTTTACTTATTCAGTTTAAACTTATTTATTCCAAATTTTTATGCGCATTATATATACATATATCGTTTTTGTTAAGCAATTGTATTAATTGAATGAATGTGACATTTTTATATACCATTTTTGGTTCACTTTCTTTTAAAATATATTTATTTTGAACTTATTCATTTTAAAATTTCAAGTACATATAATATTTACATTAAAAAATTATTTTAACAATCCATTTTTTAAAAGTAAGAATATTTTTAAAAAGGCTTGCCCGATCCTTATCGGGTTTCATACCGAATAAACTTGATTAGCTCGGGCTCGGGCTCTGATCATGAGGCCTGATTGAGCCTTAAGTTGGGCCTTAGAGCCTGGCCTACTGCTAACCCTACCCACGTCATTAGTAATCACTGCAGCTAGTGATGAAATTTTACTACGACGACCATAATACTAACATGCCAGACTCTTATTGACAAAGTTGTGCAAAGAACTACCTATACAAAAACCATTAAGGAGGTCAAAGAGATTATGATTTATGAAGACCTTGGCTAGAAATTGGTGAACTAACGTTTTAAGAGGAAAATTGAAAGGTTCCCTTTATGAGATTTAAGAAATTTCAGACTTAGCATCACAAAAGGTAATCTTTCGAACCAGATGAATGTGTTAATGAACTGAGACATGGGAAATAGAGAAGTGTGTGCATGTATGGCATCCTTTATATGCATAAATGAATATTGAACTATCCTTGAGTTATAGTAAGAAAGCAAACTACGTAGTTACTGATGGATGAAATCAAATTGGGCAGAATGATCTCCTTCTCCAATACTAATAATCCATGGTGGAGTAATTGCCTGATTTTCTTATGAAAGGAGTAAAGAGCTTAAGGTAGCTGACCTATGAGATCATCTGGGTTCCATCAATGATCTTACCTTCAACAACAACAACCATCTTAGGATAACGAGATAGAGGAGACTTTAAGTGATTGATGTCTTTCATTGATACAAAACTAGAAAAAGTGATATAGTCCATTAGTGCATCCATCCATCACTTAGAGGTACAAATCGATAAACTAGCTAAAGGAGGTGAATGAAAGAGATCTGGACAAGCTTCTAAGTAACACTAGGGTGAATCTTAAAGATCAAATATTATCTATTGCACTTAAGAGTGGAACAACACTTGATTTTGATGATAAAAGAAAAAAGGAAGTAGGAAGGTCGAGAAAGCCTAAGGAAGAGGGAACAAATGAACCAAATAAAAGTAAATTGATGTTGGTCTTATCCTCATCTAGGGCTAATGTTATTTTGAATTTGGAGAACGATCTTGACAAATAAAAAAGTGTTAATATTATCTTTAACCAATGCGAGTCTCAAGCGGCTATCAAAACCATCTATTATGTCCTAGGTGTTGCAAATTCGATTTCCTCAAAAGTTGAAGAAGAAAAAAAATGAAGACAATTTAAAGACATTTTTAGAGGCACTACATGAAAATGAGCTTTAGGCAACATTAAATTTGTAAAATTTTTAATTGTGTTGCTTAAAACTAATATAATATAATAGTTGTTAAAATGTTACCTTTAGTAATATTAAAAGGCAACGGTAATGGTGATTTGTTGTAATATATTTAAAAAGACAATAAAATAAAAATTTCATTGCTATAAAATCTTTTATAAACAACAATGAAATTCGTTGCTACTTTAAACAATAACTACAGGTGACAATGGATCGGATTAGAATTGGACTTATTTAGGCCTAAGTCTAACTTGAAATCTTGTTTTCTAGTTCAGGATCAGCCTAAAACTTTCAGTTTGAGCCTGAGCACGATCGAGTCCTATCGAAACTTGATTAAATATATTTTAAGTTTTTAAATAAAAATAACTTCATTTTTTAAATTTTAGACTTTAGGTTAGGCTGACCCAGTAATCTGAGCTTAACTTGAAACTCAAGAACATTTAAACGATTCAAATACAACTTGAAACATAGTTCAGTCAGACAAAGTCGGGCTAAGTCAGATCAAACCTGGCAAGGTTTATCATAACTAATAACAATTATGTATTATAATTTTAATATTATTTATATATATAACGCAACAATTTTATACATTATTTCAGGGATAACGAAGGGACATAATAAAGCTTATGAGAGGAAATTCAACAACTCCAAAAGCCTTTAACACTTCCAACTTTCCCTCTACTTTTCAGATGAAGCTATTTGATGATGGAGGTCTTCGAAAGATGAAGTTAAGCTCTTACCATCCTCATATAGGTCATCGATAGGTACAGTACACAGGTGCAATTTATTTGGTTAATTAGTTGAGGGTTGTTTTCCCATTTTATTTTTCCACTTGTCTTTTCCCTCATTGGTACCTCAGATTTTGGTAGATAATTATAAAATGTTTTTGAGCATTCATGTATGGCTCGTGTAGCTACATGAGATATTGAGAAACCTAACAATGAGACCCAGAGGTGGTGGCTGAACTGTCCGCAGAGTATCGACTTGCCTATTCATTTTCATTGCCGTTTGAACAACTTGATAACATGTTTGATTTTACGCCCTTTACTGGATGAAACCACATATTTCCTGAACCAACTTTAATTAGATAATAAAAAATTCCAACATTTCAATTACATTATCATGAGGATTGCGTATTATTCTATTTGGCTAACTTAATCATTTAAACATCCCCAACCTCTTCAAAGCAATGACCAAGTACTCTATTTCACAATTCTACTGTGTCTATCTCCACATTAATATGGCCCCATCATATAATAGTTTGGAATTGAATTTTTGAAATGCTTGAATTAGTTAGCTAGATTGCTCCATACTTCCATCAAGATGGTTCCTCCTTGCTTTATACCACCTTGGAACAACAATCTCATATGAACTATACCACTTTGGATAAGTAATTGTTCTTCTTTGCAGTTTCTGAAACTTATAGAGAACAGTTTATGAGGAAGTATACAAATATAGTACGTTTAACCTTTTAGTCTTTACCTCCACTTACTATTGTACTTTCGCTTGTGGATTTTATTAGATAGCTATTGCTAAAGGAAGACTTTCCAATTGTGCTGGTGGCATCGTATTCCTTTTCTACCTTTTTTTTTTTAAATCTTGATTTCATATACGAATGGCATAGACCATTTAGATGGTGTTCGTTACATTTGGGGTAAGTTCCATGAAAAGAGTAATTTTACATTAAAAATGTTCTTATGGCGCACAGAATTGTGAGCTAATTAATAAAAGTGAGGTTTCTTAAATGAAACCATCCTAAGATTGAATTCCAGTTCAGTTTTGTAACTTGGGTAGATGTGCTTCCTATGGTTGATTGAACCTTTCGAAATTCATTTTATATTTGTGATGAAGGTGAGTAAATGGAGCTTTTACATTACAGTTCAAGTGTAATTCTTTTGGTTGCTCGCAAAAATAAGACTCTAAACTACACTTAATACTGCATATACACCATTTTTTTTGGTTCTTTACAAGTTCTTACTTAAGCCTCTTAGGCATTAATATATTAGGTGGAAGTTTGAGAAAGTAATTATAAGGAAACTTTCATTGGCTTTTTATTCTCTAGTTATCAGAAGATGAATAAACATGAACTTTTTTCTCTGCAAAAGTTCACTTCAGTTTAGCCTATCAGGAGTGTTATTAAATATATGAAGCATAGCGATGCTATGCTTACCATCATTAGAATCTTGAGGAATTAGGTTGTTCATTTTTGTGACTTTGAACTTGCAAAACAAAAACAAAAATAAGAAAACGTTGCAGCCTTACATGAAGACTCTTCTAGTCTTTTAAAATGAAATCTTTGTCAAAGATATGGTTTTTGATTGAATATATCTTGGAAAATCATCATACTTTGCAGTCAAATTTGCATTCAAACATGCTTCCTTCCACGAACTAAATGGCATGTAGATTGTTAAGAGGTATTTCAAAGGTCAAAATTTATCTGCCAAGTTGAAACAGATTTCAACCTCCATTTTATGCAAATATGTTTTTGAAAAGTCTGCTTCTACCATGGTATGCCCACTTTGACCATAAAATTTTCTTTTCTCTGTGGATATGTTTCACCAATTTATTGATTGATTCGAATGCTTCAAACTTCATTACAAGAGAAATTGCAAGTTCTAGTAGAAAAATAAGAGAAAAGAAAGTAAACTAATTAGCTAGACAAAAATCTCAAACTTAAAACCTATGAGTTAAAAAATTTCATAGATTTGATTTTACCCTCAAAAGATATTAGTTTTGCAATCTTCGATTTTGTCTTTTTCAATTGTGTGCAGTTTTTTAATAATTACATTGTCTTCCTTTCAGAATTCATCTCCAAGTTGTCTTCCTTTTAGAATTCATCTCTAAGTCTAATGCCTTTTTTTTTGGTTGCAACAATATGTTGTAGGTTTTAAATTGTGACTTGCTTGTTTTTATTGAAAACTTTTACATCATGGTAGTTTCCATATAACTTTCTGATTAATACCCTTGCTTTTGTAATGTTTTTTTGGCTTTTGTGACTTGTCCAAGTATGATACATTATTTTTTCGTAGCCATCTTTTATAGCTTAGTATTGATCTCATGCTGATGATCCTTTTGAATAGTCAAGCTTTTTTCCAACAAGTTTGATCTTTGCCTTCCCTTCTATCAAAAGTCCATCCTTCCACTCATAAGCCCCTAATTTCAATTTCTATCACTATAAGAAAAAGACAATCCACGACATTTTATTGATAAAATGTTATAGATTGTAAAGATTTTTTGTAACGTTTAAAAAATGTCACGAAAAGTTTAAATTTTCGTAATATTTTATAAAAACTTCACAAATAAATTCAGATGTAATTTGGCTTAATCATTGATGGCCGCAGATAACAGATGCTGTCGTTGCAGCTTATATTTTAAATGCCACTCTTGTTCTTAAACTGGATAAGAAATCCTTCTGGAAAGATGCTAGGTATGGAGCTATTTTTGAGCCATGTATTTACTCTTCCTTTACCTTGGGAAGTTACATGGCACTGATATATTTTTGGATCTTTGGTGCGGCGATTTTGCTAAAATCTTCGATGTTGACTGGTTCATATCATTCCTTTCAAGAGATGTTGAAATCGTCAAACAGCTCCTAAGTAAAGGTGGGAAAGTCTTGATTCCACATAGCGTGCGTGTTCCAAGGAAGTGTAGTCTTGATTCCACATAGCATGCCTTTTCTAATAAAGGCAGTTTCTGTTATGCAATTGATTGCATATCCTAGAACAGTGCCTCAAGTTCAATAAATGCAGTTTACATAATCCATTACCATGTTCTCTACATAATAATCTTCA
>JANKOD010000001.1:10920338-10940029 GCA_026284645.1 Erythroxylum acuminatum
GCCACGGCTCTCAGAGATTTGGGCAGATCCATAAGCGGGGGCTACTCCCCTGTGGGCTTCGGAACCCACCCAAACCACATATTATGGAATTGAAGCTCTTACATTAATTGACAAAGAAAGTTGTGACACCATTGTTAGACAAGGTCCTTATGAGACTCAATAATTGGCATGTGAGACTCAATAATTGGCACAATCATTTCTTAACTTATGATAAAAGAATGTAGCTCATCAGCTCTATTGCCAATGCCTTCAATATAGCCTTGAATGTGTATTGGGCTTCTCATCTATATCCAACTCAACAACTAATGAAAGCACCAGAGAAAATCATGAAAATTTTCTTACGGATTAGGAATAAAACAAGTCAATTAGTGCTAAAGTGAAACGCACGGAGATTTACACACTTAAAATAGACGGGGCCTTAGGGGACCAAATCCTCTGTACCCACTACCCAAGACCAACCTTGTGCTACTCAAGCATGACCATAAATTTCAGTGGGACCCAACAAAATTGGTGGTTGTGCTTGAGTGGCACAGGGTTGGTCTTAGGTAGTGGGTACAGAAGATTTCACTCCGGGGCTTAGGAATCACTTCTTTAGGAGTCATTAATAAAACCTTGTTAATAAAAGGGCTACAAAAGATTCTCAATGACCCAGAGTCATTTTAGGTATAACGGATACATATTTTCTTAAAGATAAAAATATATGCAGTATCAAAACTAAGGTAAACACCTCATAAACCTTTAAGCATATTATAGCATTGACAGAACACGTACAAGAGTGCATTAAAAATGTGGTATGAAATAGAAAGGGTACGTGGTTCTAGTTTAAAATTAGGATGACTTTGGACCCTTTTATAAGCTTTCAGAGAATCAAGGTTTATAATGTTAGAGTAGTGTGTTTTGTACAAGTTGTGTACAGACTTTATTTTTAATAATAAAGAAAGGGACATTTCATTAATTTGGTGTTCATGATTTATGAATTGATATTGATCTATAAGCAAATTAATGAAGTCCACGATATATGATATAGCATGAAAGAAATCATGATGTGATCATACTATTGAGATTTCTATCATGTGCAATTATGTCAGTATTTAAATTATCCCTAATCTTAGGATTAATAAGATTGGACATCGTTAATCCGGATAGACTAGCACATGTCAAACTTCTTAATTTGATCAAGCAGTAGATCTCAAAAACTGTAAACATGAGATAGTTGGAATTGAGATGTGGATGCTTACTAGAGGTAGTAAGTTCATTGAATGACCTACCATGAGATCATCAGATGAGTGTCCTATTCTAATGTCAATGATAATCTCATCATAGCAATGGTGCAAGTATCCTTAGACTTGAGATACTCAAGGATATCTTGGATACTGATTCTGTGCTTTGACTCCATTCCTTGTTGCCTTGCAGAGGTCGCTCATGGGGTGGTGATTAGGTACAACTTGAGGTATTCAAAGGTAATTAAGTAGCCAATAGAGGATTCACTACTTTTGTGATAGCAGAGGATGATACCCAAAGCCTCTTGTCGAGGTCATTACTTTGAAATCTCTGGTCAGAGTACATGTGTCCTGAAGAATGTCTTCATTGACATATAGAGTGATGAGTCCCAGGACGAGAACTGATATCACTTGAACTGGATTTGACGTAGTCAGTCTGGTGAGAGTTGACACTTTGCCCATACTCATAACCAAGTGGGGTATAGCACGGTGAAAGGATGAATTGCACAACAATTGTCAATGGGAGGTTTGTGATGAGCACGGGTTCGTTCATCGAACCACTTACTTTTCAGTCAATTGGAGGTCATGATGTGTTGTTAGACGCCGCTCATGACTTGCTTGGATTAAGTGCTAATCCACGTGGCCAACATAACCGGAAACCTAATGGGTCACACACATAAGAGTAACTCGGAGGATTCATAAGATGGTTTTGGATATAGATCCATTATATGGAGAACAATAGAACCAAATAGATCCCTATGAGATTAGGATATGTCCCGATGAGATCGCGACATCGATATTGCTGAAATAAGTCTCTGATGTTTTTTTCATACCTGAAACTCGGTAGGACTGACCCTAGTGTGACTGGACCATCTCAGCAGTTATGTGTGTGTGTGTGTGTGTGTGTGTGTGTATAAGATGTGAGTAACGTGAAAAAGGAAGAGAGGCTTTTTAATGTTGCATTTATTGTCTTTAATTGACAAAAGACAAAAAAAAGGACAAAAAGGTAATAAAAAAAAGATTAGTGGATCGTGAAACACAAGTTTAGGAAACCCTTATTCACGATTCTCTCTCATCTTTCTTACCTTCTTCGTCTTCTTCCTCTCCTTCACGTTGCTCTCCATAGAACAAAGGTGAGAACTAGCACTCTTGTCTTTGTTCTAGCCATTTCCGGATCAATGAGTTTGATTCGGTTAGTTTCTCCAATCTCTGCATGGATATCATTGGAGACAGTCTGTTTTGGTCGTTGTGGTTTGCGACAACCTGTCGAGTAGAAGTTCGAAGAAAGAAGGAGGCTACACAAAAGGTATATGGTTATTATATGAATGATTAATTTATGTAAATGCCATGAATTCCTATATATATATGTTATGAACATGTATGTGAATTGGGAATATTCAGCTAGGTTTTATGGTATTTCCTTATATAGGCATATAGATCCTGGACTTCGGGAAAGTCCCGAAATAATTTTTTTGTTTTCCGTATCACTTGTATATGATGCATGCACCGGGATTTTCCTTCAAGATGATGGTTGTGCTTATTTCATAGGCTCATGTCCAATATATGACTTAGAAATAAGTTGTTGGATAAAGCCTTAGTGAATCAATAAAATACTTCCCTCTACTCCAAGGGGGAGGTAGAACTTGGAGTAGAGGTAGAACCATAATCAACCTAGATGTTGAAGTACTAAATGATAGAGCCAAAAGTTAGAGCACCACAATGGTGGGCTTCTTTATGGGAAAGCAACCACCTTTTCCTGTAATAAATATATAAGCCTTTAGGCAATAGAAGGGAAGAGGTCTAAATGAAGTGTTAGTATCAAAAAGAAAACCTTCTTTTTAGGCTCATCTCAAAGTTAGAAGCTCAACGTATAATTAAAAAAGAGTCGTGGCACATTACTAACCTCCCAATCTTTATCTAGGTTTGGAACCAGGTATTAACCTTAACATAATCAAGCATGAAAATGTTCCTATATTGGTAAACATGTATACTGTACCATTGGAATATTGGTTTACTAAATGATAAAGTATGCTACCTAGCTATATTGGAAAACCAATTTATATAGATGAAACCAAAAAGCTAATTGGATATTTTAGGTTATGCATTAGCATAGGAATTGAAAGAGCTTCCTAATACTATTCTCTTAATAATATTGGGTGAGATTGAAACATTATATGAGGGCTCCATCGTGGTTTCTTATCAATGGAAGCCAATTTTAAAAGGCATGATGTTGAAGGTTACTACTGGAATCTTCTCAAGAGGATACTACAATGAACTGATGAGGCTTGAACCATAACAAAGGAAGCTCGACCCAAGGTAAATAAGGAAAGGAATACTAAGGGAGGAAATAACTTAGGAAATGAAAAAATGAGCAAGATTCCAATTGTAAATTCCATGTTATACCCAATAATGACATTAATGCTAAAGGAGCTATAAATAATGATATTTTTGACATTAGGATGACAACCTAGGAAAAAAAAGAAGTGGTTCAATGAGAGATAACTTTGATTTGTTGATAGGGTTAATATAAATAGAAAAAATAAGGGAAACAAGAGGAAAATGAATAACAAAATTGTTCTCAATAACTAGAAGGGATATGCTCGTCTAGTATACCCTTTAATATGGCCTTGGAAAGAATTCAAAAGTTCTAGCAAAAGGAGATTAGGGAGTAAAAAAATTAATGTTTGTAGGTCCATAAACTCCTAATCATGTCTATTGTTTCCTATAACATTAGGGGAATTAATTATCACAAAAAGCAACAAAATTTAAGAGATTTTGTTATAGATAGTAAATCTACCCTACTAAGATTGCTAGAAACTAAACTCAATCTAAATATTTTTTCTAAATTTATCCCCTTGGATAGCCATAGGTCCACTATTATGGTAGAATAGTCCTAGCTTTTGACACAAGGAGAATAAAGGTGGATATGCTTACATCTAGTGATTAATTAATTAACTTGTCAATTTGGTTTTTATAGGAAAACAATGGAATCTTTATGAATTTTATATATGGCTCTAATATATCCTTCCAAAGAAGAAACCTTTAGACTAAATTATCAAGCATTCAACCTACAATTCATAGTCTGTGGATCCTACTTATATTTAGGTTTGAAGATGAAGAAAATATTAACCTAAAAATTTTCTTCAATACTTTTAGGGAATGTACTAAAAAACTCAAAGTTACTGATCTAAAGTTTAAAGGTTGCTTCTTCTTTTAGAGTAACAAGTAAGACTCTAAATGGATTATTTCCCAAAAAAGAAACTTGATAAGACATTAATAAATGATGACTAGTTGTGCAAATTACTATAAAGTAAAATAGTTTTCTAGGAATCTCTTATGCTATGATCACTCATCAATATCAATTTAGAACATGTTTGATAGATATAAACGGAGAACTCCCTTTAGGTTTAACAATTTCTTATATTAAGAGGAAGGATTTGATGAGGCCATCTTAAGAGGTCTACTTAAAGAGGTTAAAGGGTGTAAATCCTTCATTTGTATTGAAAAATTGAAATCTATAAAATAGAAACTTAAAAATCTTAATGTTAAGAGACCAATTAACGCTAGAAAGCTAGTACTTTAAACTAAAATGAAGCTTAACTCAATTCAGGTTGCTTTGAGCTAACTACCGAGAAATATAAGATTAATGAAGGAAGAGAAATATGTTATAAATGATTATATCAATGCAATATGAAATCATCGCTCACTTATCAAATAAAGAGCTATATTACATTGGATGAAAAAAAAGGGATAGCAATACCAAATTCTTTTATAACTCAATACTAGCTTGAAAGAATTACAATAAAATTAGTTCATTAACTACTTAGAATAGGCAGTGATCGCAAAGCACACAGACTCTAAAAAGGAAGCATTCAACTATTTATAAAATTTATTAGGTTCAAATGTAGTCCTTAACTTAGGAATTAAGCTCTTTATTAAATAACCAATTCAAGGAGGAATTGGAGCTCCTTAACATCCCATTTACAACTTAGAAAAGGAGTAGGGTTTAAGCTAGGTACAACCAAAACCACCCTAACCAGATGGCCTAATGGATTCTTTTTATGAAAAAACTTAGCCTAAGATAAAAGATATAGTTATAGAAGCCATTCGTGAATTCTTTGAAAAATACATAATCTTAAAAGAGATCAATAAGACTTTTATTTTTCTTAATTTCAAAAGATGTTAATCGTAAAAACCTATTTCCTATTGTAACTTTGTATATAAGATCATATTCAAACTTATGGAAGCAAGGTTGAAGAAAGTTTTGAGCTTAGTGATAAACGATACTCAAGGAGCTTTCCTAGAAGAGATACAAATTAGGGATAATGTTTTTATTGCACAAGAGTTGTTCAAAGGATAGACTAGAAAGAGATCCCTTAGGAATTGTAGTATTAAAGTGAATTTTCAAAAAGCCTTTGATTCCATATGTTGGAATTTCATCATTCAATTACTAGAAGTACTCAGATTCCTTAAAGATTTCAAGAATTGGCTGAAGTTTTGTATAACTTTAACATCGCTCTAATCAATAAAAGCCCTTAATGCAATTTAGAGGTGGGATAGGTATGAGATAATGGGACCTCATATACAATTATCTATTTGTTCTATATATAAAATTCTTGATTAAACTCATCAAATATAATATAATTTAGAATATTGATTTCAAATACTACAGTGGATGCAAAAAAACTTCGCTTATTCAGCTTATCCTTTGCAAATAATCTACTCCTCTTCTCTATGGTAAATGATAAATCATTTAGTATCCTAGAAAAATCCTTACAAACATTCAAAGAACTATTAAGACTTGGTATCACCTATAGCAAGAGCCATATAACTATCTTTAGCAAAAGCCATATAACTATCTTAAAAATATTTCTCTTATGGCATAGTGGCTTTCCCACCTAACTGGTTTAAAAATTAAACAACCCTCTTTTACTTATTTTCCCCCCTTTTTCTAACAATAAAAGAATACGTTTCAGAGAGTGTCTACCTCTTGTATAGAATGTTCAAAAGTGACTTGGTTAGTAGTGTAACAAGGATCTTTCTTAAGTAAGCAGAGTGCTTCTAATAAGGTCAGTGGTGAATACACCCCATATATTAGTCCTCTTACATATTCTTAAAAAAAGGACTTATCAAAACTATAGAGAGGCTTATGAGAAATTTCTTATAGGGAGGCAAAGAAAATAGAGGAGGATAAGCTAAAAATAAATAGAGTAAGGTGAGTAATCCATTAAAGTAGGGTAGGTTGGGAATTAATCCCATTACCTTAAGTAATAAGGTGCTAATGGGGATAAGACTATAAAGACACATGAAAAAAAGGGGATTCCTTTTGGATCAGGTGAAACTGCTTCCTTACTATTTAATAATTAGAGTAAAATAGCCCTTATTCACCGATCCATGTTCTTAGCTCATATGTAGCATAATAGAGTAAAATAACCGTTACATCTTTGCTCATTTTAAAGTATGCAATTCTACAAGTATACAGATTGTATATTATAGTACACAAGATATCACTCCCATAAGGATTGGATTAGTCAATTAACAATTTAAATGTACCTGTTTTTAAGGTAATAAAAGATTGAAATTAAAATAAACTAATAAAACCTAATAACTAAATCAGTAAAGATAGCAATAAGAGTGAAGTTAATCAACAATGGGAAACTTAGGGATTATTTTATCCTTATATTTTCTTCCTTTATCTTGTTAATTAAATTATACTTGATCTTATATATCCTACGGTTTTGATTACCCTCTCTCAAGATCAAACCAAGAAATCCAAATTACAATAGATAACAATTGGATTTCAATATGTAGATTCACAAAACTACTCCTAACTACTCAATTGGATTTAAAGCAATCCTAAGAATAATTAACTCACAATTAAGATCTCTCTTTAATTGTTTATTAATTTAATATTTGTAAGTCTACTAAGATATCAAGTCTTATTGTGTAACTTAATACAGATAACTTTGATTCAATTTCTAGATTTCTTATCAAGTATAAGCATGAAAAATACGACAAATAATCATATATTGCATTTAACAAGATAAAAGTTAACAAAACAATTCAAGAATAAACCCTAATATATATTCAGAATCCTATATTCATGGTCAAAACAAAAACTAACCAAAATTGACATCCAAGGCTAGGAAAAAAATAAGAAACTAACGAATAAGCTTGAAAGCCTTGATTTAGATATTCTGGAAGGTTGGATTGACTTGATGTATCCACTAATTTAACTTCTTTATGATGTGTAAAATATTTTTACATTTTTGCTCTTCTTTTCTAGATAACTCTGATGACTCTTGTTGCCTCTTTTTAAACTAAGACGCTTTTAATATGCCCCTTGATGTAGCCTTCTTATTATTCTTAGATATCAATACACTAAGATTTTTGGGATATACATAGTCATTTACACAATCATGTAGGTAACTGTGTACCTATAAAAATACCTTAATTGGCAACTTTACATGGTTATAGAGACTTATACGGGCAACATACACGACCATTTTTATTAACATACAACAACATGTAGCTCCATACAGGTAGGAATTATATCTTTGAAGGTCCACACATTCACAAATACTTACACGATTAATATACATGACTGTGTAAGTCCACAAGTGCTCTAATTCTTCCACTCAACGCCACAATTTCGCCTGAAACATCTCTTTTTAATCTACGAAGGAAATTATTACCTAAAAATACACTTGAAGTAAATTAAGTACCAAAAAATACTATTAAACTAGTAAATAACAAAAATACTTTAAATATAGGTATATAAATATAGACAAACAATTGTCTATAAATTTTCATGTATAAAATTAAATTCTTTATGCTCATATAATAAATTAGCCAATAACTTAGGATTATAAATATGATTTCGATTTAAGATAATATTTTGGCATTATTTAGTGCACTTCCATATGTGTACCCAATTCTGTGCCTATCATTTAAGCTCTTTTGGACTCCAAATATACTATATAATTGTTTTTACTACTTATAGTAAATCTTGACAATGATTCTTTAAGGATATTAATCTCCTTCTTCAATGCCTTATTCTCATCTAAAAAATCATGCTTATTTTTATTAGTAATATCCACACTCTTAAATTCTATCATGTTATAGATATTACATTTCAATTTCTCATTCGCATTTATATATACAACTAAGAGCTTTAAAATCTCTTTATACTTGGAAGATAATTTCTTTATTTTCAACCTTGTGACCTGTATGCATCCAACTAACTCATCATATTAAAGATCAATATCATAATCATTAGTATTATTATAAGAATTTGAGGAAGAGGGTACATTATCATTATCAACAATAAAGCATATACTTGTCAACAAATTTTTTGATTCCTCACTCTCCAAACTAATAGTGTCATCATATGTAGCCTTAAGTGATTTTTCTTCTCTTTCTTGTTCAATTATTTATACCTTTTATTCTTTAAAAAATTATCGAGTTTCATTACAATGGCCTCTTCTTATCATCCCATTCACTTCTATCCTTTGGTACTTTAGTCTCGACCTTTTCTCTCACTAAGTATTTCATTGGCACAAAAGGCCCTTTATCTTCGACATCCCAAAAATCAACCACTTTAACTTAAAAGAAATGTTTCATTCTAGTCTCTTAATAAAGGTAAGTATCTACATCAAAGAATATGGCCTATATGTTCTTTTATATACAATGAAAGAGACTCATTCTGATATCTATTATTAGTCTCCAGATGATATACGAGAAGAGGTGAATTGTATGTTTACTTTTTGCCTATTTCTTAACTAGTGAATGAATTGCCTATTCTAAAAAATGGTTGGGGGAAATTCACATATGATAATCACAAAACAATTACTATAATAGATACAAGATAGTAGAGAAAGAGAGATAAAATCAATTTTTAGTGGTTCGGCCAAACAACTTTTGGCCTATAACCACTCCCTAAACTCTACTTGAGAATGTACTATCTTCTTCCTTCAATGAATGAAGAATAATCATCCATACAACATCTTTTTCATGGTTAAAGAGAAACCCTTACAATCATCTTTATTTCTTATAGGTGAAGAATACATGTCAGAAATCTTATCCAAGGTAAAGAGCAACCCTTACAAAAAATTTTCCCAATCACAATAAGTTTACAACTCAAAAGCTCCTTCTCTTGGTCACACCAATAAACAATGACTCAACATATATTATGTAATGCACATATGCTTTCTCTAGCTTCTTAAAACTCTTAGCAACTCTTTAATATTTCCACTAACTTTACATAACTAATATGAGGTCTATTTATACCAAAAAAAACCGGAAAATTTGTTAAAAACAAAAAATATTTGTTATAATGGCAAATAAAAATTACATTGGTCAACTATATAGCATATTAGTTGACCAATGTATCATCCAATATGACATGCAAACTCAAAGAACATAATTGTTCACATCTTTTGATGTGTTGATCAACTAAACCTAGATATTAGTTGACTAATGTCTTTAGAAACAACACATTATTCTACTGCACCTATGCATTGATCGATTAACGTGTTTGAAAACATGTTTTCCATGATTTTTCAAGTTCTCCTAAAAAAAATCAAACTATATTTTTCAGAAAAAAATTTGATACAAAATCATTTCAAAATTTTTCCAAAAAAATTTAAATAAGAGGTTTTATCTAAAAAATCAAAATAAATTTCCTCCTAATTATAAAATAATTTATGCATTATGTTCTATATACAAATGATCATGCAAGGATTGAGCCCCTAATTTGTTGAAATGACTAAGATAAGGTTCCAAGAAGAATTATAACAATTTGATTAAATTTAGATATTTTAATTCCTCCTTGTTCTTAGTTCATTTGAATTATATATATTCTCCACTTTGTTCATTTCTCAACTATTAATTGTTTAATTGACTCTTTTAGTAAGAACTTCATCGTTCACCTATTATTTGATTCATTATAATAGAAGTGCTAATATTACTAAAACAATTTCATTAATGAAAATGGATTATGTTATAAAAAAATGGAGATAAGATCTCACAAGATCAATAGTTAAAAACTGCATCATCCAATTAATGTTGCTTTTCAAAGAGTTAAGTTGATGGCCAATCTTGAGTGAAAGTCAAAAACTGATAATAATAATAATAAGCTAGAGTGATCGATTAAAGAAAATAAAAGAAATTGGTTCAGTAAATCAATTGAAAAGAGATGGTCACTTTGAATAATCATAATAGAAAAGCCTATATATATATATATATATATATAGTCTTGTTGTTTTAATATTCAACGATGAGCCTGGATTAGGATGTTGAGCAGAACTTAATTGGTTTTGTGCAGTTTATTTATATATATTACTCTTTCACGAAGAAAAGTATACATATTGTAGTCTGCCGAGATAATCATATCCACTCGATGACCGCCCCTTAGTTACATGATCAACAGATAACAATTGAAAAGATGAAGACAGTAGACACAAGCTTTTCGATCTTAATGAAAAAGGGTAACTTCGGCGTTGATTTTTTACTAATTAAAGTTTGGAAGAAATTCGTCTCTATAATCAGAGGGTTTCTATCTGCTAAATTAATATTTGTTTTGCTATAGATTCTAAATTAATCGTTTTAATAAGTTTGATTATATATTTATATGTTGGGTAATATGATTTTCTATGAACCAACGGTCAACACGTAATCTAATTTTTAATGAAAATCTCGTAGAAGGCTATACCCTCTTGAATGATGTATCCCTCTTGTTGGATTTAAACAAAGATGGTGTGTATGTGTCTTTAACCATCACCTATTTGTCTCTTTCCAATTATGTATCAATGTCATGATATTAATATATAGTAGACGTAATCCCCTTGTAACCTTCCACGTGTTTTCTGGTTATATTAAAGATGTCCACACGGTAGCAGATGATGATAAGGTGTATCTTTAACAAGTTCACATGTAACAAAACTCACCAACCATTACACTTAAAAAAAACTTCAGTGTGGTTCATGCTTGCTTTTTAGTGAAAAACAAGAACGGGTCTTTTCAGGAGCAATGCTTATTCCCACTTGTGTCTTACAACCACCAGGCAGGCAAGCATGGAGCCCCACCGGCTCCGCTGACTCAAGTCAACTTCAGAAAATACACTGATTTTGCCTTGCCTCGTGGAAGTGGAATCTTTCAAATTCAAAGTGAATGCAAGTAAGTGGTCAAGGTATTCCCATTCCTGTTCCACAAAACCAAAGTCAAGAGACGCAAAAACTGAGCCTATCAATTTGGTTGTTAGATGGTCACTATTTCCACACTAACCCTGTACTTTCTTGTTGCTTTCTACTTTGAGAAATAGATAGTCACTATTTCAACACTAACCTTACACTTTCTTGGTACTTTCTATTCACTTTCTCGATTAGATGAGAAATACAAACTACCAACAACTTTTCAAATTTATTTTACTATTATTATTATTGGATCGCCATAATTAGGGCCTTATTTTAAATTGGAACTAAAAAAATTTTTGAAAAGTAAAAGAGAATTTGAGTGAAATTTCGTAGAAACAATGAATATGTATTTGACCAATTTACCCCTCAAATTATATTAGTAAATGGCAAATAGCTTCCAAAAAAGTTGTACAATAATTCTTAATTTAGTATAATCTCAACTATAGTTATTTTTAAGACACATTTCAACAGAGGCGCCAATAGGGATACCTTATGAAGTCTTCTCTCAAAGTCAAAACAACAACATCACGGAGCACGTTATCTTTCCTCTATAAAAACGCATCTGTGTCTAAACTCCACATCCCAACTCCTTCACTGAACCTTCAAATCCTTTAACCAAATGGATACTCCTACTTGGTTCATCTACGCTGCTGTTTGGTTGGCCACCATAGCCCTCATCCTCCTCTCTGGCTATATCCGACGCCGGAAACTCAACCTGCCACCGGGACCAAAGCCCTTTCCTATAATTGGCAACCTTAACCTCATAGGTTCACTTCCACACAGATCACTTCATTCACTGTCTCAAAAATATGGTCCACTCATGCACCTAAAGTTCGGATCCTTCCCTGTTATCGTTGGCTCCTCTGTCGAAATGGCCAAAACCATCCTCAAAACACACGACGTCACCTTTGTTGGCCGTCCCAAAACAGCTGCAGGCAAGTACACAACCTACAACTACTCCGATATTACATGGTCACCATATGGACCCTATTGGCGTCAAGCTCGTAAAATGTGTCTGATGGAACTTTTTAGCGCTAAACGTCTCGAATCATTCGAGTATATACGCAAAGAGGAGTTGAAATCTCTTCTTAAAAACTTGTTCAAGTCAGGTGGTGAGACTGTCAATCTTAAAGATCATCTTTCAGACGTTAGCTTGAATGTGATCAGTCGTATGGTGTTAGGGAAAACGTATACCGTGAAGAGAGAGAGTGTAAAAGAAATCGTCACGCCTGAGGAGTTCAAGGAAATGCTTGATGAGTTGTTTTTGCTTAATGGGGTTTTGGACATAGGGGACTCGATTCCGTGGCTTGCTTTCTTGGATTTGCAAGGGTATATTAAGAGAATGAAGGTTTTGGGCAAGAAGTTAGACAGGTTTTTGGAGCATGTGTTGGATGAACATGATGAGAGAAGAAAAGGGGTTAAGGATTATGTAGCTAAGGACATGGTGGATGTGCTCTTGCAACTGGCTGATGATCCTAATCTTGAGGTTAAGCTTGAAAGACATGGAGTGAAGGGATTTACTCAGGTACGTATTAACTGTTGTAATTAAGTAAATCAGAACCTAATCCACTTCCTCTGCAAGTGTCTTAGGAAAAGTCTTAATCCACTTCCTCTGCAAGTGTCTTAGGAAAAGTCTTCTTATTTCTGTTTTTGTACACAAAAAAGATTAGCAGGGCACGTGGGCCACACATTGATAGCCTGGCAGCAATAGCATACTAAAAGGTTGCTGAATTTCTCTGCAACTTCTTAGGAACAACAGTACAAAATTATGCATCCTTATAAGCCAAGTAGTCATTACCAAAGGATCCTTTTTAGCGATACTTCACATTATTGAATCTAGTTATTTGAGCTCTAAACCACATATGGGAAATGAAGCACTTATGCAGTTACCCGCGTGGACAGTAACTACCATAAGTTGTTGATAGAGAGAACTTATTAAGCCAAAATTTGGTTTTACTTTAATCCTGTGCATATATCTGTTCAAAATAATAGTAGCCTGTTGGACACGGTCCACCTATATGTGTAAATTTAAGGCAGATACATTTTTGAGGTGCCTGTTGAGGCATAGAAGATAGAAATCAGAAGAATTCGTCAATCGTCACCCACCTCGTTGGGTTATCTTCTGAAAGTTCAAACCTTTTTCCTATTTAATTTGCCTATTTCAAATGATGATTAAGTCATGATAGATATTAAATCGATATGGTTGCTTGAGACCTCGAAACTAATCGGTGACAAGCAATTGCTTTCTTGTATCTATCAGTCAAAACTCTTACGCTATGCTTTACTGTAAATCCTTAGGATTTGATTGCTGGAGGCACTGAAAGCTCTGCAGTGACGGTAGAATGGGCAATCTCGGAGCTACTGAAGAAACCTGAGATATTTGAAAAGGCAACAGAGGAACTTGACAGAGTAATTGGAAGAGAAAGATTGGTTGAAGAGAAAGATATTGTTAATCTACCCTTTATTGATGCAATTGTCAAAGAGACAATGAGGTTACACCCTGTGGCACCAATGTTAGTGCCTAGGATGTCTCGTGAGGACATCCAAATTGCAGGCTACGACATTCAAAAGGGCACTCGTGTCCTTGTCAACGTGTGGACAATAGGCAGAGACCCCAGCTTGTGGGAGAACCCCGATGAGTTTTGTCCTGAGAGGTTCATTGGTAAGGCCATAGACGTGAAGGGACACGATTTTGAGTTGTTGCCATTTGGTGCTGGCAGGAGGATGTGCCCTGGCTATAGTCTTGGATTAAAGGTGATTCAAGCCAGCTTAGCAAACCTTTTGCATGGATTTACATGGAAGTTACCTGGTGACATGAAGAAGGAGGACTTGAACATGGAGGAGATTTTTGGTCTCTCTACACCTAGAAAAATCCCACTTGCTGCTGTTCCTGAGCCTAAACTTCCACTTCATCTTTACAACGTGTGATTACTGGTACAACTTCCAAGTTTAGGGGTTCTGCTACAGTCGACGACAAAAAAGGGGCCTCTAGATTGTAATACTATGGTGATTACTTTTACTTATAATAAAAATTGGTGTGCTTTTTTGTTTATTGTTGCCAATCATCCCTAAAGTCTCCAAATAATCTTTACACATTTCTTCAATACTACACCTCATTCACTTGTGCCAAAGATTTACAACAAACGGAAACAGGGGACTTAATGGTGCATCATTTAATTGTTTGTTTGATAATTTCTCATCAGTGAAATGGCATAGTATTAAGAAATCAAAGCGAGATTTGACCATTTGCGCAGCAGAAAAATATATAATAAGTACAAATGAAATTGTATTTTCTCATATATTGTATTTATCTTGAATCATTTTTGAAATTAGTTCATCACAAATATTGTAGTTGCACACATTTATGACCTTTAAAGATATCCACCCAAACAAATTGAGAGGATTGGGTTTGATAAGAAATGATAGTTCTTTTAGAGTTTAAGCCTATTTATAATGAGATTTAGACCTTTAATATTTTAATTGAAATAAAATTTTAATTTTAGTTAAAATTTAATTAGACTTAAAATAATTCTATTTAAATGCTAATTAAATATTAATTAGACCCGAATAAGATCAAATATTTTATATTGATCCTTATTTATTAAATATTTCATATTTAATCTTAAAGTTTTTCAAATTTTACAATCAAGTTTGACTTGATTAACTTATATTTTTTTCTTCCTCTTCAACTATTCTTTATTCTTAACCTATTAGGTTATTAAATATATTGGACCGTGAAAATTCCTACTATGCTAATAACTTACTTGAGACTACTAAAAACTAATCTTAGGTTTATCAACTAAATTACTCAGGTTAAAATTTCTAATATTGCTTTACTAATTTGGGAATTTCGCTACTATATTTAACCCTAATCTAGGGAATTTATGTTGACTTATCTTTAGGTTTGCAATCAATTCCTTTCAATTACAGTAGATCTATTCATACTTCTCGATCTCTATGTTATGAAATTAGATTGTGTACTAATATTTCTGATCTATTAGGACATATACCCAACACATAATTGAAGTACAATAGATCATTCAAAACAATTGAATTAAATAAGATAGTTAAAACATATTGTAGCATAAAATAGGGTTCATCACACCTAGCCACTAATATGGTGTTTAGTTACACATGATACAAAATGAAATCAAACATAAACAAGAAAAATTAATAGAAAACAAAGAGTTAATAATTCTAAATCTCCCTTCTTTTTCATCGAATGTTCTTTCAAGGTAAAGGTTTGATGTTGATTTCTATTGGATTTGTCGATGATTTTTTCGTGTTTTTCATATTTCTAGATCAATATCGCCTCTTTTGAATGATCTGTACATCTATAATTGCCTCTATAAGTATGCTCTCTAATCTGCCTCTACTCACATCTTTTTATAGTAATTTTTAAGGCTTTTGGAAGATACACAATCCGATACACGGGGTGTACTAAACCGCGTATAACCTAAAATCTCCATAATTGTAATTCTACACGGACTGAGAGACTTACATGGCTATAGACATAGCCATGTATCCCTTACTTGCTTCAAATCTTTGTTTTATACCGCATTTTCATCTAAATTCTTCTTCTTTTGGTCCATGAAGGCAATTATAACTTATAAATGCACTTGGAGTGAATTAAGTAATAAATATACAATAAAGCTATAAAATATCAAACAAAATACATCAATATAGGTGTATAAATAAGGTCAAATATGCATATATCACAAGGTAATCAAGGTCATTTTGTCTGAGGCTCAACTTATTGTTAAACTAAGCTTTTAGTCTAGGGTTTAGCCAGTTTAAAAGTTTGACATTTTTCTTTTTATCTAGTTGGAAAAGCAATTCCATGTTGCTATTGCTCGAGCTTGGTATAACTTCTTAGGTTCCAATTAATAGTAGATTAGAGGTAATGTTCCAATTACTAGCCATTTCTATACTGATTCCATTTTTTTATAGCTTTTGTGAGAATAATTTGTTTGATCCAGATAAGTGTGCACTCTAACCATTTTTTGAGTTCCTTTATTTGTGTTTTAGAAGATTCTTTCTTTCCTCTACTTCTAGATTGCATAAATAGAACAATCAAACATTAGTTTAAAGATCTTGCCATCTATTGTACACCTTTTAAGGCATAAAGTTGCCTATTATACTATTTGGTCCCAGTTCTTTAATTAATATGAAATATTGCAAAGTTGTTGTATTTTAGTCTAGAGGAATTTAGAAAATTGACACTTGAAGAATAAATGTTAGATACTTTCCTTCTCCAAATTACAAATACAACAAATTGAGTTTAACAAAAGCTCTATCCTAGACCAGGTGTCTAATATGTTAAAGCTTAGTAATTAGATCAAGAGGTCCTAATCCATTCCAATTATCATGCCAAAAAGAAGTTAACTCACCATTCATTACTCTTAACTTAATCACTCTCCATAAGTTATCCTTAAGTTCGAGGATTTGCATCTATGTACATGAAGCATTAGTAGTAAGTTTCTTCTACCAGAGACTTTCTCCTTTTAGAAAATGCATATAGATCCATTTTACCCAAATTACATCCTTATCAATGAGTATCCTTTAGATTCCTTTTGCCAATAGCACCTTATTGATAGTTCTAATTGATTTGATAACTAAACCTCTTTCAGCTTTTATTTTACAAACTTCTTGCCATTTCAATTTCTCTCCATAATGATTATGTGCATTCCTTGAGTATAAGAAATTCTTCATCAAATTTTATATTTCCTTGTTCAGGTTTTTTGGCAGAAGGAAATGAGATATCCAATCACTCAACTGGGATTTTCCTACGACTAAGATCCACCTATTCTTTTAAATACTTATTCTTCTATAAATGGTCTAAAAGAGGGCTTTATAATCTATAAATAAGAGTATTTTTTGAGGTAATAGGAATCCTTAAATACTTTAAAGGAGGATCCTTACCATTTTGCCATTAAATTGAGCTGAACCAATCAACCTGATGCCTAAAGCTAGCAAACAAAATGAGGTAGCTCTTGGTGGTGTTAATGGTAAGCTATGAGAGGAGATTAAATACTTCAAGCGAGTTCATAAAAGTCATCAATGAGGAGGTATCAAATCTATAGGAGAGTAATAAATCATCTATAAATAAAGGCTAAAAATCCTCAAATTTTCCTTTTAAAAATTGTAAGGAATTAATTTGTTAAGGATTTCTAAGAAAATTGTAAAGAGATATAAAGAAAGGGGGTCTCCTTGTCTAAGAACTTTAGCCCCTTTGAGAGGCTCTCTATTATAAATGAAGATAAATGAGTCTATTTTAACTCATTATTGGATCCACTTCTTAAACTTAGGGGCAATTCAAAGGCTTCCAAAGTATGATGAATGAAATTCCAATTGATTGAAGTGGAAGCTTCTTGAAAGTTAAACTTTATTGCACATCTTTTAGGACCATTCTTTTTGTGATAATTCCAAAAAAAAATCTTACTTTAGGAGGATATTATCCCTTATATTCCCTCTTTTTATGAAAGGACCTTGAAAAGATTTGATTATTGTGCTTAGAATATCCTTAATGTTATTGGCTATTAACTTAGAGATAACTTTGTTGATCAAGTTATAGCATATAGATTTGTACTTGCTAAGCTCACTTGAATTTGGAGTTTTAGGTACCAAGGTGAAGAATTTTTATTCAAATCCTTTATCCCATTAGAAAAGAATTTTAGGAAATAATTAGTCATTTGATCCTTCACAAGATTCCAGGTCTTTTAGAAGAAGAAGCAATTGAATGCATTTAATCTTGGTACTTTGATTGGGTTTATAGTGAATACAAATTTTTCAACATTTTCATGGCTAAAAGGTTTAATAAGTTCCCCCTTTTGGTTTATGATGATTGCCTAGGCAATGAATGTTATAAGTATTTCTATAGAAGAATAAGTGATAGTGGTTTCACCTAAGGATCTTTAAAAGTAATCATATGATGAGAATATCCTCTTACCTCCAAATTGGTTCTCCATTTTAATCCTTAAGAGGGTAGATCGTGTTATAATTCATCCAGGAAGTGGTAGTGCTACAAAAAAACTTGGTGTTTATATCCCCTTTTTCTAGCTACTAGATTCTTGAATTTTTCTTAAGTAGAGAGTGTTGGTTACTTAAGACTTGTGCGTAAGAGTTATGTGAATATTTCTCCTAAGTCCTTGACTATTTATTTTTAAAATCAACATTTACATTAAATTAAAGTTGAACTAGAGTTTCTCTAGTATTTTAGACCTTTATAGGGTGCTAAAGTTCCTACATTGGTGAGTGATTAAGTTTCCATACACAATTGAAAGCTTCAAATCCTTATATCTCACATTTAAGTATCCTTTTTATAGCATTTTGATCCTTAATGCATTCACGAAGTAGTTATAGAATTTAAAGGGAGAGTTTTTTTTATAGGTTTTTTTGTTACAAGATTGTTTATTTCAATTGGAGTATGATTACTACTTAGGAAATTGGTAAAAATGGCCTTATTTAATGGAAATTTCCAAGCTTGGTTAACTAAAGTCGTATCCAATTTTTCTTATAAAAAATTTCACACTTTGGTTATTTTTCTAATCGAAGAAATTCCCATCAAATTTTAGATCCATTAGTTCAAGAGTGTCAATACACCTCTCTAATGTTTACGCCTTTATCCTTCAGCTTTAGTGGGATAAAGAGAAGTGTTGATGTCTCTTAGTTATATCAAAAGATCAGATAAGCCACATCCCTCATAGAACTACTTAATCTATGAGTAAATTTTATTTAACCATAGGTTAGAAACACAAGCAACGGTAATATAGATGTTTTTTAGGTCAAGAAAAATCTATATTTAAATAGAGATATGTTAATCTAAGGAACCAATGAGAGAAACATTGACTTTGGAATTGTCAAAAGAAACTAGAATATGAATACAATAGTGCCAAGCGTGGTTGATAATTTGGTGATGCTGTCGCCTGCAACCAAATATAAAAGAAATCACCTCTGTTAAAACAAATTAATGTAGTAGCGGTAAGCGAATATCATTCCCACGAGGAATTTTGCGATTATGAAAATTACGGATTCAAACGGCACAAATAATGAAACGGGGGTTTTTGTTACTTACCGAAATAATAATAAAAATAAAAAAATTACAAATTGAAATAATAATTAAGTCTGAAAAATCAATAGGAAAATACCTTGGTTTCGGTCACCGATGTTACCATGCTATTATGGATCCTCGACAAAAATTATAATTATTAACGAACATTCATTGAGGGAATTTTCTATTAATTGTATTGACTAGAAACATGTATCCTAGCAACCTTAT
>JANKOD010000001.1:10940129-10952190 GCA_026284645.1 Erythroxylum acuminatum
TCTGGCTGAATTTATTTAAGTATTTCTACACTTTAATCTATGAGATTAACTACTTCCTTCAAAAGTAAGAAACATAACATGTGTTACTTTTGTTACGCTCTATTAATGTCTAATTTCAACAGAAAAATAACTAGGAACAATTTAAGGATAACACATAAATCTAATATAAATCTTATAATTATAATCTTATCATAATTTCATTTATATGTATATTTATCTCTTAAAATTTATCATATACATTTCATCAAATTTCATTTATTCCATGAACTTTATCATATGCACTTAAATATGAATAAGATAAAAGATGTATTTAAATAATCATTTCACTAAAATTACAACTAATCGATTGAATGTAAGATAAAAGCTAACATATAAGCCTCCCACAAGGTGATTGAGGCATACAAAGGTTTCCTCGTATTGTTAAGGAACCAAAAATTTTGACCTTTATGAACTCAAACTCTTATACCTTTTCATTTTGTTAGAAATAGAGTTGGTTTCATACAATTGTTTTCTTGTTGCAGCTTTACCTAATTCGGATTCATACTTATGTCATGCTAAAAATGGATATGTAAAGGTGGCTTCATCTGCCCATTCTCATTTTTTAGTGCATCCATTTCCTAGAATTTTCTTAAACTTAAAGTTGTCAATTTTCAATTCTTCTGCTGTTATCCCATTTTAATCTCCTATTGCCTTATAGTTCCCTAGAATGGCTATTGGAATTTGTTGCTACATTTGGTTAAGTCATTCAACTGAATCAGGAGAAGATGACTATTTTGTAGTTTTATGTAAGCTAATTGGTTAGTCTCTAAAATATACTTTGACATGATTCTCCCTAGTTGTCCTGTTCTAGTTGTAAAGTTAGCCATGACTTTATCCACCCTTACAGTTGCCCAAAAGGAAAGGTAGAATAATGTCCTTATCGAGAAGGAAAAGATGTGCCTTGACACCAAATCTGTAGCCTTGTCTTTTTCTAATTAATAGTGGCGATTCTTCTATTGAAGATAGGTGTTGTTATGTCTGTGGTAATTCTCCATAGGACTTTAATTTCTTTTTTTATGCGTTACAAAGAATGTTTCCAAAAATATTAGACTCGAACCTATTATCAAATATGGCTTCTTACTTTAAAAAAAACATTGTGCAAACAATTATTTAGCAATTAGTCTTACAATTATTTTGTAAATTGTATTTAATCTAATTTAGTAGAAAGCTTATTAGCTATTCTCTTACCTAAATGGTTTACGAAAAATAAAAATGTATTAACAAGAAGTCATTTATTGGACCATTTTTGTGTTTTACTATATACACAAACGAAGTATTATTTTTATCTGTAGCAATTCTATACATTAACTAAAGGATTTTTCATGGTTTTTGAACTATTTTGATGAGGAACAGAAACGATAACAACTGTATTAGTGTAAATCCTACAAAAGAAGTCCAATCGAAGGAGAAGGAGGAGAAGAAGAAAATGTTTCCCATTGAATTACAAAAATGCTTGCTTCATGAAGCGATAATTTTGATATAATACTGAGACCAAGTTGTTTCGTATAGTTTCATTTGTTTCATACTATCACAACACCTACCTTTAATGTGGCCAATATTAATGACACTTTCAGGCTTGATGGATGTCTATTAAAGATGTTAGGTGTGCAAATTGATGTTTGTAGGTGAAAGATTATAGAGTGTGTAAAGCTCCAGCATATACCCTAGGAGTATTATAGCATGTCTACGGTGTATTAAGAATTGAACATAACGAATTAAGAGCATCTAAGCATAGTAAGAGGCATAATGGTGGTTAATATAAAAGACATAGGTAAATGGGTAATTTGTTCATTTCAGCATGGATATACATAGTTAGACGTGAACTATGGATGAGAATGAAATTAATTGACGAGATTACATGCTAATGTGGAAATCAAAGGAAGAAGAAGGACCAATGTTCAATTTTCTTAAAGTCAACACATGAACCAATTGGATTAAAGCATGTGTGAACAATAAGAAAAAAGCATGTGTGTCTAATAGGAATTAAGCATATGTGTAAGTCTTGAACGTGCATGAAATGGGCACATAGAGAGGAAAAAGGGACGACATCTTAGGGTTTAAATTCCAGATTTTTCCTCTCTCATTTTCTCTCCACTTCATCTTCTTCATCCCATCATTTTGCATGTAAGGAATCAAGCTAATCGTAGGTACAAATAAAGGTAAAAGTTAGTGGTTTTCTCTTGATCTTGATCTTTTCTTGCTTTACTCATGAAGAATTGGATTTATAAGGTTGGAATTGGGATTGAGATATATATTTGTGGTGTTTCTAGTTGGTGAGTCAATCAAAGCCAAAGAGGAAGGAAAGGAAAGGCATTAGAAGAACTACTTGGTCAATTTTAAGGCTTGGGACTATACTTAGTTTAATATCTCTTTATGTGTATGTTTGAATGGATACAAAGATTCATTTGTATATGGAATGGTTACTGGGATGGTGTGTTGGTGTTATTTTGGTGTTACCTTGCATGGAATTAGTTGAATATGACAAGAGAGTATTGTGTAGTAGAATTCTGTCTTAGGTTTGTTTGAACCAGTCATATTATTTGGATCATAACTTAGCCTACAGACCTCTAAATTGGGTGATTTTAGTTGCATATGAAACCGAAGACATAGGAATAATTTTTTTTGGAAAAGACTCTAACTTAGTTCTAGCTTTCTGACATTGAAATTGGTGACATGATGCCCTTATTTCAAATTAGCATGTGATGTTTGGTCTATATCTCATGATTTAGAAGTCAAAATGACTTGATTTTCAAAAGCCCTCAAAACCTAATTTGAATTTTTTCTATATGCACATTACAAAACAAGTAGATGGCAAGTGTCTGTCACGATCGTGAAACACAACATCAAGTTCTTCTATCATAAGCATGACATGGGTATCACGATCATAACTCAGTAGAAAACTCTTTTACCATAACAGCGACACTCCAAACACGATCGTGACGCTGGAGAAGGATTTTCTGTCACAACCATAATCTTGTTTTCATTTCCAATTTTTTTACCGCATCTTATCCGAACCTTTTTTAATGTGTATGAAACTTTTCAAACAACTAGAAATAAATGAAATATGACTGACCACATATGCATTGGGTGATTAAACATTAAAATTTAAGAGTGAACATAATGCATGCATTTACATGTACATAGATGCTTTGTATGCATATTTATTGCTCATATGTATATAGTATGCACTTCAATACAGATTTTATAACTTCAAGTGAATATCATATGATGAATTATGAAATGGGCAAATGGTTTAAGAAAATGTTATAGTACATGCTCTATTATCTTGGTGGTGGATAGATAGGCATGCCAGTAGGGTTATAGTGCAACTGCTACAGTTTGACACCAATGGTGTCTTCATTTCGAGTCTATATTGTCTCCACAGTTCGATGCCTTTAAGTATCCACAGTTTTGATATCTTCGGATATCTACAACTCCCATATCCACACACACGGGAATGTGCAGACCTAATGGTTATAAATAAGAAATATAATATGATAACATAAATAATTGATATTGATGAGCATTTGCATTTGTATTGATAAGCGTTGAACATCAATGTTTCGCTTATGAATGTGAATTTATAGTATATGAATAACATATTGAAGCATGTTTGCATTATATACTTTGATTCAGTATGTCATCACTATTTATATGAGTTGTGATGTTTACGAATGTGTGTACTTGGCGGATGGCTGCTGCGAGTGGTCATCCAAACTAAATATTTCCCTAATAAGCTTTCAAGGTTAGCACGAGTGTTAATCCGTGTAAGACCAAGTATTTGGAGTGAGGTACAAAAAACACCTATAGGAACCAAGGCCAACCGCTAGGAATAAAAGTACCATTGGAATGTATTTTTTTTGGTTAAAAATGGTTGAACATGTAATAAAGGAAATTGTAATGTTTTTTTTTTTGGATTGTCGTGTAAATGTAAAGATATAATACTACTTTCAAATGATTATGTTAAGTGATATAAAACTTTGTAATATGTATATGTATAGTATTAAATAGAATTTGATTGGTATATATGTGGGTAGTTGTAGGTTCGGATAAGGGGTGTTACAGGGTGACTCAAATCATAATACAACCACAAATTTCTGCCGAGCAAATTAGGTGCTTCCATTTTCGTAATATGACATTTAGTTTAGGATGTAAGCAGAACCGTGGAAGCCTGAGTAAGAACTACTGTGGACCAAATGAACCTAGCTGCTTACCTGCACAAAGCTGCGAATTTTCTGGTTTGGTGCTTCTAGCATATAGATACAAATAGCCAGCAAACTTTGTTCTCAATGAGTTATGCTCATAATTTTCCTTTTTATTTTCCGTTAAATAATTGGAGACATGATCTATCCATTCATATCTTGTGCAGCTATAATTTGTCTGATAAAGTTATCCTTCCAATAAGAATCCGCAGGCATGTTAAACTTTTTATCTCGATCACTTCAATATGCCTACGCCTATGACACTGCTGAAACTCCAAAAAGAATGCTTTTGCATTGCCTTCGTTTTTATCCAACAGCTGTGAAAACTGACAATTATGCTCTTGGACTTGACCCTTAACCTCCCCCCAAGACTTAGCCTACCTAAGATCAGAATATAAACCTAAGTGGCCCAAGATATAATATATTGCTTCTGGCCTTTGCAGGATTGATATCAACATGGAAGTAAAAGACACCAAACAAATTAAAAAGCCGAAACTCTTAAACGAGAAGATATTTGGCCCTAAAGTCATCAAAACTATAAAACTCTGTCGGCGTGATCATTATTCTCATCTTAGTCGTCGTTTACTGTACACTTACAAGCAAGTCGCTTAAACTTTTCAGAGCGGTTGCCCTCAAATTTCAAAGGGCAAGAAAATAGCTTCCGACTGCAGTTTAGTGGGTTGTTGTGAATTATGCATTCAAAACATTTTTAGTCCAACTCAATGGAATTTCTCAGAACAGGTTTCAAAATTTTCAGGGGATTTCGGCCACCTTTTTATTTCCTTCCAACTTCAAACAACTAGTCGTGACTAATTGTGGCTAGTTTTGATCATTTTTGGATCAAATGCTGCTTGGAATTCACTGAGATGGTAAATGGCTATTTGTCCCACAAGAATTTAGGTGTAGTACCACTACTGAATACGGTCATCCAAGGAGAATTGAAGTTAAGTCTCTGTTTAGAACGTACCAAGACTTGGAAATTTTGTCCCTGCGAATACTAAGAACCATCATTACGTGATATGTAAATAAAATAATAGAATCCATCCAGAAATTCGTAGTTGAAATTTTACTACGAATGGAAGTAGACCACTTGTCAACATTCAAAGTCCACCGTTTCAAAATACCATAACTTGGCAATACGAGGCCTTATTATGTTCAGTGTCACACCTCGTTTCGTAATACAGACCGCCAAATTTGGATAAGTTTCAACAACATAAGCTCTTCTGCTTGTGAACATAATATACAGTGATTTTATAAACCTAGCCCTAGTAGCCACTTTATCATTTGACGCCTAGGAGAGTACAAACTAGTTCCCAAGCTTGCATAAAGTTCAGTATCAGAATGAACAGGTCGGCAACTTATTGACTTAATCTTATTCTTGTGTCTGCGATGTTACGTTGTCTGTTTTTGCCCTTGTCATTCTTTTCCATCTTGTCTTCAACTCTGTTACAATGTTTTAGCTCGTCGCACTCCCTGGGATGTTCTTTTCCTTTCATGTCAATGTCATTTCCCTTCATGTCTGGAACAATGAACACAAATGGTCCAATGGGTATGTCATTTAACTCCAATAGTGGCACTAATGTCTTAATAACAGTGCTCATAGTGGGTCTAGATTTCCAATGGTGGCTCAAACATTGATAAGCCAAAGCAGCTGCCTTTCTAGTACCCTCTGTTGAATATTGCCCTTCGAGTCTAGGATCCATTATTTGGCAGAGCTTGTTAGGATCTTTCAATAAAGGCCTTGCCCATTTCACCAAAATCTGCTCTCTACTTGGTCGTTTCTTGTCCACAGATCTCCTTCCTGTTAGAAGCTCTAAAAACACCACTCCAAAGCTGAATACATCACTCATAGTTGTCAAGTGACCTGGAAAATATCAGGTTCTGTTAGTTGACTTAAGATCGCTAACTTTCTTGATAACCAAAAAAAAAAAAGGAGGACAAAAATAACTTGAATTACCAGTCATTATATATTCAGGAGCAGCATAACCTTCTGTGCCCATAACCCTTGTTGTAATGTGTGTTTTATCTCCTTCAGGGCCATCTTTGGCCAACCCAAAATCCGAAAGTTTGGCATTACAGTCCTGACAACAAATTCAGTTCAATTGAGAATAGATAAGTTTGTAAAATATCGATCATATTCGAGGCTATTAGAAGCTGTACTCTTCGTCTTGGTCCACAAACAAACAGGGACAAGGACAATGATTACCGAGTCTAACAAGACGTTTGAGGCCTTGAAATCTCTGTATATGACCGGTTTTTCTTGTTCATGTAGGAATGCGAGACCCTTTGCCGCCCCAACTGCAATTTTCAATCTTGTTAACCACGGCAACGTCGTTGAATATCCTGCATCGATTAAAACACATCAACAACATAAAAACTTGGAAATAAGAAGGAATAAAGAAACTCTTCAAGCAAGAGGAAAAAAAGAAAAGGGAATGCGAACTGTTAAACAATTTGTTCTCTAAGCTCCCTTGCTCCATATATTCGTATACAAGAAGCCTTTGCTCATCCTCGCAGCAATAGCCAATCAAGTTAACAAGATTCGCGTGCCTTAGTTGCCCCAGGAAGATTACTTCAGCCTGCACTTTTGAAAATTGTTTTTGTGTAAAATATTATATTGAAAGAACAATGAGCAACTAAATGTGTACTTGCATACCAGCCACTCCCTATGCCCTTGAGAGCCATCCAAGTCCAATACCTTGACAGCCACTGTCTGAGCCTTTAGGCCAGGCCTCAACTTACCATCAATGAACCCCCTGTACACAGTTCCAAATCCACCTTCACCAAGAAACTTACTTTTTGAGAAATTATGTGTCACCAACTTCAACTCTTTGATAGTGAAAATATGCAGGCTAGAGATGATGGATAGCTCATGGACATAGTTCGGCGATTCGGGATCGCTCAAGTCTTCAAGGGACAATCTTTGCGAAGATATGGGCTTGGACACTAGATGTTTTTGTTCTGTAAATGGTTTCTCGCTAATGAAACATCCAGGTAACAAGGATTTCCAACTGCAATATTTCAAAGTCATCCTATATTAGCACAGAGTATTTCTGAAATGGCTGTTCGCGAATATGTATGCATTCGTACACCATTTGGCTTAAATTCATGGTGAGGCAGATTATATATAAAGGGGATCGCCAGTGAGAATGTTATAAAGAATTCTAGTATCTAATGATGACTAATCACATAATTTTCCTCGTATAGAAAAGTCCAAGCATTAAGGTATCTTCGGTCTCTAGAAGAGCGATTATCTTATTCCATTGTCTTTCTCATTAGCCAAGACTTTGCTTTGTTTAGAGAGAGGGAACTTGTTACGAGCAAAAAAAAAACACTGGCATTGTTAATTTCTAAATGCATTTCTAGTTTTGGCCAAAACAGATGTCGCCGGACTGCCGATGTCTGCCAATGTCCACGAAGAAAGTTCCATTTGTTTTCTCCACATAAACAACTCCTATCTGTGAGAAGGAGATAAAGAAACATGACAAAAACAAGAAAACAAGAACATAGGTCACGGTCATCACATTCATGTGGTTCTTTTGGCAGGTAACGAAGTCTTTTTCCACCAGGTTAATTCTGATTACATCACCCCTTTCCATTCAAATTTGATCGATTTGAAAATGTCATCTCATGGAATTATGTATTCAATTATAGACCAAATATGGTGCTCCTTCCATGCATTTCAAGTGGCTATAGCTTTCCAACATGTCTAACGGATCCAGGATTAGGAGTCTCTAAAACATAGAACTACTTTTTTGTCTGACAGAAGATACTGCAAACTAATTTTGTAGTTAACAAAGGAAATTTCGAGCTCATATTTGGCCATAGATTGAGAATGAGAAATTGACCTTGTTATACCTAAACTCCATTGAGATGTAATCTCTAGTCGTTCCTCAGTAGCTTATGGGAGAGCAGTGGAATCAGTTGTAGGCTCGAATCCTACTTAGAAGATTTAATTTCTTCTGAATTCCGAATTCAGAAAAAAGGTTCATACATATGTCTTCCTTTCTATTACATTATGCCTCATTGTATGTCAACCTATTATTTTCCTTACGATGTTTTGGTAAAGATTGAAAAAAATATGTGCTAAGCATAGGGTAAGGTGAAGACTGCGAAGGAATTAGATAGTGATGTTTGAGAACAAGCTACAGCGACATGTTAGGCTCCAATCACAATTCCCACAATGTCAATCAAGAGCAATTCACCAATCCCAAGAGATCCAATTCGCAGGAACAAGCCACCGAATAATATATATATATGACAAGAAAATAAATTAAACACCAAATATACTTGAAAAACCTTCCAACATAGAGGAAAAAATTACACGCTAAACTGATAAGTATAATATGGGTAGGTCAACCCGCAAGCCCATTAGCCCAAGTCCAAATAAAGATTACAGCTTCAGTTCAAAATACAAACAAATATACATAGGATATTAGATAAGATAGGAGATTAGATAAGATATTATTCTGTATTCAAATACACTAATATACATGTATATAAACAGAAGTAATTCATGAATAAAGATACAATCAATTTCTCCAAATCATTCTATACTTTATAAAGTAAATCTACTAATTTCAAATAGAAACTTACAAGAGTTTAAAGTTTCCAAGCTATTAACCCTTGGTCAGAACTATATCACAAAATGGCTACAATTTATCCCAGCAAATTTCAGTATTGGGTATAGGTTGAAACCCCAAACTAACAACACTCTCAATCTAATCCTAAAACAAACACTTAAAAAACAACTTGTAACTAAAACTACCAATTATAGATTGAGAAAGACATCTTAATTGACTCTTCCTATCTTTTTTTCTCCGTTTTTCGATGTTCTTTTTCACTCTTTCCAATGAATCTCATCATTTCTCCTTTTATATAGAAAAATAGGGTTTCATAACTGGACAAGGTCACTTACACAATCGTGTAGGTGACCATGTTTCAATCAATTTTTAAAGAATCACATATATACACGGTTTCAGTCAATCACATAATCTACTTACATGGTTAAGTGTAATAGGTGTATGTGTTCTACATGGCCATGTATGCCTTTGACTCTTGCCATCAACCTGTAGACGTTTGTAGTTACCTATAAGATCTTCACACACAATCATGTATGATAAGCACATGGGCGTGTCTGATCTTACACGACGTTGTAGGTCATTATTCAATTTGTACATGTTCACAGACATGGACATGTTGTACTATACACCGTTGTGTCTCTCAAGATTGGCTTCAAATCAAACATTATATGTCTTAACTTTACTCCATCATTTCAACGGTCTTTGAGAATATTCAAGATCATCGGAAGTCACTTTGGCCTCTAAATCAGTCTTGATACACAACAATCTCCCCTTCTAGCCTATTTTTGAATGAGCCCTAAATCACTCCAATGTTTACTTAAGAGACATCCTGGTGAGCTTACTACAAAGCTCACACTTGCTTCCAGGAACCACTTTTGTTAATATGATAACAACATTCCTATCTATATGAATCTTCTTCAACTACAATTGTTTTTCCTCACTCATAGATCTCAACTAATGGTACCTGACATTGATATACTTTGTATAAGAAAGATACATAGTATTATTTCTCAAGTCCATAGCACGTTGACTATCACAAAATACTATATAATCATCTTGATTCATATCTAGCTCTTGAAGGAAACTCTTTAACCAGAGCATCTCCTTACCTAGTTCCACAACTGCTACATACTTCGCTTCAGTATGAATAAAGTTACACACTTTTGTAGCTTTGATTGTCATAAGATAGATCCCCCCATAAACTTGAATAGAAAACCTAAAGTGGATTTCCTACCATCAAGATCTTTAGCCATTTCCGCATTTGTATATCCCTCTGAAATTGGCTCCCCACCACCAAAACACAAGCACTACTTGAAAGTGCCCTGTGAGTATATCAAAATCCATTTCACTGTTTTCCAATAAACCTTCCCCAAATTGAACAAGTACTTACTCACCAATCTAATAACTTGTGCAATATTTGGTCTTGTACATACCATTGCCTACATTAAGGAACCAACTACAAATAAGTATGGGATAGAAAACATACAATCATTCTCCTTTTTGTAGAAGGGCACACATGCTTACTCAACTTGAAGTAAGGTGCTAGTGGCATACTTACTGGCTTGGCATGTTTCATATTAAACCTGTCTAACATCTGTTTAATGTAATTCTCTTGTGTGATAACCATGGTTTTCTACTTTTCCTGTAATGAGTTATTTTTATGCCAAAAATTTGCTTTACAGGGCTTATATCTTTCATATTGAAAGATTTGGGCAAGTACTCCTTTAATTAGCAGATTATTCTAATATCTTGACCCACAATCAACATATCACCAACATATAGAAGAAAAATAATGAAGTTTCCAATAGTGAACTTCTTAAAAAACTCACAAGGTTGTACAACAATTTTCTTTTAACTAATACATGTCATAAATGAATCAAACTTCCTATACTACTATCTTGGTTCCTGTTTCAACCCATATAAGCTCTTCTTTAACTTACAAAACCATATTCTCCTTGCCCTAACCTTCTGGTTACTCCTTGTATTCCTCCTCTTCTAATTATGTATACAAGAAGGTTGTTTAAACATCTAGTTGATCGAGTTTAAGATTCAAATTGGTAGTTAGACCCAGCATAGTTCGAATTAAATTCATCTTGAAACCAGTGAGAAGATTTCTTCAAAGTCATCCACTTATTTTGGTTAAATCTCTTCACCACTAGTTTTGTCTTATACTTAACCAGTTTGTTACCATCTTTCTTTATATTGAATACCCATTTATTCTTCAATGCGTTCTTGCCTTTTAAAATTTTCATTACCTCATAGGTTTGTTCTTCTTTAACGAATTAATTTCCTCCTATATAGTTGTGAGCCATAAATCTTTGACTTTATATTACTCTACTTTTTCCATGGTTTAAGGCCTCAGATACATTATAGAAGACCTTTTACTCTAATCGACCTTTAAAGTTGAACGTCTTTTACCACCAAAATAGGGTACTTCCCCTACTCATTATTCTCATTAGCCTCATCTACACTATCATCTGGATGTGACTCATATAGTTCATCACTATTAGGTTGTATCTGATCACTAACATCGTGTTCCTGCTTATATTCTTCATCCCCTTAACTTGTGGGTTGATTACCAAAAGTCAAAATAGGGGAAATATCAGTAGCACTATAGGATGAACTACTCAGAATAGTCTTACCTCCTTTAATGAGGTCTACACCTATCTCGTACTTATGGAATATTACGTCTCTACTTTTGACAACTTTCAACTTTTTTAGGTCATAGAGTTTAAACCCAAACTGTTCATCATCGTAACCAACAAATATGCAAGGAAGTGCATTTAAGTCAAGTTTCTGTCCTTACTCCTTGGGCACATGTTTAAACACAATGTATCCAAAATACCCTCAGACATTAGTATTAGGGGTCTTTTCCTATTTACACTCTCTGGAGAATCTCAAAATCTAAGGGAACTGATAAAACTCTATTCATTAAATAAACAGTCATTCTAATTGCTTCACCATAAAACATCTTTGACAGCTTGGACATTATGAGCATACAACGGACCTTATTCACAATTGTTTTGTTCATTCTCTCAGCAAAACCATTATGATATGGAGTATCAGGTTCTATCTTCCGTGTCTAATGTCATGCCCCATACAATAATCTTCAAACTCCTTAGAGGTATACTCTCCTATATTTTCTATTCATAAGCACTTCAGTTTCCTCTCAACTTCCCCTTTTTCCATGACATGAAACTTCTAAGAAGTTTCATGTCATGGCAAAAGGGGAAGTTG
>JANKOD010000001.1:10988485-10999465 GCA_026284645.1 Erythroxylum acuminatum
TCTGTAGCTCTTGCTTTGGTTGATAGAGATGAAGCACTACGTCAACTAAAGCACAACTTAATAAGAGCACAATCTATGATGAAGAAATCAGCTGATAATCATAGAAGGGAAGTGTATTTTCAGGTGGGCGACTTAGTCTTTGTTAAGCTAAGACCCTATAGATAGATCACAGTAGCAAGGAGGATCTGCCCTAAATTGACAGCAAGATACTACGGACCTTTTAAGATAATTGGGAGAGTGGGACAGGTTGCCTATAGGTTACAACTTCCTCCATCCAAGGTTCATCCGGTTTTCCATGTCTCACAACTGAAGAGGGCCTTGGGCAACCATTCGGTGGAGCACAACCTTCCCTAAGGGTTGGAGATAGATCAGTGCAATGTGGCTGAATCGGAGGCGATCTTAGCGTCACAAATTTCTAAGTCCAAAGGGAGTAGTATCCTTCAATGGCTTATACGGTGGAGAGATAGACCAGCAGAAGAGCCAACTTGGGAGGATGCAGAATTTATAAAGGGGCAATATCCTTCCATTCACCTTGAGGACAAGGTGCTTCATGAGGAGGAGGGAACTGTTAGCACCCTTCATAGTGACCAGCCTGTTAGTACTAGTGATCAACCTGCTAGTATTAACATTACACAGCCCGCCAAGCCCATCCAAACCTACATCCGTAGGGGTAAGACGGTAAAGGGGGCAAATGCCACATAGATAGGTTTTTATGAGTTAGTTATGGTGAGAGATTGTATATGGAGAGGGTACGGGAAATATAGGAAGAGCTGTATAGCATGAGGGGGGCATTCTACTTCTTATTGGAAATATTGCTATTGTATTGGCCTGGAAACTACCTTTCCAGGAGGTATTCCTTTACTATACCTACTGATTTAGTAAATAATACAATCTCTATAGCAATTCCTATCATCCTGTCACTAGATCGTCTACATAAGGAGACAGAATGATTCCTCGATTGCTGTCAACTTATAAGAAGTATAAGGTAGTGCTGTTTTTACTCTCCAAAAACCTTTGCTTCAGTAAGTGGAAGTGGATTTTGTTATACAAAGATTTAGGTTACTCTTTTAGACCATGAGGAGCCTTGTACAGTTTGCAAAATTTTTTTTCACTTCCTGGAATCTCAATCCTTTCAGGGTGTTCAATGAAAACATCTTCATCTAGTGGACCATTTAAAAAAGCTTATTTGAACCCAATTTTACAGCAAAAAACAAAAAAAGCATTTAACCAAATTCTACCACTAAAAAAGCATTTAACAAGTTGATGTAATTTTCAACCAAATTTTACTGCTAAGGCAATAATTAACTGAATTGTATCATTCCTTCCAACTAGAGCAAGTGTCTTGAGTAATCCACTCCTTGTTGCTGCATAGCCTTTTGCCACTAGCCTAGCTTTCAGTTTATTAATGGAACCATCTGGGTTTAGTTTAGTACTTGATCCCAATCAACCAACTTCCAAGTTCCATTTCTGTTGAACATTATTCTTATATCATCCTGCATAGCTTTTACCCACTCTTCTTTTCTTAACAGCCTCACCATAATTTGCTGGTTCCAAGGCTACCGTATTGCATCTTCCATAAGCTTCTGTTAAGGATCATGTACCTCTGAATGGTACATCATCAATATTTTCATGATCGTGTGAGAAATTTTTTGCCATTTGTTGGGATGAAGCTTCCACATCTTTAACTTTTTTTTTAGCTATTAAGTGGTTGTCTCCCAGTTCCAGCTACTGTTTTCATCAACTACTACAATACTTCTAACTGTTATTTTCCTGGCCCTTAAGCTATAGAGCCTATAACATTTACTTGCAGTGCTATACCTAGTGAATACTCTCATCTCAACTTTCATATCTAACTTGCTTCTTTTTACATCTGGAATGTGTGAATAATGAATGTACCGAAGCATTTTGAAGTTTGAACTGAGGCTTTACTCTTAAGACAAACTTCATATGTTGTCTTTCCTCCTCAAGCTTTTGCTGGTAGCAGATTTAACAAATAGATTTGAGGTACAATACATCAAATATGACTTTCATACTTGAAATTACTGAAACAGCTACCGTTCTTTTTCCTTTTACCTTGAGCCAAACACCATTACCAACCTGTACTCTAGAAGTATAGGTTTTATCAAGACATTTGAACACTTTCTCATCCTTGGTCATATAATGCAAACTCCTACTGCTAAGTGGCCACGTATGAGCATCAGCAGTTGTTAATGAAATTGCAGTTGTAGTAAAGAAATTCTCATCAGATTGTGCTTCTGCCTCAACTACTTCTGCTTACTGCTCCTGCTGCTCTTTATCTTTACTTTTTCACACCTTCTCAATATGTACTGATTACAAGCCCGCATTTCACATTAGACCTCGACCAGCAGTAGTTTTCAACGACTCCTCTTTTTTGCAATGTGGACAAGGTGGGAACTTGCCTTTCTTTCCACTTCTTGCAAAACCATCATTGTTGTCTTGTTTCTCTTTTCATTTTCTTCACCAGAATGTCTTCCCTCCATTGAGCTTTGTCTTTGCATCCTTGTGCTTCATTAGGAAAACTCCAGTTGGTGCATCATATTTCCTTAAAGCTCTTCTCTGTTCTATAGTTTATAAGGTATTAACTAATTCTGTCCAAGGAAACTTTGGCAGTTTTTTTGAGTCATCTAAAGATGAGATTTTAGACTCAAATTTGTCAGAGATATTAACTTTATCGACCACTCTTTAAGTCAGATAACTCTTCTCTCAGCAACATAATCTGATTTACTATCTTCATGAGCCTACCTATGTATTCTTTGATGTTTTTAGTATTCTTTGATGTTTTTAGTATCATTCATCCTGGAAACCTCAAATTCTCCCCAAGGGCTGAGGATTTATCTGCTTGGTTCTGTCACTGCCTTCAAACTCCGCCTTTATCTTGTCCCATGCCTTTTTTCTAGTATTGCAAATCATGATTCTTGAGAAGATTGTGTCAGAAACAGATCCATGTATAGCTCAGAGAACCTTGAATTGGTTCGACTTCTCTTCACCATGCATTTTAATCTAGTTCATAATTGGGTTATCAGGAAATTGTGCCATCTGCATCTCTACTTTCACAATGTCCCACATATCAAGGGCTTGAAAGTAAGCTTTCATCTTTGCTGCCCAAACAGAGTAGTTTTCGCCATTAAAAACTGAAAGTATTGGATTAATAAAACTGCTGGAAGCCATCTTCAAACACTGGTTTTGAGTTTGTTTTTAATGGAGGTAAAGGCTAGCTGATTCTCACTCATCAAAAACGAAAAGGCCCTTGGGTCAATAGGACTCGGACATCATGTCACAAATCAGAAATAACTATGGGGTATAAAATTGATTTTTACAGAAGTTATATTGGAATGCTTCACCATCTGCTTAAATAGCTAAAAGAAAAGAAAGAGACACAATTATGTGTTAGACCCCCAATTAAGATTACCTATACGAGAAACAAAGGAAGGAAAGCAAAGCTGATGCCAGGTGGCTCGGGGTAGCTACCTAGACCTAGAAAACAGAATATAGGGTTGTTACGAGTTTGTTACACTTTGATGAGAACAAATAGGAGCTTTCTGTTAGAAAAAGGGTAAGAAAAGTTGTACTGACATTTCCTTTCGGGAGAGAATAGGAGACTCTCTAATTCTCCTCATTGTAAGGACCTCATTTTCACATATATGAAATCTGTCTATTGAGACTGTGATTACGGGTCCTATCATCTAGTATCAGAGCGACAATCTTGGATGCAGACCAGAAATCAGGTTGCTAGAAAAAGGATGGAAACAAAGGTTGAAGAAATAAAGGAAAAACTCACCTCCATCGAAGCCCATTTGGCTAAGTTGGACAGTATGGATACTGAGAAACTCACCAAGGTTAGTGACCGCTTACCCTTCATTGAAGACACTCTGATAAACATCCTCCGTCAACTCAACATCAATACCCATCGTGAAGAATCAACCACCAAAGAGCCTACACCTGAGGTTATGAACCATGAATCTGTGCTTTCGGCTAGCGATAAAGGAAAAGCCGTTAGTGGGACCAAGCCCCTTGAAACCGGTGAAACCTCCCACCCATTATCTACATGGCGCCACAATGATTCCCTTCCTCGCAAGCTTGAGTTACCCATATTCAACGGACAGGATCCCGATGCATGGCTCCTTCGAGCAGAAAGATACGTTGAGCTAAATGGGTTTGGACCTGACGAGAAGCTTCGAGCGACAGTCGTTTGTTTGGAGGGTGACGCTCTCGCCTGGTTTTATTACGAAGAGAGCATAAAATCGTTCCATGGATGGCAGCAATTTAAGAAACTACTGTTGGAACGTTTCCGCTCCACTCAAGCTGGCACTTTGATGGAACAGTTATTTGCCCTGCGTCAAACAACAACAGTGGCAGAGTACCGCCGCAATTTTGAAATGCTATCCTCTCCTTTTCCTGATCTTCCAGAAGCGGTGATTGAGAACACCTTCATCAATGGGCTGCAAGATCATATCAAGGCTGAGTTGAGATTATGGGAACCTACGGGTATGGGTCGGATCATGAAGGTGGCCCAAATGCTTGAAGATAAAAATGACTTTACTAAAAGTCACCGAATGGGACATGCGTCAGCCAGCCACCTTGACAAACCTGGAGGGATTTCATCATCAGGTAGTACGATGACTCACCCAAGACCACTCTCTTCATCCCTATTCTCTAAATCAACCCAATCTGCTTCTGCTCTTGCTTCTCCCATTTCGGCAAAGCCAAACTTCTCCACCAGCCCAGCTACTTCGAACTCCAACAACCCACCTAGGTTTCGCCGGCTCACCGAAGCCGAGATGAAGGAAAAAAGGGAGAAGGGCCTCTGCTTCAAATGTGACCGACTATATGGGCCAGGTCATCGTTGCACAAATAAGGAGCTCTAAGTCTTGTGGATGGCGGATGATGAACCAGAGGAACTGGAGGAAGAACGACAGCAGGTTTCAGCCGATTCCAGCCCCTTAAGTGAACCAGAAAATATGGCACTGTCCCTTTCTTCCTTGGTTGGGCTTACGGCTCCTCACTCTCTAAAGCTTCGGGGATTTGTGAAGCAGAAGGGGGTAGTGGTTCTGATCGATTGTGGAGCTTCCCACAACTTCATCTCCTCCACTCTCATTGCTGATTTGAATCTGCCAGTTACCCCTACTACCAAC
Organism: Erythroxylum acuminatum; assembly: GCA_026284645.1. Lineage (NCBI taxonomy): Eukaryota > Viridiplantae > Streptophyta > Magnoliopsida > Malpighiales > Erythroxylaceae > Erythroxylum > Erythroxylum acuminatum. Next base: position 10,993,639 of record JANKOD010000001.1, read on the forward strand.
TTTGGAGTCACCCTTGGCACTGGAGAACAGATCCAATCTACAGGTATATGCCGCCAACTTTGCTTTCATCTACCAGAGGCTGAGGTCATTGCCGACTTCTTCCCTCTCCCTCTTGGGAGCACAGATTTAATTTTGGGATACCAATGGCTCCTCTCCTTAGGAGCCTCATACATGAATTGGGCTAACCTGTCCATGGAGATTATGGTCGGTGATCGTAAAGTACAGCTACAAGGGGATCCCGCTCTATGTAAAACTCAGGTCTCCCTCCATGCCATGCACCGCAGCTACAAACAGTCCTCTTTGGCCAAACGCAGCTGTGAGAAGTTAGCCCCTCGTTACTACGGCCCTTATTCCATTGCAAAGCGTATTGGACAGGTAGCTCTTGCTTTAACATTACCTTCTACAGCCCGTATCCACAATTTATTTCATGCTTCTCAGCTTAAGAAAGTCATTGGAGGGACCTTCCTGCCTTTGAAGACTCTTGGGAGCCTTCTGACTTGATTGCCTCTCAATTCCCATCTTTCAACCTTGAGGACAAGGTCGCTCTTTGGGTGGCGGGTAATGTTAGACCCCCAATTAAGATTACCTATATGAGAAACAAAGGAAGGAAAGCAAAGCTGATGCCAGGTGGCTTGGGGTAGTTACCTAGGCCTAGAAAACAGAATATAGGGTTGTTATGAGTTTGTTACGCTTGATGAGAATAAATAGGAGCTTTCTGTTAGAAAAAAAGGTAAGAAAAGTTGTACTGACATTTCCTTTCGGGAGAGAATAGGAGACTCTAATTCTCCTCATTGTAAGGACCTTATTTTTACATATAGGAAATCTGTCTATTGAGACTGTGATTACGGGTCCTTTCATTATGCTCAACTACTGCATCTATATTCTACCTCGAATAACTAGGATCTGATCTAAATCTATGATTAGTCTAATTTGCACCTAACTGATATAGATAAAATAGAAACTTACTAGCTAACTTTGACTAAGAAACGTATTAACTAGCAGAAACTATATCTGCAGTTGCTTTGCAGTTCTCTCTAAAAGTGGAAATATGTATCTGACATCATTAGTATAGGGTGTTACATCCACAAAAGCTAATCCGGAAACTGAATATTTATTTTAATAGCTGCATCATGTCATTGATCTCGAGTTATGATTGTTTCTCTTTAACTTTTTGAAGTTTTTGGCAGGTAATAGAAAACTTTGTCCAGCCAGCTTACAAAATATTGCCAAATAACGATACGAAGACTCCTATACAGTTGTTTATTGAGGAACACAAGGAGTTAGTTGTGAAAGGTGAGGAATGGATGAAAAACACAGCTTCATCTTGCACAGTTGTAGCTGCGCTAGTTGTAACAGTTGTGTTTGCAGCTGCTTTCACGGTACCTGGAGGCAACAATAATGATGGAACTCCAATTTTCCTGAATGACTTATCTTTCATGGTCTTCACGGTAGCAAACGCATTGGCGTTATTCACTTCTACTACTTCTATGCTGATGTTTCTGGGTATGCTCACATCTCGTTACGCAAGAGAAGATTTTCTCATGGCCTTACCAATGAGACTGACCATAGGTCTAATAACTCTGTTCCTTTCCATAGCATTTATGCTTGCAGCCTTTAGTGCGGCACTGAACATAATTCTTGAACATAAATTAAGATGGGTTGCAGCTCCAATTACCCTGCTAGCTTGTATCCCAGTGACCTTATTTGCACTGCTGCAGTTTCCCCTGCTTGTTGAAATAGTTTCTTCAACAGTTGGTCCTAGCATCTTCCGTCAACAGAGCAAAGAAATTATCTGCTAGTTCACTCCCAGTATCGATTTTCCTATCAAATCAATGCATGTTATTCTTGGTACTTGTTTCTTTAAGGATGTGAACATGTTGTGGATTCTAATTGTGTTCAATCCATTTTACTGTGAACATAATCAAATCAAACTGAGTACTAATTACCAGAATTAACACTCGTGGCTTCTTCACTGTACATCCATTATCTCGCACGGAACAAAAACCTGGCTAGTTTCAGCCCACTTTGCCTTTTTGGCTTGGGATCAATACAGCAAAATTCAGAGCTCAAGTGTTACTCTTTAACGCCCTTCATGAACTATTGAATCCAAGGTTCCTCGTTGCCACCCAGCGGATATATCATTAATGTCTCATCTTAGATATTGAAGGCTCAACTTGAAAGGGAGATCAGAACTATTAAATTAATTACTTGCCATGAATGATTTAAGATATCTTGTACCTTGGGCTGAGTTAACAGGCACTCCCGGGAATGCTTATAGAAACTAGGAAAACTTGTAATGACATTAATCTGATGCCTGTTAAACTTAATTGAATATCAACGATGTTGCATTTCAAATTTGGTACTAAAAATCATTTTCTTACTAATATAAAAAGAATATTCTTATTCTAGAAATCGTTTTTTTAGGGTAAATAAATCGATTTTCTTATTGGTCCTTCGGGAAGAGAGTATTTCCTGAAAGCCAATCCAATCTAATAGAAAAATCTCCTCAACTGCAAGTTAAACTATATACACCCAACATATATATTAAGCAATTAAACTTGGTCTCTTTAAAGAAAATTGACTGATTCAAAACTGATTTCTCTCCAAGGGAAACGAGCTAAACAATCGGGGATGTTCACGAGCCACATGCTACGAGTTCCAACCATAGGACAGTGGATAACATTATCATCATCTTTTAGACAAGGATCACAATTTAATGGTGCTAAGAATATTGACAATCTAGCTAGAGACATTTATGTACAAATGTTTTAGTCTGATAACACTCATGAATGCCATATACAAAACATAAACAAACGTTTCATGGAACAAGATATTAATTGGTGATTGAACCATGAAAAAAAATTACTCATTGGTGGATTAAAAGCAGGAATCCATAAGAAGAAAACATTGATCAGAACAAATTACAGAATGATTTTAGTAGTTGTAGGCTAGACACATAATTAATGTCTGAAATACTTTAATTAGGCAGTACCACCAAGGACTACCTTGAGCTTCTTGACTTGAGCATCATCAAAAAATGTGGTTGCCTCAATCAAGCCAGAATTTAAGTCATTGGCAAACAATGCAAAATCAAGAATCTGGAGGCCAGGATCAGGGTCACTGAAACTAACACCAGCAGTTGCGTGTATGCCGCCGGCATTTACTTGGAAATGGAGCTACCCTTTTGGGAACACCATAGCATCATTATTGGCAGAGGAGATGAAACCGGCGGTGATGGATCCTTGCACCACAAAGAGGATTTCAGATGCCGCTGGATGCGTGTGCATTGGGACAACACCTTTCGAAACAATGTCTAGTCGTGCTATGGAAATTCCAAGGCCATTTACACCAGGAAATTGCTAAACAAAAGTAACCGCATTGATGATGTTTGTTGTGTTACTTACATTGCCAAGTCCTTCGAACACAAAATCATCAGCTGTGACTATTTCAGGGTTTCTACATGCATAACCGGAAGGGCATCCTGCACCTTTTAGCTTTGCAACACAGAAATCAGCTGCGTCAGAGTTGGTTGATGATAGCAAGATAACAAAGACGAAGAAGCAGGTTTGTGCGTGGAGCACTTTCATTTTTGCTGCCTGGAATGGGGCACGGTCTCTTGTATAGGTCGTGTCTTTTTTACATATAAACATGTACATAAATGGGATGTGATGTGAATTTCCTGTCTGAAATGTTAGTGATTTTTAATTTGACAACTATTAATTATCATTTTTAATAAAATTAAGGTTAAAAAATCAAATTTGATCTGAATTAAAAATAATAAATAAGTTTAATAAAGTCTCAGATTAAATGGGCTAAAGTTCAGTTAAGAAAATAAACTATAATCAATGTAAGTCAGTCATTTATTAAACATGTGATGAGAGACCCAATAAGGTTTCTATAACTGTTTGTTTAAGTAAGTTCGTGAACGTTTAATTTCTCTGACCCGTTAAGAGGCCTATGTATTAAGAAAGGCGCAAAAAAAAAGTTAACGACATAAAGATATATAATTTTTATAAAGGTTGATGAAAAGTTTTAAGAACTTGTTGGCGCAGTTCAACAGCTTGTTCGTCATTCAATAGATAGCAAAACATGTTTTTTTTTTTCATATGTTCTTTATTAATAGAAGTTCATGGTTGATCCTAAGTCAGTAAATAAAGTTTGTGTTATTTTTAACAAGTAGTATAAGAGTAGTTCCATGATTGTATGAATTTGAACATAGATTTTCAAATTTCTCCATAAAGAAATAAGAGAAACTAATATTTTTTCTTATATAAGTTACATATTTGGTGTTTGAATTGATTTTGAACAAGTGTTAAGTGAAAAAAGGGGTCGAAAATGGACTTTGAGGTGATTTTCTAACAAAATATTGCCAAAATCTAGTAAACAATCACCATAAATGTCATAAAAAATTTCCTTTTTTTTTCTGATGACTAGAGAGACAAGTGATGAAGAAGCAGCCTGTTGCTTATAGGATGCGTTCAGTGTTTGATGCACGTGATACATATGCACCAAGCAATTTGGCACATACGAGAGACAGGCATCAAACATGTGTTTGGCGTGTGGACAACACGCACCAAAGGCGGTTAACATGTCTACACGTACCGCACTTGTGATCCATGCACCATTGGAGATTGTGTGTGTTTGTGCATGTCTGACACATAGTATGCATATGTCTTACACATCTAGAGATGCGTGAGTCTTTGACGTGTTTTGTATACATGTCATCCATAGTACACGAAGTGTTGACATCATCTGCTGACATTAGTACGCTATAGAAAAAGAACTTAAATTTTTTAAAATTCACAAAATGATCCTTTAAATTATTTTAGATCAATTTTTAGGGTTATGTGTATTTATAAAATGATTTTTTTTAATTTTTGGGATTTATTACATTGGTAATAAATAAAGTTTAACTTCAAAAAATTAAATAAGGTTATTAAAGCTGTGATTGAGTGAATTTTCATGTATTTGACTTGAAATCAAAGAAATACATATTGTTTTGGTATCGTATATGATGCATTTGTGTTTAGTATCGCATGATTATACTCTGATTCAGATTTTCATTATGATGAATTCTCAAATAAAGTTTGTTGATAATGTTTTTAACATTGGCATGTGATAATGAGTACATACATAAGGATTTTGAATTTATGAATGGTAAAATGTCACATATTTTATGTCTATATAAAAAAATGTGAGGATAACCTATAGGTGTATTCCTTGTGCTTATGGATCCATTTGGATACTAATGAGAGTATAGTCACTATAGTGACTTTTCAAGTTAGAATTTGAATTGTTATGCTTGAATGTTTAGGAATGTCTTTGGTTTTATGTCTTATTACTTTGCCCATATGTGTTGACTTTATATAAGACTAATATGTGTATAAAGGCATAAAGTGGAGAAAAGCCATTACTTAAGTGATCTATTTGCCCACAAATAGTAGAATTATAAAAGTTAATAGCGTGTACTTTGATTACTTGTATGTTGATATCTTATCTGCATGTATTATGTATTTAGTCATGTTTCATGATATGTATAATAAGTGAAGTGAATCACACGTTAAAAAGATACTTAATAATGATATACAGATGCACAAGAAGGGGGGTTGAATTGTGTAATCTTTTCGTTAATCCCCTTATAAAAATCAATTGTTAAAAGAAACTTGTTCTTTTATGAAAACTACTAAGTATCAAAGTTATAGAGAGTTTATCGAAAACTTGTATAAAACAGTAAACTTAAGAATTAAACTATAAGAGAGATTGAGGGTTGAGAGATTTCGACACAACAATTTTTATACTGGTTCACCCCAAACCGTGGGCTACGTCC
>JANKOD010000001.1:11013247-11027600 GCA_026284645.1 Erythroxylum acuminatum
CTGCAACCAAATATAAAAGATTTTCACTCCCGTTAAAACAAATTAATGTAGTAGCGGTAAGCAGATATCGTTCCCATGAGGAATCTCTAATGGTAAAAATGTCAAAAGATTGCACAATACACTCAGAGCTTCAAGCTCACTAAATTAACCTGCATTGGTTGTAAAGCAGAGGGGGTGAGTACACTATGTACTAAGTGAGCAGAAAAAAACATATATCGTAAACAGAACCCGACACACACCAAGACGGTCTAGATAACCTAAGGACAGGTTTTCACGCATCTAGCATACACATAACCACCTATGAAGTGAATACACATGACATAGAAACACATAGGCCTAGCCTATGACTCAATATATACTGGTTAGGAACCACATAGGCCTAGCCTATTAATCACTCATCCAGTGAACATAGGTTTCAGTTCTAATACATAGAAGTAGAAAAGCATCACATGTATAAATCAAATCTTGTCAAGAAAACAAATCACAGAATAGGACAAAACAATCATGTGTGTCACGGTCAAACTAGTGTGCACACCCACTAATTCCCGGTGTTAGCTCGACTTTCATCCGTGGTGAGTCCATACTACAGTCAACAAGAGCGTCATGACCTTAGGTGATGACCTCGTTGGTGACCAGGCCCTAGGTATGGAATCACCCAAGTCCCGTAGAAGGTGTCGATATGGGGACTTGACTTTTATGTACCAGCATCAAGGGTACGGGAGTCGCTTAATCTGTTATGCCTAGCACACGATTGGCTAATCGTTATCTCACCAATCACAAAAATCATATAAAAATATTAAGTACAAAAATCAAGTAAGGCATTATGCCTTTATTTATCGGTTTAACCAATAAAATAGAATCTTGCGAAGACTAGCCGAAAGAGAACACATACACACAACATACATGACTCGATTGTGCGTATGAAAATTTCAAAATATTATTTCATGCAATAAAAGTCATCTTTTACACTCCAAGTATCCGAACTCGCCCGTCAGAACCTTCAGATAGGATCCCGCTCCTACTATACCTAGTAAATCGAAAGAAAAATATCTCAATCAGTGTTAATTAGGAGTTATTGGGCTCAAATAACAATTTAGATATCATTCGAATTGCCTAAGCAGTCCATTTATGAAATTCAGAAATTTCTCTTATTCTCGCCTAAACGTTACGTGTTTTTTAATTCGCAAACCGTTGAAAATCTCACTATAATTCTTTAGAGAAAAATGATCCATATAATTTTTAGAATGTTTATATTTTTCACAAAAGTGACCAAATTGGTCACTAAAATAATACTTCCAGCGACCGAAATATTGAGATTGATATATATCACTAACCGATGGTGAAGAATCGTTAAAGAGAGGGAGTTTTGAATAGTAGCTTTTGAGGTGTTCAAATGAAAAGATGAGAAATTGGAAAAAAAAAAGAAGAAAAAGTTGTCTCTTATATATATAGCATATGGGATGTTATAATGGTTGCCATCACCATATTAACAAATATCAAACTTTTTGCATCTATTTTGACACAAAGAACAAAAGAAGATCACACCTTGAACTTATTTTGCTCGAGTATAGGAGCATTATCAGTAACCTTAAGTTAAACAACCACTGCATCAAATAAAACCACAATTATAATCTTAGAGAAAATCTATAAATACCCAAATAAGATATCGTCTTAATTTAAATAAGTGCAAAGTTGTCATCTTTACCAACAAAACTCAGCAACTTAGTAGCCATCGTTAACTCAAATGAAACAATGCCAAATAAGAGAACCTAATTGTAGGGCCTAAATGATAAACAGTTAGTTGCTAAGATCAGATGTTGTTTTTAAGGAGCTAATGAGTGGTGGCTCAGGTCGCGGAATAGGACATGGAGGATTTTACATCTAAGTCTGTTAGTTAGAAATGAAATGACTTTTAAGTTTATTGGATTTCAACGATTAAGATTAAAAAAATGTTATGAATAAAACCATTTTTTCTTGTCAAATTTATAAGTGAATAAGGACTCTCCAATCTTTCACTCAAAAAGATAAAAGGGATTGGAACCTACTCTTTAAGTTATTACAAACTCAATTCCTTACTTATCATGTAGAATAAGTGCTTAAATTTTGACAAATACAACCTAGTAGTTGTGATTATTTAAGAAAAGAAAGGTTCGAGAAGATACACTAAGATGACACACTTTAATACTATATGGTCTTTTGTTACTTAAACTAAGAGCTCAAAAGAACAAATGAGTTGAATAGTCAATTAAGCACAAGTGAGTTGAATAGTCAATTTGGTTCAGCCGGATTTTGCTGAGGTTAGATGTCGTCGTTTGGATCCATGATTTTGTATGACTTCTGCTGTGGAATACCTGCAAAACAATAAAGGCGGGCCGGGGTTGATTCCCGGGAGGCCCCTCCGACGCTCAAGTCAGTCTCTTTGTTGTTGGTTTTGGTTGCTGAAAGTATAGAAAAGTAGGGTTGTAACCTCGTACCTGAATCATGGTAGAATAGTACCTTATATATGCCGTGGATGCTAGGTTTACGTAGATTTTTGTGTTTGCATGGGAGTCTAATACCTGATGGGCTGAATGGGCCGTTGATATCCGGACCTGGAGCTGGGCCTGGTAAGGCCGGTCCAGCCGACCCAACCACAATTAAATTTGTTTAATGCCTCAACTATGTTAATAATAACCCAAAATGAAAGATAAACCATGAATTTCTTTTTGCCAAAAGTTCCATATGTCATTTGTACACTTTTGAATATATAACTTTCTTGGTTTTATTTATCTAATCAACCCTACCTCTTTAGCTCTGGAATGAGTGAGTGACAATTTATATATTAACATAAAAGTTAATCTGTAAAGCTTTTCATTTTAAAAGCTCAAGTTGTGATTTATTAAACATCACACATTTTCTTCACCTAATCCACTAAGCATAGCTCCTCTAACCATATGTGATGAAATATAAATTTCATTTCTTTAACAATATTCTACTTTTAGTTTCAATGATTATAGTGATTTTTGTTAGTTACCGTTAAAAGAAACTAAAGAAAAACAATATTAATTTAAAAGAGAAACAATGAAATTCTAGAGAGTGATTTGAAAATGGCTGCTTATTAGTCAATGTTATTATTATATTTTCATTAAATAATTAATCAATTACTAATGTCTTCTCTACGTAGACTTAGTATTGAGTCTGGCCTTTCCCCTTTCTAAGTTTACCTTGAAAGTTAACGAAAATATAAGGTACTAATATGAATGTCAATTAACAAATTAAAGAGGTCAACATGTGCCTACTTATCGTTATTCACCCATACACTTAAATTAAAAAAAATTTCTGAAATGAAGATATATTTTAATTGGCCAATGGCATGAAATCAACTTGATTCATTGATATAATGAATGATGGCTCTGTGGTTTGGAATGAGTCCAGATCTCCTGTCCAATATTATGGTGTCTTATTGTGTCCAATAAATCTCAGCCATTTATTTATGTGGGGTCCGCATGGGGCTCACGTGGGTCCCGCAAAATTAATGGCTGAGATTCTATAAGACAGAATAAGACAGAGTAAAACTAGACAGAGGATCTGGGGTGGTTTGGAATATATACAGGAAAGCCGCCCTACAAATTAATAATCCAATGATTCTGACAATCCACTACAGAATTCAAGGACGTATAAGCTACAAGAATGTCTTCTTTTAATAAGGAATCAAAGGAGGCTTATGAAAACTAAATCATGCATGATTCTAACCTTTCATTGATCGGAACGAAAGAGACAAACTAGGCTACTCTTTTGTCAGGTTAAAAAATTTATGTTCTGCTTAAATATATGTTTTTTTCAGCAACACTATTGGAAGTCACGATTAGTTGTATATGGTTGTATTTCTTAGATCACTTTATTTTCAAATGTGTTACACTTTTTGGTTAGCAAATGAAATGCTTTATTTCTTATGTTATTGTCAAGTAGGATTTGCTTTTTAGCAATCTCGATACCGTTGGTGTGAGCAGAACCAAAAAACATAAAAGATAAAAAAAAATCTGGCTGCCCTGTTTAACAAGCTATAAACAGATGTTTTCTGGAGAAAAATGAGTTCCAATATCTTCTCTTTGCTCCTGAAACCTAGACATATCTTATGTCCAGGACATGAATACATAAGAATGTAACGTGACATCTATAATGTTTATTTACAATATTGTTTTTTGTAATATGACATCGTTGTTTGATGGTTCAGGGGCATTATTTGTAGGTTAAGACCTCTACTTCTCCTGAAACTTAATTGGGTGCACCACAAGTCACATATAGCAGATTATATTTACTGCTTCTCCAAATGAGGGTGTTATAATTTGGCATCTGTGATTGATGGTCGAAGGGCATTATTTGTAGGTCCAAGAAAAGACTTCAAACAACCATAAAAGGCATGCCTTCCCGAAAGCGTCTTGAACGCTGCGCTAGCTCATGGTAGTAACTATGGAGTCATGACACTCATTATCAAGGAAGAGAAAGCGAAGTGTGAACCGAAGTACTTGATCGGGAAATCGAAAAACAAAGTGACGAGTCAGAATAATGTTTACTTTACGAGTTCACTTCCAGCAAACGGGCCTTTCAAATTTGCTATAAATCTTGGGAATGGAACTCCAGCAAGAAGTTATTAAATGAAACTTGAAATTAATGGAGATGCACCAACTTTTCTGTTCTATATCATGGACCGTCTTAATTTCACGACAGTGTTATCTCCATATGGGTCTCTGTGGGCTGGTCTGTCTGTCCTCGTGTGCATGGCAATTCTCGTTGTTTTGCTTATGTTTGAGAGCGAGCGTCTGTGATTGCTTGTATTTTCCCCAGCATTAATATGCTGCAAGAGAAAACGTTATAATTTCAATGCAATTTTTCTAGAATTTCCAGAGTTTTAGGAAGATGGAATCTGTCACTAAAGTACACGGTTTCCATCAACGTTGAAATTTCATATATTGCACATTATGGCCCATCAATGGACAATACACTGCTTTGCAAGTTGCAACCAAATTACAAAAGCTCTGCCCACGGTATTCTCTATTGGCTACACCTTAAATATCATGTACTCAGCATTCCATTCTTTTTAAGTGTAAAATAATTCAGTAACAGGATGGTAACATCATTTTCTGATATCATATCATGTCTTTTCCACACTTCAAAAACATTATCAACACATACGTCATACATAGTGAGATGCAGCCAGCAGAGACGATCAGAAGTTGAGCGACTGTTATAAGCACTCGGTTTTCGACCAACATATTTTTCATAAATTTTTAAAATCAAATTTCAATCCAGTTCAATTCCGGTTCGTTTATAGAATCCATTGACAGAAATCTGAGTCACGAAGTGCGTCGTCTGCGAGCATGTCAGTTCGGCTAGAATTTGAAGATAACAGGCCATTGTCGTCGCATGTGTTATTGTCGTCGCTCGCCGCTCCATTATCAAAGCCATTTGGCTGCCAAAGGTCCATGTTCAGTAAATCCGAAAGAAGCTGTTCATCCATCTGAAAATCCAACATGAAATCTGTCGAATTATCCTTATCCGGAATCTGCTTGGAAAGTGTTGAAAATTCATGTAACAGAGACGTAGATGTCCCCATTGATGGCTTAGTCTGCCATTGTCCATCATTGTACTGTAGTTCAGGTGGTATCACAACTCTCCTGCATCTTGACGCTTTTGTCCTGATAGGACTGGCATTATCGTTCACTTTCATCGGTCGGCCAGAAGATTTTAGGGCATGGAGGTTCGTTTTGTCATGTGCTTGATTAAAATGCGTAGAATTTTTGTGACATTGTTGAGTTTTCAATTTCTTGCCGATTTTGGTGTTCCAGTAGTTCTTGATTTCATTGTCTGTTCGCCCTGGAAGCCTCCCTGCTATTAAGGACCACCTGCACCAATCCAAGAATTAATAGGGGTTGATGATCAATTGTCGCATCTCAGTTTCTTTTGATCTCAGTGAAATGGTTTAGTTAGGAGTCCCCAGAACCCAAACCAATCACATCACTTAAATGGTTGCTGAAATTTTTGGGAACATGGAAAGTGTAAAAGCACCACTAAACATGAGAATGATCTGCCAAAGTCTTGGACTTGAAAATTCATCATATATACTCTGTATGTGGATATAAACATAAAATGTGGGTTAAATTAAGATCATGGAAGGAGAAAATGTTGCACCTGTTTCCCAGGAGCTTGTGAAGCCTGATAATAAGTTCCTCTTCATCATTTGTTATATTTCCTCTCTTTATATCAGGTTTTAAGTAGTTTAACCATCTGAGTCTGCAACTCTTGCCACATCTCTTCAGACCTGAAAATTTGTCATCAGACAGTAACTTATGGGGAGACTTTTTTAAAATTTGTATTGCTGTGCGATAATCCACAAACCTGCGTTCCTGGGTAGATTTCTCCATTTCCCTTCACCATGGATCTTAATGTAATCTATGAGTACCTTGTCTTCATTAGCTGTCCATGCCCCTCTGTTCAAACCTTCCTTTGCACAACAGGGACTCCTACCCATGACTCTCTTTTCCTATCTCACTGATGCCGTATGCTTGACCTCACTGTGTCTGGACAAGAGTGGAGAGATAGAAAGAGGAGCAATGAAAACTCCCTAATTCTCTGCTGGTTGTCACACATATGTATAATTGGGGTACGCGGTTGTTCATATTTATATACTCAAGCGTACATATTTTCCACCCTGTATCAAAGCATCAACTATTTGCATTCAATAAACTATCTGAAATTGGGATCGATTTCATGTGCAATGGGGGACCATCTTTTGCCTAACGGAACATTAAATTCCACTGAAGAGAAAATAATAGGAAAAACTACTTTTTTAACAAATTATACCTGTACTGCCTTTGAGAAGATCAGTATATATAGGTGCACGAGTATTTTCTTATGTATATATATATATATAAAAAGAAAGTAAATGCACTCACCTGCCCTTCTATTAACCTACTCTATCTCTCCGCAATCTAACTTTCTTGCATGCTCTGGAAAGTTTGTTGACAAAATGATTCACTCCCGACATCTCTAGCTTCATGTGACACGGGTGCATAATTCATGTGCTATGATGCATATGCATGGAGTTACCATTGACAAATGTTGCACATGCAGAGGTATATGAGGTTTTCACTTTTCACTAACCACTACTCTTCCATTATAGTCCCATGATAATCTTCTCTTGGATCCATCCCCGCGTACAAACTTGAGATGCAAATAGCTAGTAAAACTTTCTCAGCTCCTCTGTATAGAGTGGTAGGTTTCCTGATTTTGTGATAGAAATTTAATGTCATTTTGGTTGTGAAAGATAGGACTTGGATTACCAATTATATATCTACTTTTAATGAACTGCCAAGCCCGTCTTGCGAAATGAATTAAATAAACAAGAGACCAATTTCCGTTTTTGCGATGTAGTAGCATTGTCCACAACATTATTTTGTTGCCAGTGAATGACCATTTATTTCTGTCGTCCGTCTACCTACTTACCATTCAGCTCGTAAGGACAAATTAAGGAGGGAGGCACTTAATTCTTTTTATCATGAGGGTTAAGTCTAAGTATTAATTGATGGTTGCATATGATAAAGAAATTCCTAGTTGGTCCTATACATTCATTCATACCAAGAAATTATTGGTGCAATTATTTCTATTATTAGTGCTACCCATCTTCCATACACACACTTAATTCAGGCATGGGGTCGCTGATGAGGTTTCATAGATATCCGGTTCACGTCTTAAGAGGTATGGTAACAAATTTTAAAATAATGAAATAGAATACAATTTTTTTTTAATTTTTTGTTCAGCTTCTATTTTGTATTAACCATTAAATGATAACTAAGTTATGTTTAATTCAACTAATCTATATTTTTGGAAAATATAAAATTCACATCGAGTCTAACAATAATTCAAAGGAATTATCTCTCTCTTCCTAATCATGATTCACCTCTGTTCCTATTAATCTGCATAATCTATAACAAAAATTATTAAATAATGGGACTGATATGATCAGCTATGTCGGTTAATTGTAAAAGCAGGCATAAGTAATAACAAAGTACTCTACCTGCACTATTGAAAGTCTATAACCACCGCCGTTATTCTTTATAAAGAAGATTAGGTAAAAATCAAGAAATAATTCACTCTCTGACTTGTGTGAGGATGATATACTGCAGACCTATTTTTACAAATTACGGTTGAATTGCAGGTGGCATGGTCATCTTTCTAAACTCCCTCTTTGTAGCTCTCTTTGTTAGTAATTTTTCTAAGGTTGGACAACAATTAATTACGATTTTATGATTTTAATACATTTACGGTTAAGTGAATCAAATTTGATCTACTACTTAAAAGATAATCAAGTAGTTCAATAAAGAATCTAATTTAATAGGTTGAAGTTCAATGAAAAAATGGACCCTAGTCAGTGTGAGTTATACATACATTAGGTCTATAATGGGGAGGTTCGATATGATTATTGTATATATAAGTTAGGGTCTCCTGTTTCTGCTTTAAATTTGGATTCTCTAATTCATTAAGAAGTTCACACATTAAGAAAGTTTCAGAAAGATGTTAACGACATTCGATTAATCGACTTTCGTAAAGATCGTCAAGAAAGTTGGGAAGTTTCGGAGTCGAAAAGCTCATTTGAATTTATGGAAAGCAAAACAGGTATTTTTCGTATTTTCTTCATTTATTCACTTTCATGTTAGATTTTGGGCGCGTAACTAAGGCTCATGTTACACATTACACGTGGTATCATAACAGTAACATGATTGTGTGAATGAAAACAAAGTTTTTTGGATTTTCTCCATAAAGAACTTTGAGAAACCATTCTGTTTTTACGTTTTAAATTACGTATGGTTGCGTGAATTTATGATGAATGTGTTTGGCATTGAAAAACGGGTTGAAATGAGCTTTAAAAGGAGAAAAACTCGCTTGAAAGTTACCAAAAATCACCATTTTTCGGCAAAAGAGGAGATAGAAAACAGTCAACCAAGCACGGCTTAACAACTCCGGCCTTTTAGGGGCTGTGGGCGTGTGCGCTGGATTCATGCGCGTTGGTGTGCATATGGCCCGTGCGACACAAGCGCCTGATGAATCCAGAGAGTGGGTCTGGTGTGGCACGTGGGTTGTATGAACCCTCCAGCCACACGTTTGTGCTGATGTCATCACTACAGTAACAGTAAAAAAAAAATAGAATTCACTAAATGATCCCTTGGGTCAGGGGCGGATGCACAACCCAATTTTTCAGAAATATATATATATAAATATTATTATTTTAAAAAATTTTAGTCAATAAAATAAATTTTGCCCCCACTCAAAATTTTTTTATCCCTATTAAAATTTTACCTTCATTAAAAATAAAATTTTGCCCCCACTCAAAAAAAATTCTGGATCCGCCCCTGCCTTGGGTCATTTTGGGTTAGTTTGGTGTTCCATGAATTCATAAAGTGAGTTTTTATTTTTTTTTCTAGATTTATTACATTGGTAATAAATAAGGTTTAACTTCAAAAAAACAAATAAAGGTTATTAAAGCCAAATTTGAGTGAAATTTCATGCTTTGGACTTGAAATTAAAGAGGTAAATGTGGTTTTGGTATCTCATGTGTTGTGTTTATTGTTCGGTATTGCATGATTTTCACTCCGATTGAGATTGTTCTTGTAATGAATTCTCAAATAAAATTATTTGATAATGTTTTCAGCACTGATATGTGATAATGAGAATGACATAAGGATTTGCATTTATTAAAGTCACATTATCATGTATTATATACCCATACAGAATGTGAAGATGACATAAAGATATATCCCTTGTGTTTGTGGATCCATTTAGGTACTAATGAGAATATGGTCACTATAGTGGTCTTTCAAGTTAGTATTTAAATTGTTCTACTTGCATATTTGGGGATGTCCCTGGTCTTGTGCTTGGCTATACTGCCAGTAGGTGTTGGCCTTATATGAGATTTTGAGATGTGCATAAAGGCATTAAATGGAGGAAGCCATTGCTTGAGTGATCTATCTACATATATTGTGTATTCAGTCCACAACTGTTTCATAATATGTGTGATAAGATTTTTGGTACAAATACTATAACGGTGTTGCTATTGAAACCCTAATTGGTTTCGATTTTAAGAAATGGAAGCATGATGTAGAGTTCCCGTTAGAGATGACAGACATTAACATGGCTATGGTTAGAGATAGGCCATTTGCACTTAAATCTTACAGTTCAGATAATGATAAAGTAGCATTTGTAGCCTAGGAAAGGTTAAATAGGATGTGTTATTTGACCATGAAGAGACCAATCCCAAACCATCTGCTAATTGGACTTCTTAAAATAAATATAGCAAAAGACTTCCTGAACAATGTCTCCTAGAGGTACAAGGTATCTTCTAATGCTGAGATAAGTACCTTAATGAATGAATTGTTCTCCATGAAGTATACAGGAGAAGGGAGAGTGAGGGAGGACATGATCAGGACGGTCCACCTCTAGAGTAAGTTGAAAGTGTTAAATATCTATATTCTTAAGGCCTGTATAGTTCACCAAGCTATGAATACACTTCTTTAGAGTATGGTATTTTGGTTACAATATAAAATTCTTAGGATGAGGCTTGAGACATCAATGCTTTAATTGCCTGATGTGTTACTGAAGAAGAGAAGCTAAAGAACACTTCTCATACAACCCTACTAGCAACTAAGGGAAAGGAAAAGGTAAAGCCTCAAAGATTCAAAGGTAAGAAATCTAAATTCTCTCCTTATATGGATATCAATCAATCTATTATTGCTAAAGGTCTTATAGATGTCAAAAGTATGAGGTGCTTCTTTTGTAAGAAGAAGGGACGCAAAAAGTCAGATTACCAGAAATATAAAACCTGGAAAGAAAAATAGGAACTATTAGTTAACTCCTTAGCTTGTATGATCCATGAATCTAATCTTGTTATAGCTACACCAAGTTCTTTGTGAGTAGATAGTGAAGCTTCCAATCGTGTTTCCTCCACAATGTATGGGTTCATACGTTGAAGAAAGTCAAATAAAGAGAAGGAAAAATTAATGGTTGGAAATAACAAAAAAATTAATTTAATGTTTGAACCTTGATATAGAGTTTGTACTTGGGAAAAACTAATGGTTGGAAATAACAAAAAAGTTAATTTAATGCTTGAACCTTGATATAAAGTTTGTACTTATTTTACATGACATTTTATATGCCATCTTTAAGCAGAACTTGATCTCTATATCAGTTTTGGACAAAGAAGATTATAGTTTTGTCATTGGTGCTTTTGTTGTATAGTTATCTTTTAATGCAAACATATTGGTTATGTCTTCTTAGCACATGGATTGTATAAAATGTTTCTTGCCCCTCATGAGATGTATACTTCTTCATATATTGCTAAACAGGTTACTAAAAAGAGACTCCTGATAAAGGATAAGTCATACATTTTATGGCATAAAAGGTTAGGCCACATTTCTAGAGGTAGCGTTGAGAGAATGATTAAGGAAAACATTATCCCAACTTAGGTTTTGATGATCTAGAAACATATGTTGACTATTGTAGGGGTAAGTTGACTAAAATAAAGAAAAAGGGGTCAACTCGTACTTCTGGCTTGTTATATCTCATACATACAGATATTTGTAGACCTCATATAGTTATATTGTATAATTCTAGATATTTTTTAACTTTTATTAATGACTATTCCTATTATGGTTATGTGTTCTTGCTTAAAGAAAAGTTTGAAGTTCTTGAGAAATTCAAGATCATTAAGGGTGAAGTTGAAAACCAATTAGGAAGGTCTATCAACATTGTTAGATCTAACCGTGGAGAAGAATATTATGGCAAACACAGGGTTTTAGGACAAGAAAAGGTTTTTTTTTCATATATGTGAAATTATTTAGAATAGTGGCCTAGTTCACTATTCCAAGGAGTCCTAAACAAAATGATGTGGCCGAAAGGCATAATATCACCCTAAAGGACATAATCAAGTCAATGTAAAGTAGGACTAATTTATCTAACTAGGTTTGGGGTGAAACCATAAAGAGTGCCTTGTATATACATAAAAGAGCCCCAAGTATATCAGTTTCGTAGACGCTATTTGAACTCGAGAAATGGGGGAGGCCCAACCTTCCCCACGTTTGTGTTTGGGGCTGCCCTACTGAGGCATGTTTATATAATCCTTATGAAAATAAGTTGCAATATTGTTCTACTTGTTGCTATTTTATTGGATATCTCGACCATTCGAAGGGATATAGATTTTACGGTAAAGAAAGAGCATCTAGAATTGTGGAATTACAAATGGCTAAGTTTTTGGAATATGATGAGGGTGGCATTTCTAGCCCTTCAGATGATAGTAGGGCAGATATTACAATTATTTCATATCCATCACTCATACAGTCAGAATCAATGGATAAAGGTTCTGATACCATACTAGCACAAGAATGAGAACTTATAATTGTACAAACTAAGGTTCCTAAGGTACAAGAACCAGTTCAGTTAAAAAGATCCACCAGAGTGAGAAGACATGTTATTTCATCTGATTATATAGCCTATTTTGGCGAACAAGAATATAATATAGGACATGTTGTTAATCCAATTACATTTTTAGTTGTTACTGGGCTCTATGCAGATTTGTGGTAGGATGCAATGAAAGATGTGATACAATCCAGAAAGCATAATAAGATATGCGAGCTTGTTGATTTACTTCAGAATTGCAAACCTATCAGTTGTAAATGGCTTTTCAAGACCAAAAAGGACTTTCAAGGTAAAGTTAAGTGATTTAAAACTTGGTTGGTTGCCAAAAGATTCCCTCAAAGAGAAGGAACTAACTTTAATGTTACCTTTTTTCCTATATCGTCTAAGGATGCATTCAGAGTGATCATGGAAATAATAACTCATTATGATATAGAGCTACATTAGATAGATGTTAAAATTGCTTTCCTGAATGAAGACCTTTGTGAAGATGTCCATATGGAACAACCTAAATGATTTTAGGATCAAGAAAATGTTGATAAAGTTTGTAAACTAAGAAATGCAATATATGGTTTGAAAGAAGCTTCAAGATAGTGGTACCTTAAGTTTAATGAGGTTGTTACCTCTTTTGGCTTTATAAAGTTTAAATTTGTTTATATTATAAGGTAAAGGGGAGCAAAGTTATCTTTATACATTTGTATGAGGATGATATCTTGTTTGCATCAAATGACTTGACTATGCTATATGAGGTTAAGTTTTGGCCAAGCATTTTGACATGAAGGACCTCGAACAAGCTTATTTTGTCCTAGTTATTTAGATTCTCCAAGGTAGGTCTTGACACTCATTAGACTTCTCACATAAATCATACATTGAGCAAGTGCTGAAAAGGTTTAATATGGCTTATTGTAAACCCATTATAACACCTATCTCTCGTAGAGAGGGATGATCTTTGGAACAGTGTCTAAAGAATGATAAAGAGAGAAAGGCTATGAAGACCGTGCCTTATTCTAGCATGGTTGGCAGCCTAATTTATACCCAAGTGTACACTAGAATGGACATTGCATTTGCTGTTGGATTGCTAAGTAGATATCTGGTCAACCTAGGAATAGACTACTAAAATGAAGTTAAATGAATGTTGAGATAATTAAAGGGAACTACGTTAACATACAGAAGGGTCAATAATTTAAACCTTATAGGGGTATATAGATTTGGATTTGCCATATGTCCAGATGACAAAAATTCCATTTGATGATATATCTTTATGTTAGTAGATGGTGTAGTGTTGTGGAAGAGTGTCAAGCAGACACCAGTGATTTCCTCGACTATGCATGCAAAGTTTGTGGCATGCTATGGGGTTGTTACACAAGTAGTTGGCTCTGGAACTTGATTTTTGAGTTATTTATGGTTGATTCAGTGGCTGCACCCATTCAGTTATATTGTGATAATCTTTTTGTTGTGTTGTTCAGTAACATCAATAAGAACATCACAGGGTCTAAGCGTTTGAAGTTCAAGTATTTAACCATCAATGAATTGATACAAAAAGGTGACATTGAGGTGGAGCATTTGAGAACTGAGAATATGCTTGCTGATTCTACAACTAAAGGACTTCACCCACACATTTTTTAGAGACATGTATACAGTATGAGTGTATTGATGTCCTTAGACATTGTTAGTTAAGGATCACTGTGTTTCCTCCTTGTACATTTGTATATTTTTCATGTATTATGACACTATGTTTTATGAATAAACATGATCATCATTTTTCTATCAGTCATACATGTTGTTATATAATGTCATAATATAAGTGAAAGTTTTAAGAACAGTGTTGATTTTAAGCATTTTGAAGGCCATTGGGCATATATATATATATTGACCTTGAGTCTATGTCATTAGGACACATACAAATATAGGT
>JANKOD010000001.1:11070448-11085388 GCA_026284645.1 Erythroxylum acuminatum
TCAACTTTAGTAAAGTGTTTTTGTGATCATTTGAATTTTGTAAAGAAATTCAAGAAATCTCAAAAGATTAATATTTTCGAAAAGATTACACAATTCAACCTCCCTTCTTGTGTATTCGATATACTTTACGTGATTTCTATATTAACAAATGATTTACTTCAGTAGGGAAAATTAATTTATATTTGGGGTCGTGCATAACACATTATTATTGTATCGACTAATTGGTGGGTCATTTCCGCTGTATCTATCTGTGTTTCTCCCATCAAAAAGTAATTTTATGAACTTCCTTTTACAAAATGAAAAAAAAAATCCCACACAATCCACATTTTAGTATATTATAAATGATTAAATGCGCTTTTAAGATTCAAAAAATGGATATAATTTGACAATAGCAAATCTCAAAAAGTAAAGGGAAGAAGATAAGGACTTCAGCTATCATTGTTGAGCCATAAACAAAAAAAAGACTTTTGCAATTTTGTGTATTCTGGAGGAAAAGTTCTCATTAAATTCTTCCTGTTCATTTCAGGCCAATCAAAATCAATAATAAGCACAGTGTTGCATGCTTTATACCAACATTAGATCGAGTAAACAAGTCCATTATAATAGTATAAGCAAATATGACCATTAATGACCTCTTTGTGATCTAACTGAAGCTTGTTTTTATGTTATGTTCACATTTATCGATGTTAATATATTTATGTCAAAATGAAAATCATCATTCTCTCAAGTCTAATTCAGTTTTGATAAGATACAATTTTACTTTTTTAAAAATGATATGAGCAATTAACATACAAGGTAGCTTAATATTATTAAGATGATCTATACTGAAATGATCAAATATAGGATTACTTGAATTTCTTGTATCATAATTAGCTTCTATAGGTTATCCCTTAAATTTTCATATTCTTTATTCTTGATTTTTGGAATGTTTTCAAACGATGCTATATCTTCAACATGTAAGCCTTTTCAAACAATGAAAAATTGAAAACTCTTTAATTTGAAATACAACTCTTTAAACCATAAAAGTTGAAAATTTTGACATAATATTGGAGACTTAAGAATTTGGAGGGGGCATATGAGAGAAACTAAGTGAGAACATCCTTCGTTTTTAAAAGAAAACTCAATACATTTAGACGTGTTGCTGAAATGGTTTCAACAAATTTCTCTACATCAATAGCTTTATTATTTAATAGAGAAAACATTGTTAGTTTAGAAGTTAAGATGAAGGTTTATTTGAGAAACTTTTTTCTTTGAGATATAATTAAGAAAAAGGTTGACTCACTTGAATTCCCACACATTCCAATAGTAAATCAACTAAAGAATCATAGTGAAAAAAAGGGAAAAGGCATAAATCTTTGGCTATCATATTTGCTTCAACTTTAGAAATAGCTCTTTGCAAGGATAATATTTTATGAGGCTAGAAAGGAGGCTTCAAGTAAGATTAAAGATGCGTTTTAAAGGTTTGAAAGGAAAAAGAAGCTTCAAATTCTCAATTTGTGAAAAAAAAATTTGAGCTATTGAAAATGGGTGAGTCTAAAATCATTAAAGAGTATGAAGGCATACTTATGAAACTTTTAAATCAACTTAGGTTGCTTTGAGAAGTTTTAAAGGATAAAACTTAAAAGAATAGTTGGTAAAGTCCTTGTTAGAATTCCTAATAGGTTTGAGGCCATGATTTCAACTTTGGAAGAGTTTGAAAACATGACATATACCAGTTTGATAGAACTTGTAAACTTTCATCAAGCTCAAGAGAAAAGTGTAATGTTAAGACACCAAGAACATATTGAAGGAGTTTTAAGGTTAATACCAAACCTAACTAAGCTAGTACAAGTTTGAGAGAAGAAAAGAATAAGGATGAAATGAAAATGAATTGGAGAAAGAAAGGAAGTTGGTATGTTAGAAACTAAAACAATTACAAGTTTCCACTCTATCCTTATTATAAAAACAAATCATATTCATGATTGTTGTTGGTTTAGGCCTAGTCTAAAGTGTTGAGCTTGTAACTTAATGAGGAATATTTAAAAGGTATGTAAAACTAAGACATAAGATGCTAAGATAGTAGAGAAAGAGGAATAAGAAGGTGAAATAACTCTTTTTACTACTATTAAGTTATTTGCTTGCACCAAAAAGTACTATTGCCTTGTGAATTTTGGTTGTACATTCACTTGCCACATCAGAGCATATTTTCAAAGTATTAGATCAAAACATCCAAAGTAAAGAAAGGATAAATAATAGTGCTCTCTTGAAGGTGAAAGGAAGAGGATATGTTACTCTAAACACTTAAATAGTAATCAAGGTAATAATTGATAAACTTATAGCGTCTAACTTGATTAATACCTTGATTAAAATATATTGAGTGTTGGTCAATTGATTCAAAATGATATGTTGTAAACTATTCTGAGTGTGAATATATGGTAACTAATTCTAAGGGAGTTGAATTGATGATAGTTAAAGAGTAAAACTTTTTCCAATTGAATGGAATGCTAAAGTTAAGTACATTAAAGAGAATAATTTTATAAATTGTACAAAAGTTGCTTTTGAGCCTATACTATGGCACAATAGAATGGGACATATTAGTTATGGTGCAGTAAAAGGAATGAGTGAAAATGATGTTGTGTAAAACTTACCTAAGGTGACATAAACTAATGAAGTAGTATTAAGCATGCCGGCTTGGGAAAAAGGTGAAATTTTCTTTTAGCAATGCTTTTTAAAGTGTTAATGATAGATTGAAACTACTTCAATTTAATATATGTGTACCTATGAGTGAGATTTCACTAAATAAAAGTAGATATTTTATGTTATTCATTGATGATTATAGTAGGTATAGTCTGATTGGTTTATTAAAATATAAAAGTGCGGTATTTAAAGAATTCAAGAAGTTGAAAGTAAAAATTAAAAAAGAAACCTACTTTTCAATTAGGTAACTAAGGTTTAATAATGGTTTTGAATATGTTTTCAAGGAATTCAAAGAACTTTGTGCCAAAGAGAGAATCAATAACCAATTAGTAGTTCCATACACTTTCAGCATAATGGAGTGATAGATAGGAAAAATAAAAGCATAATAGAGATGGCAAGAAGTATAATGGCAAAAAAAAGTATCAAAGAAGTTTTGAGTATAAGGATTGAATACCTTAGGATATTTACTTAACATAATATTTACCAAGACACTAGAAAGTAGAATATTATATGAAAAATGGTTTGATAACTTACCATTTATTACAGACCTAAAATTTTTTGGTAGTTTATAATTTATACAGACTCTTAAAGTTAAAAGAGAAAAGTTAGATAATAAAAATGAACTTAGGGTGTTCCTGAGATACAGTTGCATAAGAAAAGGTTACAGAGCTTCAAAAATTACAACAAGAAAGATTCAAATGAGTCAAGTTGTTGAATAGAAGAATTTGTCAAACTAAATTGGCAAAAGTTACTGGTTAGAGAAGTACCAGACCTAAAAGTTGACTCTTGACTACTTTATGATAAGGAGAGGGTTCTAAAGGAGGCCAATAATGATCAAAACATTGAAATTTCAGTTAGAGAAATAAAGCTCCTTACTATAATTTATGAAAAAACAAATTTAGTAGCTATTAAGCCAAACACCTATAACGAGACAATAATTGAAAAAAGAATGGTTTATAGCCATATAAAAGGAGATTCATATGATAAATAAGAATAGAACTAAATTTAACCCTAGTGGATTGATTAACAAACTCAAAGCTAGTTATCAAAGGCCATCCTCAACAATATGGAGTTAAATACTTTGAAACATATGCACTAGTTTCTAATCATGATACTATAATATTATTAGTTGCATTGGCTGCTGAATGTTATTGAACATTGTTTCTTTTAGTCCCTAATGACACCTAAGAGGGGGGCGAATAAGGTGCTTACAAAATTTAACAATTTTTCTAACCACTGTACTCAATTAACAACAATTAATATAAATAAGTATGAGGAACTTTCTTAATATAAATTAATCAAATAATTGATTAATAATTTAAAGAGGAAAGCGAGGAGAGAATGCAAACTAATTTATAGTGGTTCAGTAAATAACCTTTGACTACATTCATTCCCACGACTCTTCTTGGAATTCTACTATAATTCTTCCTTTAAGGCAAAAAATAACCATTGTACAATCTCTTAGTAAAAAGGAACCCTAAAGTGAGGAGGAACCTTAATCCCACTTCGAACATTCCTAAGTACAATATCCAACACTCTAACAAAAGATTACAGCTAAAAAATATCTCACCATACTTTTTCACTTGATAACTTAAATGACTTACACAAATATGAGATAATAATGCCCAAATGATTGTAAAACTCTTTGAAATATGTGTATACAACATTTAAAACCTTCTTGATACTAAAACCAATGAGAATAACAACAATTTATAATAAGGGACCCTAATAGCTGTTAAAGGTATGAAATAGCCATTATAAGAGCTATATGCTATGCATTAGTCAACCAACATACATTGAAAGCTTTATATTCACTAGCTGTTAGATCACTAATCGACCAATAGGCATAAAAAATTGGTCAATCAATGCATTAACCAATATTACATCTAACTCATAAGACATCTTTAACTTATATTGGTCGATCACTAACCTATACAGGTCGATCAATCACCCTAAAAAAATTATTTTAACAACTCAAAATGCTCAAAACCAATTATTTTAATCCAATTATGATTTGAAATTATTTTAATCCAATTATGATTTGAACTTCCCAAAAAAGTTCCTAAGTTCTTTTTAAAGGATGCAAGGCTTTTATATTAAAAAAAAAAACAAAAGCTTCAATGTCTCTTAATGAATATAAAGACTTATGCAATAAAGTGAAATTAAATGTTTATGTTACTAAGCCTTTTAGAGCATTAAATTAACAAAGTAAATTAATATTAAAAGTAAATAAAGACCTTAATAAACCTTGATCTTTTTGTGTTCTTAGTTTGATCTTCATTCTGATAGATGTAATCTTCAACTTCTTTTTATCAACTTTATAGGCTATCTTCTTGAGTTTATAACTTCAATTTGTTCTTATATTTCTTTTCATTAAAATAATAAACTCATTTTTAGTAATTATATTTTATTATCAATAAAAATACCTTTACTAAACTCCATTGGTTCAACAATCTCCCCCTTTTTTTATAATAACAAAACATTTGTGATATTAGCGAACATTAATATATTAAACACACAAACAAATATCAAGATAATGATTAGCTCCCCATTTATTTATTTATAAAACATAATTCAATATGAAGGGCATAATTCAATATCAATAATAAAAGAGATGTTCGCAATCAAAGAAATATCTATACATTAAAATAACATAAATTTGCTCAAGCATATCACATAAAGTTAAACAAATACAAAAAAAATGACAAAACAATCACTCCCCTTAAATTTCATGACCCCCCTGAATGTATCACTTCCTTTAAATCTAGTATCATTAATCTTTCTCCTGCTTTTTAAATCATCAAAAATAAATATTTATCTAAAAATACAAAAAAATAAAGTTTCATGCTTCAAACTAACTTGGTAGAAAAAAATCAAAACTTATTTAACTACAATTGATATAATTTATCACAAAAAAAGTGCTATTAAAAATTTGAACAATCTCTAACTTCAATAGTATGCCTAAGATAAAAGATTCAATTAAAGCACCAAGGGCAAGTTTTGACAAAATTAGTGGTTGGAATTGTAATAAATAAAAGCATAGTAACAATATCCAATAATCAATTTCAAAAAAGAATGTATAATTTATAAATCCTAAAATTTCAAAAGTAAAAACATAAAAAAGTGCCCAAAAGACCAAAATTGATCAAAATTAAAGTTGTATCAATATAACTGAAAGAGAAACAATCTCTGACTCTTTTTAAAATTTAACTATAAAGGAATCAAATTAAAAAGATAACTTTTAATTAAGAAAATATTGAAAAATCCAAATTTGAAACAAAATTTCAATTTGATACAATTTAATGATATTTTTATGAATGAGGGTGATATTTTTCAAGGGAAAGAGTGAATTGTTTAGGGTTTTTGAAGTTATCCAAAAACATTATGAGAATAGAAGAAACTATAATGAGATTGCCCTTAGATCATGAAGACTAGTATACCAAAGTTTTTCTTGAGTAGGATATATAAAGTAGTTTTGAACAATTGAGGAAAAAAGCTAAAAGTTTGCTTTGAACTCGATATATTGGTCAAACATAAATCCATATAGTCAACCAATGAAAACTGTGTTCAACTACTATATGAAGGCATTATTTTTATAAACTCACTAGAAGGAAATAAAAAAGGGGATCTTGGTTGACCACTTAAAGATATTGGTCGACCAATGTAAGTGGCTGATTGGAGGAGTGACCAATTTCCTTGCAAACTCATTAGAAAGGTAAAGGAGTGTCAAATATTGGGGCATTGGTCAAACAGTAAAGGATTTTGGTTAACTAATGTGACTATTTGGCTTATCAAAAAATCAACAAACTCATTGGAAAGTAAAAAGGGGTGAAAATATTGGTTAATCAAATTAAGATATTGATCAACTAATTAACCAAATAGTTTTTGATCAACTAATTAACCAAATAGTTTAAGAAATTGTCTTTGAAACTTGAATTAAAGCATCAAAACTGAAATAAAAACTATTAAAATACATATCAACTAACTAAATATCAATCAAAATTGAATTGAATCATATAAAGAGCTTTACTTAAAAACATTCCTGTCAAACATAAATTATTTTTCTAATTATGTAAGAGTGATCTTTATTCAAAAGTTTAGAGAAATAATTTCCCAATTAACATAAATTTTAACTTAGTATGCTTATGCTGTACAATAATGTCTAATCCCAATTAATATAAATTTCAACTTAGTGCCCTCATTTTGTACGGTACTCCCTAACTCTAGGTTCTAAAGTTCACACTTTAAAAATAATTATGAAAAACTCTATACATAATTCATACCTAAATCATACTCAAATTCACACATCAATGCAAGTTATCATATATTTTTAAATTATGAACTAATAATTACCTTATGTTGAACATTACTTATGAGAGATTTGGATAAATATTCTTCTTTTAAGTTTAAAACCATTAGAGGCTTCTCATACTTCTCGTCTCTCTCACTTGGTTCAAATATTGTCTCTTTTAA
The DNA here is from genome assembly GCA_026284645.1 of Erythroxylum acuminatum. NCBI lineage: Eukaryota > Viridiplantae > Streptophyta > Magnoliopsida > Malpighiales > Erythroxylaceae > Erythroxylum > Erythroxylum acuminatum. Next base: position 11,077,598 of record JANKOD010000001.1, read on the forward strand.
AAAGTTTTTGGTGGCTAATTTCTCCACATCCAACAACATCTTCTAGGCTTTCGTGGATGCAAGAAGGATAGATTCATCATGACTAAATGCGTAAACTCCTTAGTAATAACCAATTCAATAACTACTATCTCTACAACTTAACATTTGCTCTTTCTTTTCTAATAACCTTACAAACCAAGGTAATTAATGTATTTTAAGAACCCAAGCAAGCTTGGTTCTTTAGTTCTTAGGTTCCTTTTTCTTTTCAACCCACACTTTCAAAGGTTTGCTTGACATTCTTTGTTTAAGAAAATAAATTCTATCATGATGTTTATACTTACCACAAAAATGACATAACATATTATATGAATGATGATGATACATATATACATTGCGTAGACCTTTTTTGTGCGCGCATGTGTATGCATAATATAGAATATTATCTTGGTCATTAAAGTTGTTGAACGTCCTCCTAAGGTTGTGAAATATCCTATGATTATATGTGTGATGCTTACTATGAATGAAAGCTTTATGTATTATTATTTAAGGCCTAAAAGTGTGTGAGTGGGTTTATATGTTAACATTAAAAAATTATGCATATTATTCTCTTGATAGTATTAAACCATATGCTTAGCTTTTTTGCAATTTATTAAAACATGATGTTTGCTTTTAGGATTAGTCCTAATAGATGTGGAATGTGCATGCATATGCTTGGAAGTGGATGCTCTATACTCATTTTTCACATTAGGCAATTGTTCTTCACTATATAAATATTTTCCAATGACAAAGGTGGTTTTCGAATTGTCTTCACTTCTATGGTTATATCCTATTACATGTCTATCATTGGAATTCTTTTAAACTCTTAGCATTTTCTGTAGTTTTTCACTCCCTTTAGTAAACTTAGACAATGATTCCTTTTGCAAATCTACCTCTTTCAATGCTTCATTCTCACGCCTTATTATATCTAATTGATGATTGCCATCAATGATCATTTTTTGGATGATTTAATGCTATAGAATTCATTTTTCATCTTTTCATTTTTCACTCAAGCATGTATCTAGGTTCTTTTTATCCTCTTTAAGTTTAGAGGATTTCTTTTTCTTTTTTATGCTCAAGGTTTTAGGGCTCTTAACAAATTCATTGTCTCTTAAATTAATAACACTATCATTTCCATAAGAATTAGGTTTGGATGTTTCTCATTATTATCCATAGTGGTAAACCATATATGAGTTATCCCCTCTTTTGAATGCTCGCTTTTAAATTCACTTGTGTCATTCCAAGTTGATGCTTCAAGAGCTTTTTTCTTATCCTTCTTCTCTTTCTTATAATTTCTCTCATACTTCTCATTGTCTTTGTATCAAGGACATTGTGACTTTATATGATAAAATTTTCTACATTCAAAGTCAGTAATGTTAAAGGATTTATGTTTTTAATCGTTTTTACATTCCTTGAAATCCTTTATTTTGGGGAATCTCTTCTTCAAGAACTTCTTGAATTCTCTGGTGAGTAAGCCAGTGTCTTCTTCTTTAATTTCACTAGTTGGTGTCTCTTCCTCTTCACTTTATTCTTTCATTAAGGCTTCAAAAAGTAAATTCTTTTTCTTCCGAATTGTCGTTCTTTTTGTGTCTTTTGGAGCCTTATTTTGTATGTAAGAAGAGATTCAATAAGCTCCTCTAATATTAATATTTTAGATCCTTGGTTTCTAGTATAACTATCATTTTAGCTTCCTACGTATTTAAAAGTGATTTAAGCAATTTTCTTACCATTTCAACATTAGCATAGGTCATTTCAAGACCTTTGAGAGCATTAAAAATATCAATAAATCTAGTATACCTGCTGGATATGCTTTCATCATGCTTCATTTGGAATAATTCATATTGATATGTTACCATGCTTCCTTTGCTCTCTTTTACTTAATTGGTTTCCTTATGTAACTTTTAAAGCATGCTAAATTTTGTAAGTTGTTTCACACATAAAGACTATATTGAATTCAATTCTTTCCGATGCATAAAAAAGGATATGTATGGCCTGACTATTCAATGAAACTAATCTTTTATTTTGAGTTTACCATTCTTCCTTTAATTTGGTACCTTTTTGTTATCTACAATTTTAGTAGGAATAAAGGGGCCATTTGACACTATTTCCTAAAATTCTACACTTTCAGCTATTAAGAAGAATCTCATCCTAAATTTCCAAAAAAGCTAATTATTACCATTAGAGAAAGGTGGTCTACTAATTATTTATCCCTCTTAGTTAAATAATGACGATGACGCTTCTAAAAATGCCATTATGATCTTTACTATGGGATTTCTTTAGAAATACTAGCCTAATAGACATACTATGATATCAATTGTTAGTCCCTAATGACACCTAAGAAGAGGGTGAATTAAGTGTTTATAAAATTCAACAATTTTTCTAACCAATATACTCAGTTACAACTATCAATATAAATAAGTATGAGAAAATTGCTTAATATAAATTAATCAAACAAATGAATGATAATTTAAAGAGGATAGGGCGAAGAGATGCAAATCAATTTAAAGTGGTTCAAAAAAAATCTCTTGCCTATGTCCACTCCCAAGAATCTTATTGAAATTTCACTATAATTCTTCTTTTAAGGTGAAGAATAACTTTTGTACAATCTTTATCGATAAAGAGGAACCCTTCTTACAATCTTCTTATAAGATGAAAAGGAACTTTAATCCCATCTAGAACACTCCTAAGTATAACACCCTATGCCCTAACCAAATATTACAACTAAAAATATCTTAATTATTCGGTTCAAAATGATTCAATCACATAAATATGGGATAATGTTGTTTAAATGATTAAAAAACTCTTTAAAATGTTTGTGTATAACATCCAAAACCTTTTTGATACTAAAATTAATTAAAAAATATCTATATATAATGTTTTGGGACTCTTAGTAACCATTGTAGGTAAGAACTAACCATCACAATAGTTATATGTCGTCGATCGGTATGCATTAAAATTCACTAGCCATTAGAACACTATGACCAATAGGTATATTGGTGACTAAAATGGTATATTGGTTGACTAGTACATCAACACATCAAATTTAATAACTTTAACTTACGTTGATCGACCATTAACCTATGCAGGTCAACCAATCACCTCAAGAATATGATTTTAATAACTTCATATGCTTAAAACCAATTTGTTTAATCCAAATATGATTTAAAACTCTAAAAAATGTTCCATAAACTTTGTTAAGATCGAGAGGTTTTATATTAAAAATAAGTGTTTCAATGTCTCTTAATGAATGTAAAGACTCGTGCAATGAAGTGAAATGAAATGTTTATACATGGTGAGCCATTTAGAGTCTCAACTTAACAAAGTGAGATTAGAATTAATATTACAAACTAAAGAATGACCTTGATAAGCCTTGATCTTCTTTTGTTCTTGCTTTAATCTTCATTTTGACAGTTTGTAATCTTCAACTTCAGAGTCTATCTTCTTGAATTTATGACTTCAATTTGTTCTTATACTACTTTTCATCAAAATAATAAAACTCATTAGTATATTTTGTCACCATCAAAACACCTATTGGAACCTCCATCAGTTCAACAACTTCATCTTGATATCAAGTCACTATTCTTAAATGGCTTTATTAATGAGATCATATATGTTGAGCAACTTGAGGGTTTCAGCCATAATGGGAAGGAGAATGATGTGTACATATTGTATAAAGTTCTTTATGACTTTAAAAAAAGCCCTAAGAGCTTGCTGCAATAAGATTGATGAGTACTTAATTAAGCAAAAAAGTAATTTATGTTGAAATTATTCAAATATAAGTCTTGTATTTTCTAGTTTTATATGTTGTTTTATCCATAATTTGTGAGATGTTTTTATATCATAAAATGTCTTAAATATGTATTGGATTTTATTATTTTTTAAAGTAGCTTTTCTAAGCAATGAAAGGTGAAAAAGACTACTATCTAATATGAAATACAACTCTTTTACTCTTAATTTTTAGCCTTAATTTTGTAATCACAGAGGTTAGAGAACAAAACAGCACAACAGTTAAAAATTTTGACAATATCAATAACTTATTTCTCTGCTACCACTTTTTGTTTTATATGGAATGATTCCATGCATTTCTTAATCTAGCATTATACTCTCCAAAAACTCAGTGCTATTCATCTTAGAGCTATTTGTCTATGGTAATATTCAATTCTAAAAGTTTGACCTTTTTAGGATCTTGAGTGAACTATATACTTTTCTTGTAAGTGACAGTTTCATTGATTTAATTCAAGATGAAATTAACTACTATATTTTAGTGTATTCTTATGCATTAAACGATGATCAATGGTAGATAAAATGACTCCATGGTCAAGGCTGAGCTACCAGGCCCTTTACTTAAGGCATTGTTCCATTTTTCTTCTTATCTAACCGACGCAGGCTATGGCTCTCTAGGGCTCATCGACCCAATTCTAAATTTAACAACTGGGGACTTGAAATATCAGTCAGGACGACAAGAATTGGCCCAATTCTTCTTGGAGACATTTTCACTTTAAGAATTAGGTAGTGAAATCCAGGAACCTACTTCCACGCATTTGGGTCCAATTCATTGCATTGTATACGTAGGTCTTCTTCCTTGGAAAATGGCAGAAGCCCTAGTGCAAAGGAAATAATGTAAATGGAGCTCGTCAGTTCCATGTCAACACTCTTATTAGTGATAGTGAAAGGAGGCTTCCGAAATCCACTTACTTGTTTGTGCTATATAATCCATGTGAGAGCTACTTCTACCAAATTCCTTCCAACAAACTTTGACAAAAAAGTTACATAGCCTTGACGTTAATTGGAATCCTTTTGTGCCCGCCATGGACTAATTACACGATCTTATTTGTCTGGTATGCCTAATTAAAATTACTAAGCTTCTGGCATTGGATGTTATTTTTTAGAGCTAGGTTCTAGTTTCTATCCTCGATCCTGACAGAATCGAAGACGTTGGCATATAATTTTCAAGACAACTTTTGCTTTCATTGCTCATGGGCACAACAAATTTAGATTATTATTTTTTTCAAGTTTAGGTGTCAGTTCACACCTTACTTATCGTGTGTCAAAAAATATATATCCCTCAATTCTTTTCCTTTTATGTTAAACATTATATATATGCTGAGCTGAGACCAAATGTGAAGGAATCCACTTTACATAATAAGACCCATGAAAAAGTATGAAATGCATGATAAGATAATGACAGATGTAGTGCAACATGAAAAAAAAAAAATCTAATGACATTCTTTGTGTGATTTATAGGTGAATATATTAGGTGATGGTGCTACGAGATTTGGACGGTGTTGTCCTACATTAGCCACTAAACACGTTCTTATTTCCAAAGAAGTTGCCTTTTACAGTTGGGATTTTCATATCAACGTCAATGAAAACTAAATCCTGATCTTAAAGCAGATTCCAAAGGCCTGAGATGCATCTAATTGGTGGTAGGTGAGTTATAGCTATCTTAGCTGCTCTTTGTCGCTTTCTATAATAATAAAAAGTTTCCACTACCATCTCTAGTTAACACAGACAAAACTAGTTAAATATTTAACATATCAGACATATGGATGTTCAGGTTTACAGTGTTTTAATTTAGCATTCCATGAATCAAATGGTCGAACAGGAAAAGAAAAACTGCGTTATGGTCAATGGCGGTTAGGTCATATATCTATCTGCGTAACTTGACTATAAGATTTAATTACGAACTTAAATGTTTCCAAATGACTAATAACCCTAATGGAAAGGCTTTTAGAATGTGCAATTAGATTAATCCAAGCAATCCTTATTGTTTTGATGGTATCTATATTTCACATAGATGGCATCATCAGTCATTTTATGCGAGAAACGTGGAGTAGGCTCCTCAAACCGAAGTTATTAGGTAATTATATTTATAACTAATTAATTATCCAAGGTGTTAAATTTGAGGTTAATGATTTAAGTGTAGTTTTCTCTTAGTTCCAAATCATGTCTTAAAAAGAAAAATAAGATGTTTTGAATTAAAGAAGCAAACAAATAGGGACTATTAGTCGGATCAGCCAAAGTAGGGATGGCTACTTGGAAAGGAAGACTTATTATTAGTACTCTGTGTTGCATTGTTAGTGATGACTACAGTTTGAACTCAATTTTCTATGGCGTCAAGCTTAGAAAGATAAAGAAACAATTTCTTTCATAAATACAGAATACTAGTCCTTGTTTTCTATTATAATAAAAAAAGAACAGTCTTGTATTCCCTTTTTTTATATTTGGATTCTCCATCTAGTGCTACCTTCATGCACTCAGCACCAAAAATGTTGAAATAGAGTCCCAATTCATAATTTTATGACAATGGTCTCTAATTAGACAATATAAGTAGCCTTTGATAAACACAAATGCTTATTGTCACAACAAACATAAAAATTGACAAAAAAGATGTGTTGTATTCATTGTTATGAATATCGTACCAAGCTCAGTGCTGGACTGAGTTCTGGAACGGAACTATACCGGTACCGGTTAGTACCGGGTACCATTTCGGGAAAATTTTTAAATTTATAAAATAGTCCCTAAAATTTTTAAAAATTGCAAAATAGTCCATATTGATATATTATACAATTGTACTGTATACTTTACTAGTTTACTGTTTACATCAACCATGCTTTCAAAAATCTTAATAATAAATAATAATGACAATTAATTTGAAATAACAAATTAATAAATTTTTTATTATTTTATTAATAACAAATTAATAAATTTACAAGCATTAAAATTTTTAATTCACGGTCTAATTTTTTAAAATTTTTAATTGAGCTTTAATAATTTAGTTTTAAAATTATTTTTATGGTTTAATATATCTATTACGTAAATATTTATCTATTAATCACATAAATAAAAATTAATATTGTAAATTAAATTATTAAAATTTTAAAAATTAATCACTTAATTAAAAATTTACAAATTTAAACATTAAATTAAAATATAAAAATTAGTTATTCGATTAGAAAATGAGCCCTAAAATTTCCAGTCATACTCGTACCATCTAAAATTAAATAGTTTCGACAAGGAATAATACTTGTGCAGAGATGTGTCCCATTACTGGACTGGACCCACTCACGCCCATGTTATTATTGTTTTGTTTTCCTGCTCATGTATGGACCATACTTTTTTAAACTATCCTCACTTATTAATGTTATTTTGTGCGGCTCTTTTTGACTGTTCTTGCAAACAAAAACTAACATATAAGCGTTAGCTTTGGTAATGAACTGGGTCCGACGGTGGTGCGGCGAGGAGGAGTGCTGACGTCGAGGAGGAGCTGTCGAGGCTAGATCTACACAGATCTACACGGATGAGGCCAGATCTACACGGAAAGGAAGAGAACGGAGAACAACCAGGGCGATTGGGCGAGGAGGAGAACCAAGCGTCGCGACGGTGAGAAGATCTCCAGACGCCGGCGACAGAGACGGTGAAACGGTGAGAGGCTGAGAGCGAGATAGTGAGAGAGAGAAGCTTAGAGAGAAGAAGAGGAGTAGAAGAAATGAAGAAGAAGAAAGAGAGTCGGTAGCAGAAGAAATGGAAAAATCGAGAATGATAAACTAATGGGCCGGACCCTCTATATTGGTTACATAAATGAGAGGTAATTCGGTTGACTCGATTACAAAACCCTAGATGCAACGCGAAATGTAAAAGATAAACGGTTGAGATGAATGGGTTTGAAATCCGACGGCCAATATATCTCCTTAAACGTCTTTATATTCATCGTTAATCGTAGCCGCCTAAGGTCTTACGAAGCAAAGTTCTAAACTTTTCCCCTGCACTTGTGCG
>JANKOD010000001.1:11116602-11128779 GCA_026284645.1 Erythroxylum acuminatum
TATTCTCTTGGGCCTAATCTATTAGGCATTGAATAAATATATGTGGATATATTTATTGGGCTAGATTGAATTAAGTTATCGGGCTTTTATTATATGATATATAATATTGGCCGAAACTTATTAGGCTTCAATGAGATTAGATTTTCTTTATAAATAGAGAAACTTAGGTCTCATTAGAATTAAGAGAAGAGAAGGAGACGGAAAAACCCTAGCCACCCTCTGAGAGAAAACTGTGCAGCGTTCGGAAAGGGTTTCAGGACGTGCTAGCACACGATAGCTACTGCCCGGATCTTTCATACTCGTGTGGATAGTGGTTGAGGACATTCACGTATTGCGGTGTCTAAGAATCTGACAAAGAAACAACCAATCCGCGTCAAAAGGTATTTTTCGTACATGCTGTACTTTTTGGTTATACTTCTTGTTGTGTTATGGTCTTTTCCGCAGCGTATTGTGAATACTCGGGCCATACGCGATCCAACATTGAGTTCTCATGATAAACAGGATTAACAGGATTCTTAGCCAAATCTAATGTATTTTGACTATCACAATAAATTATAGGACTTTCAACATTCAATCACAGACTATCAATAAGACCATGCAACCATATAATTTAATCCCCTTTGTCAATGACATGTATTCCGCTTCAGTGGTAGACAAGGAAACGGTAGATTGTAGTGTTGCCTTCTAACTAACAGCATATCCATATAGAGTAAAGATATAACATATCAAGGATCTTCTTTTCACAAGATCTCCAGCATAGTCAGAGTCAGTATAGCTAACCAAACCACCAATATCTTTATTAGTGCCATATACTAATATTGCTTGTTCCTCTCAAATATCGCATAACCCATTTAACTGCTTCCCAGTGAGATTTCCACGGATTACTCATAAACCTGCTTACCAAATTGACTGCATGAGCTAAATCAGGCCTAGTACGTATCATAGCATACATCAGACTTTCCACCTCACTGGAGTAAGGACCTAGCCTCATGCAATCCTTCTCATCTTTTGTAGTAGATATTGTACTAGTATCAAGTTTAAAATATGCTGCCAACAGAGTGCTTACAGGTTTGGATTTATCCATATGAAAAGACTGCAACAACCTTTCAATGTATTTCTATTGAGATGCATACAGTAGACCTACCCTTCTATCTCTCTAAATCTCCATGCCCAAAATCTTCTTGACTGCACCTAAATCCTTCATCTCAAACTCACTACTCAACAACTTCTTTAAAACATCAATTTCAAATTTACTCTTAGCTGCAATCAACATATTATCCATATATAACAACAACCAAAAATCTGAATCTTTTGAAACCTTGCCCTGATAACACTTATTGGTGCTGGAGAGCCCGCTTACTTGAAAGATCTATGAAAGTGGGCTCTTTAGATCTAACAAGTGATATTAGTGCTGATGGTTCAGCAAGGGATGAGTATGGAGATGGTAGTCGGATCCCATGGTTGCCTCCCTATGTGGAAGAGCAAGTAGACTCCTGGTGGGCCCAGACTAATAGAGTAGAAGAGCTCTTGGTGACACCATATACTCAAGTTGCTAAGAAAAAAAGTACAAAAAGGTTTTCGCTCAAGGGGCCTAAACCCAATGTGGAAGTTTATAATTAAGGGGGAGATTGTTGGAATTTCAAGTGTGAGTGGGAATCTCACATTGGAAAGAGATGGAATTAATGAGGGAGCATATAAGTGGAAAAGATCCATAAACCTAATGCGTTAAGATTTTGGGTTAGAGTATAGTGTCAGGGGAGTATGTCCCCTCACTAAGCCCATGATGTAGATCTTCTATGAAAGTGAGCTCCCTAAATCCAACAGAGCACTTGTGAATTTGAAAGAAATAAAAGAATAAGAAGGCATATTAAAAGAAGGAAAGGAATAAATGACAAACATTACATGTCATATTCATTGCACATTCTTTGGTTCATTGTCACTTCAATCAGATGCTATTTCATTTACATAGTTATGTTTTCTTAAATTTGATTATGATTCTCTGTATTTTCTCTAAATTTTAGCCAATTACCTGATTGTTGCTCATATTTCACTTTCTTAGGATATAATGTTACCCATGAGAAGTTTGTAGGCAATCAGTTGAAATCGACTACATCAATTTGAATGTAGAATTTTTCCTTACCTCCTTCATAAGTGGACTTTAGTCAATTTATTGTAAGTTAATTCTTACTTTTTTCTTTTTTATATATAGTTGGAATGACAACCGACTAAATCCAAAGTCTAGTCGGATAGGACCCTTTCAAGTCAGAAAGCTCTCCCTCTCGCAAATTTAAGACGACTCTATACTCAATACTTGAACTTGAGATCTTGGTTAAGAATGAAGGAGTTTATGGTTTCACCACAACCATTGTGGATATTTTGTATTTTTATTTTCTTTTTTTTTGCCACAAGGGAAAGAAAATAAAAAACAAACAAATAACACCCTAGCTAACGCAGGGTTCTGCGGTACTGGACGCCTTACTGGTCACGAAGAATTAAAGCCATAATCGTCATCGGAGGCTCGTTAAGCATATGAAGGTCTGGACTGGACATCTCCGCAATAGAGGCTAGTCGATCGGCACACTGGTTCCCTTCCCAACTCTCATGCTGTAGCTGCGCCTCCCCGGTTTAGTGTAGAAGGCCACGGGTACCTGCCACCAAAAAGTTATCCTCAGTTAAAACTATATTAGAGGAGGATAGAATGCTTATTACCTCGAGGGAGTCTACTTCAACTATCACGCATCGATACCCCCTGCGTCCATGCTAGGTTTAGACCCGAGTAAATGCCCCATAATTCTGTAATTACAGGAGAACCTCTGCCAATGTGGTGTAGAAACCCACCACATCACCTCCCTTAACAGACCCTAATTAGGCCACCCACAGTGGCAAGATCTGATATGTGCCCGACTGCACCATCCGAATTAATTTTGACCCAGGAGTCGGGCGGTTTCGTCCATTCTACGAAGGTACCTAGAGGTAGGCCCTGATTTTGCAGTATGCAGCTTTCCACTGGTCGTGCTCTACCTATCCCGCAATGAAGCAGAGTCTGGGAGAGCCTGATAGTACGCAGTCTTATCCCTATATTGTAAAGAGGTTGTTTCTAATAGACCCACTTGCATAATGTGACAAGAGAATAATGATGTAGGTTAAAAAGAGTAAATACGTAAAGACTAGTAATAAGAAAAATAAAAATAAGAAAACACATATATATACTTGGTAGTAACCATAATTTGCTATTACCCCTCGTAAAGACCAGCTTTTTTCGTTGTTAGTTGCGCTATGAGTCTTCCATGATCAATGTATATAATAAAGAATAATAATAATAATAATGAATATAAATAAATAAATAAAATAAAATAAAAATATAAAATACTTTATTATTATTAATAGAATCACAAATATTGCAAAAATCGTAATTAACAGGCGGTGTAACGTTACTCACAACAGCTTCGTCAAGATACCAGGATGGCAAGATGTGACACGTCAAGATGTCATGGTGCTCGATACGTACCGCTGATTTGTCAGTCAGCAATGTGCCAGATGGTCTGCTCCCTGTGCTAGCTTATGCTCCGTCGCTAGCGACAGTGATGCTATCTTCATCTCTAACGTTGACTACCGCAAGGTAAACAACCGGAAAAAGTGATCTTGGTAATGATAACTCGTCAGTTGATTAACATGGGCAAGTAGAGAAACTTACACTGCCATTTAACAAGATCAGTGCAGACAAAAAGAAATAAACTTACAGCTTGTAATAAAATAAAATTATATTACAATAAAATAAAAATAAAAATATTTTTATATAACTTTGATAAATTATGAAAATAAGAAATTTTACAATAGAAATAAAAATAATTTTTTATATAACTTTGATAAATTATGACAACAAGAAATTTTAAAAATTCTCAAATAAACAACAGTTTTGCCGAACCTCAATCTGAATCAGTGTTCGGCTTGGTTTTATTTAATAACTTCCATATTGCCGGTTTATTCCTCAACCGGTTGGTTTATTTAGGAACCGGTTTTTCCGGGAGTCTTCTGTCTTGCTTCTCCCTCCGCGCTTTGTTTTCTGGGAATCTGGAAATGTAGATGAATGGGTGAAGTGAATAGCAAAAAACCCAAGTTCTTTTTTGCCACTTCCCTTCTCTTACTTTAACCCCACACCTCTCCTCTAGCCATTCACATAGTGCTTTGCCAGTATCACAATACCCATCTGCTTCACTCACCTCTCTCTTGTCTTAGGTTATAAACACTAGCGGTTTGTTTGTTTGTTTTGTCTTGAAACTTCCGTCAATGGCTACACCCATTTCTATTCTTCTCCAAGAACTCACTAAGATGGAATCATTTCATCAACCTAAACCCGTAAATAGTAGTACCTCAGGAAGAAAAGCCGGCAAATGCCCACCTCGCAAGAAAACCCAGTAAATGCCGTCCTCGCAAGTTAATTCATTTTGAGTTATTATTTATTAACGTAAATTGAAAAAACCAAAAAATTTGATTATTAATTTTTATTTATTATATATTAATTTTATAATAATTAAATCTTAAATTATTCTTTTAATTGGTTGAATTAAATATCCGATTTAATTTTTAAAACATATGCCATACAAGAAAAGAAGCCCATCCTTCCTCATTTCAAGTTATCCAAATCATTCTGAAATTTGACTTTCGTTAGTATTATGTAAACTAAGAAAATCTTGTGATTATAACTTAATTTTTCAATTGAATTTCCAAACTTTGAACCTAACACATAACTCCATTTCATCGATGAGATTAGAGGAAATTTTGTCCGGACCTGAAAACCAAACTCTCAAATCCAATTAACCCGACAAAGATTCAAATCCGATACCCGTCCAAATCCCTTAATCCCTCATATGTCCTCTTCTCTTTCTTCTACCCTATAAAAACCAAAAACAAACCAAATTTCAAAAACTAAAAGAAAAATAAAAATCCCCAATTCTAGAGAGTGAAAGCTATGGACGGAGCCGGAGCGCAGTACAACCCGCGTACGGTGGAGGAGGTGTTTAAAGACTTCAAAGCTCGCCGCTCTGCGTTGATTAAGGCCCTCACCACTGGTTGCTGCTTCACATTCTGCCTTTTTGTGCTCTTTTGCTTTGTCTTTTTTCTCCCCCCGGTTATATAGGAATCGTGAATATTTTGGAGAGAAACAAAAAGCCTGAACTGTTAGGGTTTAGTTTCAGTCATTTCGTTCGTTGTTCGTTTATTTTTTGATTAAATGCATCCTCATTTTGTGGCTGTTGCAGATGTTGAGGAGTTCTATCAACAGTGCGACCCAGGTGAGTTGCGAGAGACTGAGACCTTTTTCGTTATTTTGTTGAAGCTGCGGTCTTTCTCGATTCTTGGGTTTTTTTGTTGTTGCAATTTGATGGTATTTTGAAGGTGGGAGGAAAATTAGGTTAGTGATTGGTTCTAAGCTTTGTGGTAATGATTAGTGCTTAATGGGAATTTGTTGTGTACTTGAATTTTTAGAGAAGGAGAACCTGTGCTTGTATGGGTTTCCTACTGAGCAGTGGGAAGTGAATTTACCTGCTGAAGAAGTGCCTCCTGAGTTACCTGAGCCGGCGCTGGGTATTAATTTTGCGAGAGATGGCATGCAGGAAAAGGACTGGTTATCCTTAGTTGCTGTCCATAGTGATGCATGGCTGCTTTCTGTTGCGTTCTATTTTGGTGCCAGATTTGGGTTTGATAAAGCTGACAGGTATCTTTGATTGATAACGAAAAACCTTGTGCTTTCTGAAAATATGCTAGGGTTCTTTTTTATAGCCTCCCGTTAAATTTGTTTAACTAGTTATTCTTTGTCTTCTCAAATAAACCGTTCTGCTATATATACTCATTTTGTAGTCCTTTTGCAAGCATGTCTTCATTTTACGATGGTGTTAGTGTTATATGCTATATACAAAGCATTCTCGCAGTCATGCTCATCCTGTTTCAGTACACTCATGGTGAAACTATTAACAAACACATAATGGTCTAGCAGGTTAGTGGAAAAAGATGGAAATTTTGAATCCCTTCGGGGGCAGGCTGAATGTGATTCTGGTGGGACTGTGCTTGAAACATTAAAGTAGACCAAATTATTGATATTCATTTTCATTTCTCGGGAAGTGGCTTTTCTGGACATAACTAGGTTGTATTTGTTTTGTAGCATCTCTGTGAGTTTACGTTACAATGTTTTATGTAACTTGACGCAGGAAACGGCTCTTCAATATGATAAATGATCTTCCAACTATATTCGAAGTCGTGACTGGTAATGCAAAGAAACAAACCAAGGAGAAGTCATCAGTCATAAATAACAATAGCAACAAATCAAAGTCAAACTCCAAAACGGTAAAATTGGTGTTTATATTTTCTTCATGTTGGAGACAATATATAATATAGCCACTGCTTTGTTTTGTTTGCAAGTACTTTCAACCTAGGTTGGAGTTGCATAGGGTGTGAGAGGAAAGTTTCTTCAATAAATCTTCATTTCCTCTAGGTTGAATGTTATTAACTACTTTTGTTTCTAAAAATTTGGGTGGATAGCAGCGAGAATCTCAGGCGAAATATGTGAAAACCTCACAGCCGAAGTATGAAGACGAGGGCTTGGAGGAGGAAGAGGAAGAAGATGACGAACATGGGGAAACATTGTGCGGTGCATGTGGTGAGAATTATGCATCTGATGAATTCTGGATTTGCTGTGACGTCTGTGAGAAGTGGTTTCATGGAAAGTGTGTTAAGATCACACCAGCTAGAGCAGAGCATATTAAGCAGTACAAATGTCCATCCTGCAGCAATAAGAGGGCTCGTCCTTCGTAATGGTGGAAGGATTGCCGATCCACCCTCCTTGTTGGACTCCGCTGACAGCTTCGTTGATCGGCTTCTGTCGGTTCGCAGATCTATTGTTAGGGCAACATGTTAATGTGTACAATGATTGAGTAGCTTTTAGTTTCCGGGATGGAGTGGTAGTTGTGTGAAGATTTGGTTGAACCAAAAGTATTATAAATTCCAAGTAGATAGGCCAATCGTTTATCCATATTTTATGATCCGCAACTCCAATTCTTCTAAAGGTAGTTTCGGTTAATACAACCAAAAAGACTTTGGAAAAGAGTAATCTGAATTAGTCAACTCTTCCAACCCTCTTCAGTTGGCTATAATACGTTTTTGTTTTCCTCTATTTTTATTAAAACAAACACAACATATATTCTATATTGGATTAAAAAACTTCGGCTTTAAACAGAAAATTAGATTAGCGATTGCCTTTCTTTCTTTTTTTTTTGCAATAATGTATTAATGCAGCAAATAAATATTTAAAATATTTCAAGTTGTGAATATTGTACTAGATTTGGTATCGGATTTTGTTTTGGTATGATATTATATCGATATCGGTCAATACTGGGAACTGTTTTAGGTAATTTTTTAAATTTATGAAATAGTTCTTAAAATTTTCAAAATAGTCTATTAGTATATTGTACAGTTGTACTGTATATTTTATATGTTTACATCAACCATGTTTTTAAAAATCATAATAATAAATAATAATTACAATTAATATGAAATAACAATAATTTTTAAATATTTTACATATAAATAATAACCATAATTAATATAAAAAGGAAAATCATTATCATAGAAATATAAAATTAAGAATAATACAAAGTATTTAAAATATACAATAATACAATTTTTTCATTTTAATAAATAATAATTACATCAAAAAATCCATTAAAAAGAACAATAAACATTCTTAAACAATTTACAAAAGGAGTCCATGAAAAAGAAACAATCAAGTAGAAGTTAAACCTAAAACAAAAATATTTACAGTTACATTACATATATAGAATTTAATATAAACATCAAATATAAGTAAAACTAAAAGGAGAGGAAAAAATAAAAACTTGGAACGAAATTCAATCGTCAACGAGAGGAAACCCGTTATAACTGCACTGACCCAGTTATCATTTGATACAAAATCCTAATGCGAGGAGCGTCATCATCTTTGTCATTCAAATTTAATACACCAAATGAATTGTCAATGTTTTCCTATCCAAGATTATCTTCCAAGTCATTGACATCTACCAAGTTCGGTTCTTCAGAAACCCAATCTACCAAAAGATCAATATTATCAGTAAAAATTGGATCAGTTGAACTACTTGTGCTATTAAGACTCCTAGTAAACAATTAAATTTAATTATAAGAAAATATATCAAAATTAATAATGATAATAACATACGTTGCCCGAAGCTTTAAATTGTAACGAACAAAAACTAAGCTATTTAACCTATTATGCTCCAATCTATTCCTTTTCTTGGAATGGATAAATTCAATTGTGCTTCAGTTTCATTTACAATCTATTGCACTCACACATTGACTTAAAATCCGAATTGCAAACATTTTCAATTCTGAAACACTATTTCTGATTTGATCTTACCAAGAAACTGTAAGTCATAAGATAACAAAAGTAGTGTTATGAACAAAATAAAGTGATATTTAATTTTCAACACATAAGAAAAAGAAAATAACTAATACCCGGAGAAAGTTTTCCTCTTTATCAAATAGCAATCAACATTCCAAAATCTCCATAAAACAACTTGTAAAGCTCCATTTGCTAGCTTAAAAGATCTTGCATCGCGTCAATGCTAGCAATTGTTATAATAGTTACTTCTATTAACTTCAGTTTGCTTAGTAAGAACTAGTCTAAAATAAACACTAGGATTAAAAAATGCTCCAGCTGTAAACAATGAAGAAAAAAGTTGTCTTTTCCTTCTCTCATTAATGATTGAAAGATATGATGTGTATAAAGAAGACCTATGTTTCAGATTAACCTTGATTGCTTCCGTCGCTCTCTCCATGACATCAAAAATATAACCCTTTATTGGCTTTTCTTCACTATCAATCAAGCGAAGCACTCTTACCAAAGGCTCACAAACTCGAATAACAAATTGATATTAAGACCAAAATGTTCTATCTTCCAGTATAATATTACAAACCTCCACTCTTGCATTAGATCTACCATGCTGAAATGCAATCCACTTATCAGTTGTAAACAATTGTCTTAACTATTTCTTCATCGAAACAAAAGACTGAAGTGATAAGAAATTTGTTGCAAATTTTGTCACAGGACACAAATTCCTATCATTGGTAAATTCCTTTCTCATCAAACTCAATACCTATGCACGATTATAAATGAACTTTATCACCTTTTTAGCTTTATGCATAGTCTCATCAATAACAGGAAAATACCTAGGATCTCCTACATTTTTCAGCATTAGGTCAATGCAATGTGCAACACAAAGAGTCCAAAAAAATGAATTATACGCAATGTGCAACCTTTTTTTAGCTGCTTTATAAGCGGAATCATTGTCAGTAATAAACTGAACAATGTTTTCCAGCCTACATCATTCACAACTTTATCAAATATCGCAAACAAAGTCTTAGTATTTCTAATAAGGCCAGACGCATCAATAGATTTAAAAAACATAGAGTCATTTTTAGAATAAACTAAAAAATTTATAATAGGCTCTTGTCTCCTATTTTTCCAACCACCACACATGATTAAACATTCATAAGCATCCCAATTCACTCTTTATTTAGCCAAATAACTTATAATTTTAGAAACAGAATAACTCAAAAGTTTACCTCTTAAGTCATCAATCGAAAGACCTTGGTATCCTGGACCATAAAAGGCTATTGCATCCATCATAGATTGATAATAATAAAACTGAGAAGCACTGAATGATGAACCTGTATCATACCACCATCTAACCACTGTCATATCGACATTGTGAGTATATCTCTTGATTAGATTGCACTACGAATTGAAGGATAGGCTCTAGGGGTTGTTCGTGGTGCAAAGAAACTAGTTACCTGCCTTCTTCTCTTCCTTACATCAGGTTTAGGTACTTCTTCTTGAGCCTACGATCGAACACTACTAGTATCGCTACCATTACCACTTCCACCTCCAACATTTCAAAAATCACCATGGAAACTAGAAAACGAACTTCCACTACCAATTTCAAAATTCAACATTTCTCTTCTATCTCTCTCATATTGATATTCATCAAGCAATATTTTCATATGCCACTTCACATCATGACTTACTTTTTTACAGGGTTCCACATCTCCTTTAACCCTGGCTAAATGTTTTTTTTAATCGAGTGATTCCTCCAACTTTCAAATGCTTGTTACAAAACAAGCAAATAATATGGTTCTTCATACCGGGAATCAATGCAGCATGAGCCCAAACTAGATCATTGTATCTTCCTGAAGTGGGTTGATTAGGAGTACTTGAACTTTCTTCCATTTATCTATAAAAATAAATGAATGCATATATCAAAATAAATAACACATAAAAGTTAATAACACATAATTTCAGTATACAATATGCATATCCATCTTATATAATATAACTCATTCTCTATGATTACATTATACATATTTTAATTTCATGGAACACAATTCACTATAAGTCAAAAGCTAACAATTCAAAATATTCAACATATATAATACACAAAACATACATAAGCACTTTCCATTTCCAACAATCATAAAATATACATAAACAATTTCCATCTCCAATAATCACAAAACATTCATAAAATAATTTCCATTTCCAACAATCATAAAACATACATAAATAATTTCCATTTTCAACCATTTTTAACAATTTCTATTTCCAATAATCACAAAACATTCATAATTCCATTTCCATTTCCAACAATTTTCACTTCCATTTCTAACAATTTTCAACAATTTTCATTTCGAACAATCACAAAACATACATAAACAATTTCCATTTCCATTAATCACAAAATAGTCATAAAACAATTAAAAATTTTCAACAATTTTTAATAATTTCCATTTCTAATAATCACAAAACATTCATAATTCTATTTCCATTTCCATTTCCAACAATTTTCAATAATCTCCATTTCCATTAATCACAAAGCATTCATAAAACAATTTCCATTTCCAAAAATCACAAAACATGCATAAATAATTTCCATTTTTAACAATTTTTAACAATTTTTATTTCCAATAATCACAAAACATTCATAATTTCATTTCCATTTCTAACAATTTTCAAGAATTTCCATTTCCATTAATCACAAAACATTCATAAAACAATTTCCATTTCCAACAATCACAAAACATGCATAAACAATTTCCATTTTCAACAATTTTTAACAATTTCCATTTCCAATAATCACAAAACATTCATAATTTTATTTCCATTTCTAACAATTTTCAACAATTTACATTTCCATTCCCAATAATCACAATGCATTCATAAAACAATTTCCATTTCTAACAATTTTCAACAATTTCCATTTCCAACTTTCACAAATCATACATAAACAACTTTCATTTCCAACAGTTTCCAACAATTTCAATTCAAAATTTCAAACATAAGGATCAAGTTGAAGGGTATGATATGATTTACATAATTGCCAAATATTAAATGACATATCTTATAAAAATTTTCATACACATATATTCATAATATGATGATCAAGGTGAAAGATATATTCATAACATGAGGATCAAGTTGAAGGATATAGCTTCTTTGGAAATGTTTTTTTCCTTATTTAAAGCTCTGAATCTTCTTTTCATTTCTAACAAACCATAATATTATATACACCATTCCATATTTCATTCTTAACTATATATTGCTTTTACAATTTTTAACTGACATTAATAACTCTAAGTATAAATAATTGAAACCTACAAGTCTACAATATATTCACAATTTGAAAAAAAAATATTTTTCAGATACATTTTTTACATCACTACTTTCACACATTATGTAGCACTACACTCTCGCAAGACACGTACCCAATATCTTGAGTGATATCTAAGTACGTACCCCACAAGGGTAGCATGCTAGAATAGTCATTCAGTCAAAATTCATTACAAAATTTTTGTTTCTTTAAAACAATGTATACGTATGCAGAAATCATCAGTCAAATCGTACCCACTTTATTTCAAAACTTTTCCATTCAGAAATGTTACAATTATTACAAACATTAGAAGTCAACAGCCACTTGTGCCCATTTCATATACAAAACACTTGTAATCATAATGTCATTTCATTACCAAATCATTCACATACACTTTGTACAATTATTGTGGAACATAATTAAAAAAACAAAATCAATGAAGACATATGCAAGTGTAAAATGATCCCGA
>JANKOD010000001.1:11144688-11181074 GCA_026284645.1 Erythroxylum acuminatum
CTCAAGCATTTAAAGCATAATAAAAGCTCATTTCAAAGGTAGTTGGAAAATCATTAATTACATTTAGTTGAAAAGCAATTATGACTTATTAACACAAATATAAAAATGTAACTCACCTTAAATCCTTGCTTGAATCTTGTTCAAATGGGCCTCTCCTCTTGTTCCTCTTGCCTTCCTTCCTCTACTTCAACAACAACACAAAAAAATACTAAATTAATAGGATTCAAATTGGAAAACCTAAAAGACCCAAAGCATGAAATTGGTCCTAGAATCTCTAAACCCATCCATTTCCTAAGCTTTTTGAACCATCACCCATTTGAAAATCCAAAACATTTACAAACCCTTACCTCAAATCTTTACCCAATCAAAGGGTTTCTTGGATCAAATGAAAGTTTGGACCTTCCTCTAGCTTTTTCCTTTTTGGATTAACTCCAAAAACCCTCTAAAACTTCAAGAAAATGGAAGACCTAGCTTTTTCTTCTCTTTTTCTCCGCCCTTCTCTCCTTCTACGACTCTCCTTCTCTTCTCTCTTTCAATTTTCGTTTTCTCTTCTTCTAAATGAAAGACAAGCCTTGTTTCCTCTCTTTTATACCACTTATGAAGCTAAAAAGTCCATATTACCCTTAATGAAAAGCCTAGGAACTTAAAAGCTTAAGTGACATGCCCAAAATGCCCTTAATGTAACTTAACACTTCTAACACTTCAATTTTAATCACTTATGCCACCTAACCTTAATTATATTAACATGTCAATTATGCCCAACACATATAAATCTTGCAAGACTCCAAAAATATTCAATCATGCTTAGTCAAATTATTTTTAAAAAAAATTCCGGGGCCAACACCTCTGCTTCCAAATTTTCCACAGCAGAGCAGCAAGTAACCCCAACTGATCATTACCAGTAGCTGTCTTCTTAAAAGATGCAATCATATCCAGTAGCCATGCATCTAAAGTAGATAACCCTTCTATTGTGATCTTTAAACCCAATGCACTTCCAAACCAAACACATTGTACCCAAGGGCATAATAACAACATGCGTCTATTAATTCCTTAGCCAAATGACTTTTAGAATTTCTAGTATTTGGGTCTTTTCAATTTTGGGCCTAATGGATTGAATTCTTTTTAGGCTATCAACAAAGATCAATTATATATTTTTATTGTTAGATAAAGATCCCTTGTTCGGAATGAGCTAATTCAATCACTAGAAAAAACTTAACACTACCTAACTCCTTAATTTCAAACTCTAGAATTAAACATTCCTTCAAAGATTGTCTCTCCTTCTTAACTGACAATGTTGTAACACCCTTAAATTTAAAGGTTTAATAAATAGTGTATGATCACCTTGGCTTTGTTTATATCTCATAACTATCATTACCTTGGCAAATCTTCCAAACCATACCTTGGTGATTTCTTTAAACCATAAAGAATCTGTTTAACTTGAAAACTTTATTACTCGCCATATTGTCTTAGGAGGAATATCTATGTATATTTCTTCTTCTAAGTCACTATAGAGAAATGTGTTTTTTAAATATCAAATTGATGTAATTCCAAATCAAAGTTAGTTGTTAAGGATAAAATGACTCTTATTGTGTTCATCTTTGCAACAGGGGTAAAGTGTTGGAGTTTATCATTTTGCCACTGGTCTCGCCTTATACCTCTCCAAATATCCATCAACCTTACACTTCAAAGCGAATACCCATTTATATCCCATTATTTTTTCCCTTAAACAGTTATACTATCTCATAGGTTTTATTTTCTCCTACTGCATCGATCTCAACTTGTATGGCTTTCCTCCACTCTTCTTTAGATAATGTCTCACATAAAGCATAAGGTATGGTAATAATATTTAGGTTGATAAGGAAGATTTTGTAGGAAGGTGGAATGGAAGGATAAAGTATGGGATAAAGGATATGAATGTCGCATAGTACATTCTTGAGTTCCTTTTATTAAAGCGATAGGTAACTCACTATCATGATGTTGGGTCTATGTTTTACTAGAAAGTTCATATTAGATAAGTTTAGAAATCTCACTGACCTTATTTATTTGTGAATGATTCAGCACAGATTGTTGGACTGTCCATCATTTATCCTTCTTAAGAACACCATCTCAAATCACCTTTTATCAATAGTAGTATCTATATCAAATTTATCATTTATCATATACTCAATTAAGATTAGGTTCCTTATTTTACTCAAATGATTATGCCATAAAACTGAATGATGGTAGAGAAAAAGATGGTAAAAGAGAGATGTCAAACAAAATTACTCAATTAACTTATTTATAGTACATGACAGCAGTTAGAAATTGCAATGAAAGCTACAGAATTTTTCTAAAATTTTCCTTTAGGATTTATAATCATCTTTGAGAGGAGGAGAAAACTACTCATTAGAAAAGAATATAATCTCCTACTCCCCCAAGAAAAGAGAATTACACAACCTTTGAAGCACCAAGAAATTAACTTTTCTAAAACGGTATACAGCTAATATACAACTTTGATACCCTTTTCCACAGAAAGTGTCTACTGAACAGCGATAGTCATCAGCTTCTCCTTCCCAAACTCCACCTGGTGGACTTGCAGCAACTTGAAAAGCCAAGGTTGCAATAACTGTTGCTTATAAGCTATTCGTAGATACAGTTTCACTCTCTCTCTTCAATTGGCATGTTTGGCAAATAAAAAATAGCATTTCTGAATAGGTCGTCAGATTGGAAACTACTAAATTATACACTTCTAGTCTATAAAATGTTGCCATGCAATCTGCCACTTCAGGGATTCAAAGCAGCTATTCTATCTACGCAAACAATCAGTCTCAATTATTTGAAACCAATTGCTGTAGGATCAGTTCTCTGTCTACCTTAAATCTTCATCTCCTTGGACCTCATGATGCAGGTGCAGGTAAGCTTTTTGTTCATGAAAGAAAGCGAAGGTCTTCAATAATAACCAATTAATCCTTTGAGTGCTGCATTAATTCAAACCACTGCCACCATAGAGAAAATGTGCCAAATTAGATAGCTCATGATGCAGTATGGTCCAATATAGTAATTTCAGCAAGTAGGAAACTTTCGTTACCTGTCTCAAAAGATCGGCAAGGGTCCTTGGAAGTGATTCAATATTCCTCAAGACTAGATAAAACGGGAAGGGAAAAGAATCAAGGTATTTTGTGAATTTAAGTACCCTTTTTTCACCTTCACCCACAAAAGATGCCTCCTGAAAACCATGCAAACATGTAAGCAGAAAAGAGATATTGGAAGACAATTTAGTTGAAAATGTATGGATATTGAACTCCAAGAAACGGACAAGTTTACTTCCAATTATAGAACTTCATCAAATTTTACAAACCAATGATAATTCACAAATGAGTCGGAAAGCAAATTGAAAATGTAACAGATACATATCATGTTCAAGTTTTAATTATTAGCTCTAATGAAATGACCAACATGTCCATTAATGATTTTAGGACAAATGTGAAAAAAAAAATTAAGACTACTACATGAAAAGTTACTTTGAACTTCAGGACTAGTAATACCCTTGTCCATCAAGGAATAAACAATAAGAAATACCATGTGGTTCATAATTGATTCGTCGGGGCTATCAAGTAGTAGAAAGGCGACCATGCGCTTCTGACTTAAGAAATCCCTGACACACCGCTTCAACTTCTCCTACATAAGAGTAATCAAGTTTTGAATAGAAAATAAGGAATTCACATCTGCACACTCAATAACCAAAGAGGGAGGACAGTCCTTGATTCCACGATTTTTATCTTAATTTTCACACATGGTTAAAGATAAGCACCTTTTCGTGAAACCGACCATCTGCAATAATCAAGACAAGCTGTTGTAGTGGATTCTGCCCAGAAGGAAGCCGTGCTCTAGAAACGGCAGCATCCAGCATTTTGTTCAGATATTTCAAGAGATCAACCACAGGTTCATCTACAATTGTGTTATCTTGCCTGAAAGTCAAATTGGAGATGATCTGCATCCCACAAAGGAAACCCCAACAGTGAACGTCAGATGATATAAATGTTTCACGTTTCAATGAAAAGTTATGCTCGTAAACAAATAAACAAAAAGGCAATTTCATCTTCACATAAAAATCAAAATATAAATGACAGAACACCAACCTTGACCCCAGCCTCTCCTGTAAAAGGTTGATCAAAATCATGTAGCAACCTTGTGTTTCCTTTCTTCCCAAAACTTGCAACAGCCAAGTTCCCCATTTCCAGCTGAGACATTGCACGACAAACGGTGATCAAGGCTTCAACCGCAACATCTCCGCAGCGACTCTCAGACATACTACGAGAATCATCAATAGCAATGATAACTTGATAATCACGTTTGTTAGGTCGAGTCCGTCTCAGCCATATTTTATCTTTCCGGTAGTGGCTAGCTATATAGGGAATTACCTATGCATATACAGACAGAAAAAAAATCATCAGAAAGAACAAAACGAGAGCAAATCTAACACCTACAGAATTGATAAAACATGTCAAATGTGATTCACCTTCTTCATGTTGATTCGCTTGCCAGTCTTATAATCCCCTTGAAGCTTGCTGGCCAAAGTGGGTTCCATAACAAGACGCAATTGTTCAGCCAACTCCTGGGACAATCTTGCTGTCCGCAGCTCATACCTTTTCCAAAGAATATAAGAGTCACTTCTTGTATCAAAGGAAACTTCTTCATCTTGGGCTTTTTCCTTTTCGTCATTAACAGACAGTTTGCTGAATTGATGTATATCTTCACCCAAATATGATTTACTAACAGAAACAAAGCTTTCACACAAACTGCCTGGGTTTGGATCAAAATCATCAGGCTCATCAACTTCAGGAGATCTTGCTTCAGTTGACATCTCAAAATTTGAGAATTGTAGTTGTTTCTCCGAATTATTTTTCATGGTTGCTGTACAATGTTTTAGTTTCCAATCTTCAGAATTTTGTTTCTCAATCTCCATAGTGGCAATATCATCTCTTTGATCTTCTGCATGGATATCCTCATCTGGGTTCTTGTCATTGACATTGGCATGAATCTGCTCAGAAGAAGCAGTTCCCAAAGCCTGAGCTGTTCCTTTCTCAAACTCTGGAACATATCCGTACTCATCAGCATTCTTGTCCTCTTCCTCACTTCCCAACTCTTTATTACCTTCCGGAAGATCAACAGATACTTTAACTCTCTCTTTCCACTCTTCAAATGCATTCCCGACGTTCCTATAAGGGTTCACTTGAGATTCTTGACGAGACCGAAACTCTTCTGGAGAAATCTGTTCCTTCTGTTGATCAGTGAAACTTCCACTGTTTGATTGATTTGTCAGCATTATGTCCGTTTCAGACATATTATCCGAAGGTAAGCTTCTCTGGAGAACGAGGTTATTATAAGCTTCATAAGCATTAGACATGTTTGTGTCAGGGGCAATCTTTTCCGAATTAGATGCCTGGGACTGGCCATATGCTTGAGTTGCAGAATCTCCCTTGTGTTCATGACCATTCATCAAGTCTGAAATTCCTGGTCCAAATGCATCTTCTCTTGTAGCTGTTGCATCCATTTCTGAATTTTCCTCCCCATCCTTGCCTGCTTCATTTGTTTCTGAAGTTCCATCCAGTCTTTCAGTATCTGCCGCATCCATAGAATCAAAATTATCTGTATTATCTTCATCAGGATTCACATTCTCAGTGGATTCATCATCCACTTCGGGACTTAGGTCTTCCTGGGAATCTAATCCCTCTTTTTCATTCATGTCTCCATCCACATCCATGTCCTCATCAGAACCTAGATTCAACTCATCAGTCTTTACTCCAGTTGGATCAGCAGAAGCTTCCTCTTTATCCAGGTTCATGCCATCTGCACTCTCTTTTCCATCACCAGCATCATCCTGATCTCCAAACTCATCAGTTGGTTTGTCAGGTTCATCTGACTCAAGCTTGTCAGGTTCATCACAATCGGTAGCAGCAGAATCCTCCTTAGCCCTAACCTCTCTATTGCTTGCATCTCTATCATGCACTGATGTCCCAGATTCATACTTCTCACCTGTATTATCAGGATTCTCATCTTGCTCCTTATCCCAAGGTTTCTCCTTAACAACTTCACTGTCAGCTCCAGTTTCACCCATTGCCGATTCCAGTTGCTCATCCTTACTATCCGTTCCATTGTCTTCGTCATTCTCCTCTGCCGAGTCCTCACTAACACTAAATGCATCAGCATCAAAATCCTGTTCCATCTCAATTCCTTTGTCATTCTTACTAGGCAATTTATCCAAGTCATTTTGTTCTTCCCCTGGCTGAAGAAATAATTAGAAATATCATTCAATGATAACTTGTTCTATGAAAAGAAAGTAACACAATAACAACAAATTTACATCAGCTCTGTTCCTAGATGGCGTACCTTCTCAGAAGTCCCAATCAGTTGATCCTCATCAGTTATCTGATCACTTACATCCTTAAGTCCAGAACCCTCCCCCATACCAATTCCTGTTGCTTCTTGAGATGCATCATGGCTGACATCATCTGCCTGACTTTCAGAAGGAATACCAAACCCATTGGAGAACAAAGAAGAAAGAACACTGGCTAGCACATGAGTCATTACAGATGCCTACATACACATATTAACCACATAAATAGATGATTTCTGGAACTTGCAGCTATGAAACATAGGTTAAATGGAGAGTTAACGAACAAGTTGAATGATGTCCAACTTACTGTTTTATGCATTTCTAAAAGACGTTGAAGTAAACCTTCACAAAGAAGCATTATCAGGTCTATAACAGAATGAAGATATTCAAAACAAGTTCCAACACTGGAGGCATGCGAAGTATCAGCACTTGACTGGTTTACCAATTTTTCCTGAGCAAACACATCAAAATACAATAAGAAGCACCCAAGACTATGCTCAAACAGACATATAGACATCTGAAACAAAGGACACACAAGGAAAATGTTGAATGAACTTACGGCAAGAGAAATCGTTTCAAGTATACTTTTGCATAATTCTTCTATGTTGACATTTTCCCTAGATGATTTGAATAGATACTCCCATGAGGTGAATTTCGTTGATGAGTCAACTGGAAGAGTACATTCATTACTCATTGATCTTAGTGCAGCCTTGATAAGTTCAAATGTTTTCTTGATGGCTTTGCCAAAACCATCTTCAAGGTCAGAATAATTGTTGTCGCCATAGTGTGATACTTCACAAGATTTCCTTAACTTGTTTTGTGCCTCAGTCATTGAAGAGAATTGTTGAGCTAACAACTTTGTCTGCAGAAAAAGTCAAGTATAAGAGTTTTTTTGCCTGATTGAAACAAAATACAGAACAAAATCAATTTTCCATTTGGTTATTTCGGGTTAACAAAAGTGGGGATTGGCACGCTATGTTCAGCATTAAAAGTCAGAAAGAAGGGTAATGTAGTTCTCTTGGGTTTACATAGTTGACCTGCATTTATTCCTTAAGGGATAGATGGAAAAAAAAAAGACATGCTGGTCCAATCCCTAGAGCAAGTTATGTGGTAATTCATATCAATTGTTCCCAGTTTCTGCTATGCGGGAGAAGAAGATCATTGACAAATGATTTAGTATAAGTGCATTGGGGTATCTCTCCTGATTGGAACATAGATTTTCCAGTCAAATAGATCAGAAGTTGATCTTGTGATCCTACTTTTCTGTATTATAATCCATTTGTGAGAAATAACTCATTGCTGTCAATTGTAAGCATTGGATGCAAAGTGAAAAATACCTTCAAGAATGCATCACCAAAATGACCAAGCAGAACCTCTATGACTAAGCTTCTATCAGAATCTTGCTTTCTGAAATCAAGGAGCTGCTCCTCAAAGTCCATAATGACTTGGAAGTTTTTGAGCATTAACTGTTCCATTTGTTCTGAGATAACATATGGATGGGAGACACTAGCAGATATGGCATCGACATGGTCTAGAAGATAGTTATCCAAAGAGTCCTGTGCAAGAAATTTTATAAGAAAAATGCAACATTAGCATTTTTAAATACAAACTGGTTAAGCTAAAGAATTTGCACCTTAGATTTTTGTATGATTGGAGAAATTTTCTCAAGAAATTTAAGAAAACGATCAGCTGCAAGCTTCAAATTTTGGCATGATGTCAAATGGGTGCTTTCTACAGTTTTAAGCAATAATGCTTCCTCAAACAGCATGGCTGCTAAACCATCAAACAATTTCTGCGAAAGAAGTATTAAGTTAGTGTCAGATGAAATGGAATGCATGACCTACAACTATTTAACACGTAAGTAACCTTCTGTTTCCACAAGCATTCAAAGAGGTAGCTCTGATTTCTTGCAATAGAACACTCAATATTTGTGCTCTGATCACTACCAATACACCTCATATATGAATTTTCCAAAGCAGCTACACATTTCCTTAGACACTTCAGATGCTCAGCAAAAGCATACGCAGAAGCACGTTGAGTTTGTTGTACATCTATGAGATGGTTAACAAAAGATATTGCCCTGCAAGCCTATACATAAAAAAGCAAAGATAGGTCAAACACTCCCTTAATTAACAATTAGGTTTTCAAAAAGTATGAGATATTCAGCTGTCAGCTGAATCCCATATTAACATCGCACCTTATTTACAAGGGGGCTGCAGTTTATAGACAATTAGATCCAAACAATAAAATAAAAAAGAAAATAGCAACAATGCTGAAAGCTGTCAAAGGATAAAATTAACAATCAACTGCTGATCACAAACGGTGAAAATCTAGCCCATTAGTTACCTGTTCATATGTGATATCTTCGTGGGGTTTCAGACAAACCAATTGCAAATGCTTTGCACTGGCTAAGCTTTTAAAATAAAATTCATTAGCTTGTTTCCAGATACTATCTGCTTCTTCATTGGGCAAACATTGAAATTCATTGGTAGTTGATACATCAGATGCGCCATGAAGTAATCTACTTTGTGTCAGTAACAAATGCTCTGAATCATAGGATGGTTGAACAAACAACCACTTGGAATTGTTGCATATCTATTTGCAAGCATAAAAATCAAGAAGAGCTTAGTCTTATACTTAAAACATAAAACTCAGATGCAAAAAGTCACATTTATTATTACCTTTATAATTTCAAATTTGTGCTTATGCAACCCACTGCTTTCTAACAGCTTTAGAAGTTCAGCAAAGGCCCTCTTCTTTCCTATATTTGTTTCGGTATCTTTCCAAAGCCTGTCACACTCTATGGTAGTCCTAAAAATTCTGTCCAGCGTCTGACACACATCATCCCATCGTTCCTCGTGTAAAAGGCAAGCAGATTGGTAAGCCAAGGACAGCTGCCTAATAGTCCTAACTTCTGCACAAAATAGTGAGTCACTGACTGCTCTGATAATCAAGCTCGTA
Source organism: Erythroxylum acuminatum (assembly GCA_026284645.1). Classification (NCBI taxonomy): domain Eukaryota; kingdom Viridiplantae; phylum Streptophyta; class Magnoliopsida; order Malpighiales; family Erythroxylaceae; genus Erythroxylum; species Erythroxylum acuminatum. The sequence continues at coordinate 11,154,026 of JANKOD010000001.1, forward strand.
ACATAGAAACAAATATAAAATCTAAAAAATGAGGGATATGTGCTAAGAACAAAGAAAAAGATAACCTTCGTTATCCAGAAAGCTCAAATCTAAGTTCCTGTCAGAATGCAAGTTCAGTTGAGTTTGCTTCATTCTTCTACTCCAATCAACTAACCACTTAGACCTGCACTAAAGACAAGTTAAAAATAGACTACAGGGTCAATTATTATGCAATAATACCATCTTGACAAACAATCTAACCTGTTAACAGTTTCAAATAACGCAACATTCTTCTCTGAGCTGTTAAGCAGTCTCAGAGAGTGAATACATGTTCCTTTCCGTTCAACTTCTTGATTGAAAATAAGCATTACAGGCTGTTGCAGGAGAACCTGCGCAATGTATGCAAACAAAATAAGTATCCTTGGGTTAAAAGCTCACATCAGGCATCAACCTAATTATTTCAATCTCCCATTTTTCTTTTTCAAAAGTTGCTGCCAAATATCTGGCTAAATATCAACAGTTTTTTAAGGGAGACAAAAGGAAAATAGGCATAATCATAAAGAAACCTCCAAACAAATTGGTATTGCAGAAATGTAAAACAGATCAACTTTGGCCCATTGATTCAATGATCTACATCTCAGTGATGCTGAAATGCAGTTCCATATCTACTAGGCATAAAAGCAAAACAGCACTTTGCTAATAATTCTGGTATTAATAGTCAAGAAAAGGTACTATACATTCACTTGTACAAGCCGGCTTACATGCTGAAGTCAGTAAAAATATGTTAGGATTGATAAAAAACAACAAAACATTAAAAAGAGGGCTTGAAATTTGATTAATTAGGGTTCAATCAAACCCTTCTTTTATTTTGCACAAAATAGAACTAAAAAGAAACTAATCCCAAGAAAAATAAAAAGAAAATGTGTACATGAAATTTACTTACGGTGTACTTTTGAATCAGTCTCTTTAACTTTTGACGGGTCCTTTTTGAGTTTTCAACAGACAAGAAAGCCTCAGTTCTTTCCCATCGGCATAGCTTCAACATTTCAGTCAATTCCTTCTCAATATTTCTTCTGTTAACTTCAATGTGCTGTGATACTCTGAACAACGTACAAATGCGGGATAAGAAGAAAAGCTACCTAAATTTTCTCAAAACAAAACCATGACTGCACAGAGCCCTTACAATGGCAAGAATTGCACATAGTATCCAAATGTGTTGTATAAAATTTTCAGATTTATCTCCTGCCACGGGCTGCATGATTAAATTATGATTAGTACACTGATAGGTTTCTTAACCTAGCAGCAAAGGCATAGAGATGATGACTGTCTTCCATGTATGAAATTGACAAAGCTTTTCTAGGAACGAACAAGTACAATGTTACCTTGTAAATGCTTCCACTCCCAAGCATCTTCCTGTACTGATTTGACCATGGAAAGCAAAAAGAAGCTGAAGGCGTTTTCCCAATTCACCGATGCTAGAAGTTTGAATGAACTCCTCTAAACTGTGAAATCCACTTATATTAGATGTGAAACATCAAAGGCAATAGAATTAAAAAGGAAAAAAGGAAAAAATTCCTGAATAAAAAGTAAACTGAAATTTCAAACTGCTTGAGATCAGAGAGTGCCTTTCAACAGTAGATTGCTCATATGCAGCAAGATCAGTAGAATGTCTGTGATGCAAGACTGAATATAGAGGAAACCATAACTGCAATAAAGCAAACAGATATAAGCAATTGAAACAAGGAAATAGCGGAAAGCATTGTATTTATTAGCCACTATTAAAGGTGAGCTTTATAGAGCAGGATTACACTTAGCAATTCAAATATTGAGTTTCCTCTCTATATTTAGGAGAACTTTGTCACTGAAAGGATTCACGTTCTCTTAGGTTATTTTAGCAGGAAAAATGCCAGGTATTGTTTGATAGCTTCCACGTAAGCCATTTCCATTAGACTCGTGTCTCCAATTGCTAACTATCCGGTCTATTTTACAACCAAAAGACATTCACATATACACAAAATTTGACTTGCCTTGGCTGCATTGATCTCATATTGATAATGAACCTCATCGAGCAGTGCTGGCCAAGAGTCAAATTCCATCTTTTGCCACGAGCATACCAGAGGAATAACAGGTTCCAAGAGCTCTACATGTCATTAAGTGGAAAAATATAATTGTAACAAGAAATTGTAAAAAATAAAAATATCAAGGGCTATAACAAAATAACTAAAAATGTTTGATCAAATATCAAAAACAAATTAAAAATGTTTTATCCATCAATATTGAGTATTCAAAGTTATGCACCTGATAGAGGGAATTTTGATACACCTTCCTGTAGTACCCTGGCTCTATTAAGTAGGAATTGCAACCCAGAGAGAGCCTTATCAAATAAACAACCGTCAGTGGCCAACATTGAAGCTTTAAACAAAGAGCACCAATGCTCTTGTAAAAAGTAGGCATATGTATAATTCTTAGACAGAGAGATCAAATGAAGCTGTAGGTCAAGTAGCACATGCGATGGTCCACATAAAAATAATAATCTTAGACAGCCCCATTCCACATTCCAAGATAGTGTCAAATTTTAGCTAATCTAATATGTCAAATTATTACTGAACATCAAATGTAACAAACATCTCCTCAGTTCATGCTTTCCTTATGGTTAACTGCTCATAAAACAAGATCCAGAAAGACTAAAAGAATTAGCTATAATTACAACCTTGGCTAGAGGTGTATCCAGAGGAATAGCCAAAAGCATTTCAATTGCATCCATGATTTTCTGAAGACCAGGATGATCTTCCCACTCGTTGAGAAGGACAAGAATTCGCTGTCGAAGAGTAGCAAGTAACTTCACCATTTTAGACATTACTGGAGCATTTGAATCCTATGCAATTTAAGGAAATAAGTCAAAAAAAGGAGATTACAAACAAAATTACTTCCCTATACAGATAAAAAAAGTATCAGCCAAGAACCTTGTAAAAATTGTATTTTGAAGCTGTCTCATTGGATGAACCAAAAATGCGTTTGTACTCCAAACAGAGGCGGAACAGATGTTCTGGGACAAGTTTAGCATCCAAAGACGAAGCATGCAGGCCTTTAAAACCTGGAAGAGGATAAATAAGAGGAGAAGTGATATCTGTGTCTCCCAAAGGAAAAGCAGAACATTTTTAGGATCAAAAGGTTACATCCTTTGATTACCTTTAATCATTTCTCCACCAAGGGTATATGAGTTGGTGAACAAAAGCAACCTCTCAGAATCGGACATAACGAACTTTTGAGGCTGTCCATTTTAGACAAAAAGGAAAAGTACCATAAATGGACACAAAATTTCCAACTTCTATCTGCATATGTGTGCAATTGTGTATGCAAAACTGATGAAAGTTCCACAGTATACTTTCCCTATCCCTTGTGAATGGAAACTGATTGGTGACAAATCATCACACTTTTACAACATAGAATCAAAGAACCACAACACTTCTATTCAAATGAAGACTGGAAAATGTAGAGAACTTACATGTTGGACAAGATTACAAGAGCCAAATAACCGGTTATGCATGTTGATCATGCCATTCAGGCATGGTTCCTCAAAAAAATTCCAGTCTCCTAAGTTTTCAAAGTCATCGCTGGTTTCCATCTGAGTAGAAGAAGAAAAAGTCTTATAATTGGAGAGACAGAGTGAAAGAGAGAATGTGAGAGAGATTTGAAACGCCACCTGTGCTGAAGATTCTTCTTCACGAAGCAACTCTTGCCACTCTGTGAAACTATCATTGTTAAACAAATTACCAAGTGAAGATATATCAATGTCAACAACACTCTTGATCTCAAATTCACGGGGCCTAAACTTGTATTCTTGAGCATCATGGCCTTCTTTGCTTTTTATATTAGCTTTAATACCCATCCACGTGCTAGCAAATTCACCAAATATTTTACACATCATCTGGTTCAAATATACACAGGAGCATCAGTAAGAGGATACTGCACAATTGAACTCTGTCAATATAACTCAAAAAGAGCAATCATATCACCTTGAAGGAAGCACAATCGATCCTATGAACAACAGATACGTATCGTGCAATGTGAGCAAGCACATTCGAGTGAAGCACAGTTTTCAGATGCAGTGAGGATACCTAATACATTGTCAAATCATTCAGATTATCTGAATTACAAACAGCATATCCTAGAAACCTAAGGGGTTTCCATCAAAACGTTTTGGACATAAAATAGAGCAATATAAGGAGAATATGGTTCAAAGGGTTATAAAGATGAGCAGTTAAAGAAACTATCAGAGTCCAAATAAAATATGTAGAGACGTTGCCACCTTTTCAGAATTGACATCTGATGCAGAAACCAGCTTTTCTAGCAAACTTGTTTCCAACTCCAAGAAATCAGTAGAACTATTCATACTATCAGAAGATACGGTATCAAAGGCAAATCCTCCAGGAAACCTCATGAATGAATAAATTGATTCCTGTAACATTTCTGTGTCAGTCTATGAGAACAAACAGATCATGTCTAATCAAATAAAAGTCGTCTCTTTTAACTTTTGGGAATGGAGGAGAGAGATACCATGACTTTATCCAAGTTATGTTCTTGAATCTGATTCAGAAACTTTTTCTGCAGGGCAACAGTCAGAAGCAAGGAGAGTCCTAATTTGATCTCATACACTGCAACTTGAACTGGTTGAGTAACATCAATATATTCTTTATATTCATCTGACAGTCTATGGATAAAACAGGTTGCAGTTTCCTGAAAATTAAAAGGAGAAATGATATAAAAACATGGTGCAGTAGATCTCCACAGTATGCTGTAGCTATCATAAACACATACCTGCCAGTTGTATGCTTGTTCAACAAGCTGTTGCAACTCCATATCATCAATGTCATTCATGAGATTCAGTATTGTCATGACCAACTTATAGAACTCCTTGCATTCTTTCCTTAGAGCTTTATATTTTGAAGGATCAGAACGGAATACCATCTGATAACAAAACAACTCATGTAACAGCGAATTGATTAAGCGCAAACTGAACAATGGAAATAATAGATTTTCACTAATCCGACAATAGCAGAATCTGATTTAGAAGAATGAAAAATTAGTGGACATTAGATAAATACTTCAAAATGTATAATCAGGTCTGCATGTCTTGTCAAAAAGTGATCTTAATGATTCTGTGGTCTAAAGAATGAAGGTCAAAGAAAAGGGGAGCCATAAAAGACCTAGCATGATTTAGACTAATCATCATGTCTTTCATACTAGTACACATTTTTTGGTTTAAGATTAATAGATATGAAAATAAAATTCAGCAGAAGGTTGACAAAAAACCAATATTAAGCAGAAGTTTACAAGGTTTGCAAATCTTTCGCGCACATCTTTTCAAAATAAAAAACTATTGCTACAGGATCCAATAAACTTAATATTCCTGATAAAAGAGTTGGATGTTGAAGTTTGGTATTAAATTGCAAAAATGCAAAATATTTATCCCATTTTCAACTAATCAATTTTTTCTGAGTTACAGAATAAGCGACAATCTAATGGCAAGAATTTTTCTATTGATTTATCAGTGGTCAACAAACTGAACATTGAACAATATTATTTTTCAATTCAATATATATTCCATTAAATATTATATAGGAAAAAGAAAATTTAGACCTTCTGCTGCAGCCTCCTATGCTCAGCTTTAAGCTTTTGCAACGCATCTGCTTTCTTTTCATCAGCTGTCTTTGAGGAAGACCATCCAGCCAGATAGTTACATTCTTGTCGCACCTAGAAAGAAAACATCAGAATTAATAAATGCATGGATAAATACATATCAGGAATCTGTTACTATAAAATGACTTCATAAGGATAGAAAATAGATTTGGCACATTTATGTAGCTGGAACAGAATATCCAAAAAAACTTGATGCACATCTTTTTCAGCTGGAATATATATTAACCTCAAGTTGAATTAAAAGCATCTAAATTCTAACTAAATAAGAATCTAGAAAAAGTGGAGTGCAATCTACCTTGACTTCAAGTTCAAGGGATGAAATCTTTTCTTTCAGTTGAGAATTCTTGCAAGAGTATTTCAGGGCAGGATCCAAATCATCACAAGAAAGCAACAGATGAAAACGCAAGCCACCAATTCGTAACCAAGCATAGCCAATATTCAATTGAAACTCTTCTGCCAGGATAAAGAATGCAAAATAAAAGAAAAATATTAGTAAATGCTGTTCAGATCAGATGAAAATATATCCTTAGTGAAAAAACCAGGGACTTTAATTACCAGCGGAGGAGGTGGGATGATAAAGATCCTTAACCACAGGCTCAATGAAATGCTGAAGTGAGGCATTTAATCCTTGATGGCTTGATGACTCAATTAGTGAGCTCAAGCGCCTCATGTCATCTATCTGATTGCCATAAAAAGATGACATTGGAATTATTCTGTTATACTTGCAATGAATCAGCTGCTGTTAAGTCACTCATCAAAACCTTAATGAGCAACTTGGCTATCACAGCTTCAAACCACAAACACACCAAAAGAACACGTTATGCTTGAGAAGAAATTCTAGAAAGGGCTTACGGTAGCTGCATATTTCTGGAAGGACAATAAGATAGACTTGACTTCCGCAAACTTATCATAACTGAACGCCCTTTCATGGGCATACATAATCTGGAAGGATCCAACATAACAAATTAATATCAATATAACAATGAGCAAGTAATAGAGACTAAGCTACCTGTTCAAAAAGACCACGAGCAAGAAATAAGAGAGAACTAGGTGACTTTGTGCCCAGTAAAGAACTTCGCCAGAAATTGCATGAAGCAACTTTCAGTTTCAAAGCATGCACAGAATAATCCTTTATAGGACATGTAGCTTGCCTGCTAATAAAAAAAGAATGAGTAAAAAGAAAAGAGAATGCAACTGCAAAACACGGAAACAATTGATATGACAAACACAACTTATTCAAATGCCTCTGTTAGAACTAGTTTCTGAAGAAAGGGGCATATGTTGCCAACCTAGTTTTAACAAGAGAGAATCATTTTAACTTGTAATGAAGTAAGGGATAATTCAGAATCAAATTGATGTTATTATTTCTCCAATCTGATCATGTTAAGGAGAAAAGATCTGTAACTTTTAACATAAACCCGAACTGTAAATTTATCCCATCGGACTACGACAAAGTAACAATATATTCTCCTCAGACAATTACCAGCAAATCTACAGTACATATTTAAGTATAATCAGTACAAAAGCGTGTATTAAGGCGATATGCAAAGATTCACAGCATAAGTATTTCGCAACTATTTATCATCATATAAATGAGGTCTCTTACAGTATATGCATGACAGATGCTGCTCCAACAGGTTGAATGAGCATAGCAGGGTGTGGAAAATCATAAACATCATTGAGAGACCATTTCTGCAAGCCAATGAGCAGCCCACGGTGTAAGATTCCTCCTAAATCACTATTACAATATCAATTGCTACTGTCAATACCTTCACAAAATCAGGACAGTAGTCCCACAAAGATAAATGCCAGCATGACCACATCTCAAGAATGTAATTGGTGATTTTTCCATTCGCTGAAAAGTAGCAGAGAACTTAAATTCAGTATATAGAAAAGAAGTGCATGGGAATATGTCTAAGATAAAATTCCACTAACCCGCATCAACTGATGTCCATGCATCAAGTGTCCACAAGATCTTTTGATGAGGAATAAAGTTTTGAGGAGGCCTTGTTGAAAAGGCCAAGGGGTACTTCAAAGCACACTCCAGCATGTTCAGTACAACACCCAATGCCTAACAGTAACAAGAGAGAACTAAATGAATCACCAAAAAGAAGTAAAATTTAAGGAATAAGCATATTATAAACTTTGCCAGCTATCTATGAAACACGCATATCTAACTAGTAAAATCTTATTCCACAGAGAGAAGCAACATAATATCCAACTTTAACGTATGTAAGCTCCACAACACAGTATCCAAGGATGTTGTCAAAAAAGCTAATAATTTCAGAAACTATTGTAGGCCAGCACAGCATGCATTTTATCCAAGATGAAACCTCACATAGGTTATTTACCCAGTTCAAAAGGGCCCTCAGCGTTTCAGACAAAATGATATCAGTGTAAAAAACAGAAAGCTCAAGGAATTTCCTGAACAACTAAATGAAAACAAGAGCAGTGCTGCCTCTGAAATTATTTATTGGCTACCTAAGAAAAAATAAAAATTATTTTTCACCAAGGGAGGAAAAAAAATGTGGCAGATAAAAGAAATTAAGCCATTGATCTTACCTGCCTCAATCCTCTGGGATCTACCAAAACAATAGAAGAAAGTTTTTGAAGTAACTCCATGTCTAGGAAAAGACTGGTGTGAACAACGATAGACACTGTCTCTTGCCAGCTAAAAAAGCCAGAACATGTGGACAATAATTCCAGGTTGAAATCACAACAAGAAGTTATATTATCCTCAAAAACAGCATGATCATGAGATTGCAGCTTTGCCTTCAATTTGTGCTTTTCATGACTAAATCTTTCCAACAGCATCTGAGATAATCAAATACCATCAACTTCAGTATCAGAAAAGATAAAGAAAACAGATCATTTATAGAAAAATGTCAGGGAATAAACCTGAGTCATCTCCTCCAGCTGCTGTACAACTTGGTCAGCATCTTCATCACAGTTACTAATAATATATGATGACATGCAAATTCCTACAAAGAAAACCATGTTAGAAGATTCATAGGGAGACTGATAATGAACTTAGAAAGTTATACTTGATTAAAACAAATGAATGAAGTTTCAGAATTTCACACTACTGAGAGCAGGCAAGGCTATAGCACATAAGCTAATATTCAAGTTTTTCATATGAATATGCCAACAGGTTTGGAAGTTCAGAAAAGATCACCACTATCCCATATTCTTCTTTCCAAACAATGACCAAGTAAATATGAACTGCAAGTTAGCACCATGTACTAGATTTCAATTTGACCAAACACTTCAATGCAAATCCACAGATCCACAGATACTGGCTTTGTGTTTTATTAAAAAGATGCATTACATTCGACTCAACCCAACCAGTATGTGAATCAGTGGTGTAGTATATATTAACTAGTCAAACAAGCAGGTAACTTTATGAATGAGTAGATTCTACCTTGCACGGCAAGAAACCGAAGCTCGGGATTCAAAGAAGCAGCAACCTCAATAAAATGATCATTAACTGTCAGAAAACATTTTTAACAGAAATTAGTTCAAGAGAAGAACATAAATGAAGGAATGCACTAACTCAAAAGTAATGATGGAACCAGCATGCACTGATGTCATACTCTGCTTAAATTGACTTGTCCTAGTAGGCCAAATTGTCTCACATAGCTCCAAAAGTTCTTGCTGTTTATAATACAATTTTTCAGAAGAAGGTAAAATTGGATGACCACCATAAATCCATATCAAGGGCAGGTCGGGACGTTGATTGAAGACTTCATCAAGATTTTGACTTGCCATCTGTACCAAAAACATAAGCTATTTAGGCTTGAGGGAGCAGCAGTTGATAAACCATGAGATCATTTTTGAGCTTACCAGCAACACACTTCTAGCAGCTCTTGGACAGAATTCACACAACTTTGAAATGTCATTTTCCAAAGAACGCCAAGAAATCAGCAAAAATTCAAAATGCAATGAGGTAAAAGCATCCCAGAAAAATAAATGATCTTCCAGAAGGTCATTATAGAGTTTGAGTAGCATATCAAAGGATGGAGATTCGACAAGTATATCCATAATCTCCATCTCCAGCTCTTGCAGAGAATCCAAGACTGGCTTGAAATGTCGAGTTTCATAAGTAAAACTGTATCTGGTTTGCACATTCCACTGCTGAATAGAAAGCCTCAGAAGGCTTATGCATTCTATAGCATTGTGGAGAAGCTTACTAGAAGTCTTTGCCATGTTGCCCGATGCAGTAAAATTAACCAAATCAAGTGAAAGCAGTGGTATTGGTTGCATGTTCACATCGACACCAAGAAGCAGTAAAAGCTCACTGTGGCAGCGAAAAATGCATTTCCAGATGGGATGATTAATTTCCTGCTCTAGGAAGCAACAAAAAGAAGTCAAAAAATGATTGAGACACTGAAATTTTGAACCGAGCCAGCTTAAGCGGAGAAGATAAAGCTTATAATCACACACAGTTGCCTGCTCAATTGCCCAGTTGGCAGCAAAACATATCATCCTTTTCATTGACTTCAAATCAAATTCTGTGTCCTCAAAAAAATTAGAAATCTTCCATTCTGAAGCCTTTGGAAACATGAGCTCAGAAACCATCCCCGTGTCAATCAAGCTGGTTTCAGCATGGGCAGTAGAAAACAAACTTAGGCTCTTGTTGCCCCTGCTCCATGATTCTCCCAATTCACACAGAGCCACAAGGTACTCCAAGTACATACAATTCTGTTTGATAGAAGTTTCCCTGGAGTACCATGTGAAATCCCTCACCTTCAATGGAACTGGCCATCCCCCGGCCATGTACGAAGGAAATTCCATGTGAAACTCCAATTTTGATAATGTAGTTTTCGATAGGTACTTAACTTTTGCATGATTGATGATATCCTGCCCCTCAGCCTCACCAAATGAAGATAGATATGTATGCTCCCAACTGGTATGGAGGCTCCAAAAAGGTTGATGGCCATTAACAAGAAGCTGTTGGAATAATTGAACCCAACGTGTCAGTTCAAGGTATGTGACATGCGTCTTAAGTTTTAGACCTTCATTTCTAGTATGCACATGGGCTTTGGCCATTGAATCAACTAATTTAGCAAAAGGGACACCAGATAACACCAGAAATTGTTTTGCATCCCTCAGTTCTTGCTTGGTCCAGCTAAAGTCACGTTCTTCATCAACTAACCAGTATGGCTGCATCATAAAAATTTCTACTCCCCTATTTCGCATTGCACGAGACACTTCACCATATGATGGATTAACTGTAAGGAATATCCGAAAATTAGAATGTGGATGTACAACCATTGGGGCCCCATCAACCATACCACGCTCATTTATTGTAATCGATCCACTAGATTCCACCAATGAGTTGATTCTATCAAGAACCTTAAAAAATCAAAGAAAGCAAAAATAAGATGATGAAAACATTGACATCAAATTCTAGAAGTAAATAACTTATTGGCTTACAAATTACCGTGGGACTACAGAGATTTGCATTCTTCAGAACCACCCATTCCCCATTCTCGATTGCTTTGATAAGTGATCCTGTAACCCATTCAAACTTCGCTGGAACTGACTGTTTTTGCTGATCAACTTGCAACTTCAAAATTGCTTTCATGGTTCTGCTCACTTCTCCACTTGACCAAGAAACAGGTAGGCCATCGGTTGCCACATCCAACTTTAGTCCTTCAATGATCTCAATTAACAAACTAAGAGAGTCACCAATTCTTCCCCCGTTTTTAAGGTCAAAAGTAGAGTTTTCCACAACGAAAGGATACACACTAGACAAGAAACTAAGCCATCTCGTTATTATCTCATTCTTTCCATTAGTTAATGCTGCCTTTGCAGATTGCAACCACAAACAGCAGTATTCATTAATATACTGCTCAACTTGTGCAACTACAGCCCTGAAATTACGGTAGGTGTTATACTGCTCAAAGCCTCCTAGCAACTCGGATATGTCAGTTGCAGACGAAAGGTTTAATTCATTAAGTGAATTGCCTGTGAGTTGAGCCAACAATCTGATCAATGATGTCTTTCCAGAAGATGATGGGCCAACCAAGATGCACATCCACTGATGCTGTACACAATGCATAACAGCTTCTAAAGTGCATCGAATGTCAGGCGTAATATGCAGAGGGCTGTTCACAAATTTCAATGATTGGAAAGAATTTCTTTTAATTGCAGTCATCCCCACAGTAAAATATTCAGGATTTAGTTGCACCCGTGGGTGAGGATTTATGAACAGTTTCTCCCCAAAAACCTTTTCATAAAGCTGTGCAACTTCATTGCGGTCTGCTACAGTACGCATTCTTTGTACATAGAGCACATTGACAAAGGAATCAACCTTTGACATAGCAGGAGCTTCTACAATGAATAAGGTCAAAAAATAGAAAAGCAGCAATTAACCACCATAAGAACACCATGACAAAAGAAGTTGAAGTAACTGACATAAAGAATAAATTTGTACCTTGAATGATCTGACATGAACGGATCACATCACGCAAATTAAATTCCCAAGGGGAGCCACTCTGAGCAAACTTGTGGTATAACATGGTATCTTCATGTAATCTTTTGTTGAAAAATATAAGCTTAGATAGTAGAGGTCTAGGGATTGCAGGGTAAAGAGAGCAACAAATGAAAAGATAATCATTTTCAGATAATTCATCTACATACACCTGAAACCAACAATAACTGATAAGACAAATGTAAACTTGTACATCCACCATCAAGTTTTACATTTTAGATATCACAAATTGATCAAAAATCTTCCATACCAACCTTTGTGAAACGGTTGAGAAAGGACCGGGGAAGACCTTTCCGACCCCCGCCTTGGGAAAATGGATTCTGACATGCAAAGACTCTAAAAGATGATGGGCATTTATATGTAAGGCCAAGCTCTGGAATAAACACCTCAGCACGGTGATCCAATATAGAATTCAAACCCTGATTAAAAAAATTATTATGAACAAGCATTAACATGAACATAGAACATGTGAAGGAGAACTAATTCACAGAAGACGCAGAAAAGATCTAGAAGTTATTCAGCCAATACCTCCAACACAGATTGTGGAGCTAGATTGAGCTCATCTAGCAAAACCCAAGAACCCTCCTTTAAAGCCTGCCAAAATGTTGCAATATTAGTTTAATAACAATCCTAACTATTAGCATGACAAAAGCTTTAAGGTGCAGAATGTTACCTGCAGCAAGATTCCATCAGACCAGATAAATTTCATTCCTTCCTCACTCTCTAATGGTAGGTCTGACCCCAGCAAATCCATCAAGTCAGTCTACATCAAAGAACATTTTTCTGAATGCAGAAAAACAAGATACATATAGGTTATACGTGAAAGGAATGGGAAGAAGAGACGGCAAACCTGCTCAGATAAGTTTATGCGCACAACTTTATGACCACAATACTTGCCCAGGGCACTAACTAAACTTGTTTTACCTACCCCAGGGCTGCCTTCCAGTAAAACTGCAAGCATCAAGAATCAAACACTGTAAACATAATGAAAAACCAAACAGAAGAGTATGGATGAAGTCAATTTTCATCGCATCTGTTAATGTTACATTTTACTGGTGGGTGGTTATGATGATGCGAATTAGAGGACAAGGCATACCCGGCTTTGCAAGCTGCATTGCTCGCAGTACTCGTAGAGCATTTCGACGTGTAGTCGGTGCCAAAAATTCAAATCCCCTAGCCTCACACTCTTTCAAACCTAGATATGTTAAACCAATAAGAAGAAGACAACATTGAATAAAATATGTATACAGCAATGCTGATTATTATGATGCAACAGTACATTAAAACTATTTTCCTAGACAGTTCACTAGTTGGGAAATGAGTACATGATACTATAGATAAATATCATGCCTGCAAGTGAAAACTCCAAAATCATGAACACATCACGGAAACACTGTTAATAAGAAGAGACGTGATTACCTTTTTCAATATAAAATGGATGGATGCCAAAGAGTTTGTCATGTAGCATATCAGTATTCAATGAGTTATCTGTAGATGATCCATGATCTTCCCAGCCATAATTCTCCATACGAAATTGGGTATGATCCAGCTGCAACAAGAATAGAAAAATCCTTAACAGTTTCCATTTGCAGAAAAGATTACAGATTGGTTTACCAATATAGCATTAATCTAAATACCAAAAACAAGAAGTAGAATACAGAAAGATTTCATATTTACTTATATTTCCTGTTCGGATATTTTTCTCGGCATACCAAATGAAGAAGCCATATACTATAAGACACAACATTCTAAGCTAGAATTAGCAGCTTATTGTACTCTAGATGGAAGCTTCCCTCGATACCTAGTAAAACTTCAATTTCAAGGCCAAGAAATAGAGAGAAAATATAGAAACCATCCCATGGTAACTGCATCAAGGATAGGAGAGAGGGAAGCTATGATGCAAAACAAACCCAAATATGGAGATAAGAACTTCAGCTCTATACAGTTACACCAGGGTGAAGCACAACTAAAACAGAGAAGCCCAATACCACACCTTAAGTTTCTTTAAAAGAAAAGAGAAACTTTCCTTCCTCAGCAGCAAAGCATCCCTTGTAGAAATTCCGGTACCTGAAAGTCATATACAACAGATGAGTAATTACAGCCAAATATGAAACAAGTTAATGCTGGATGCAATAGGGGCACTTGGAGGAGCAAAATTTGAGATCGAACCAAATTAAAAAAAAGGTAAAACAGAAACTAGTATCAACCAACAGGTGAAACTTACACACTAGTGTAAGAAGCAAGTAGTTAGATGTACCACAAAGGTAGGGCACAGGTGGATCATACTTCATGTGAGATGGATAGTTTCAAACCACTTCTACAATAGGTGGTTTTTACATATAGCTAAACCTTATGCCCCACTAATCCAGTATTTCATGAAAGAACAAAACATATATAAATGAGCTACGATTTTGTTACAGGTATAATTAAATAAAGAACATGCCAAGTATGAGCTAGGTCTAATGATCACAAATTCACTCAGGCTTTCAGCGGGAATCAGTTTCCTTTTTCATTTGACAAAGGAGCACCATATAATTTATGCCTCCAATCGAGAGGAAGACTTCAGAGAAGAAGTTATTGTATCAACTGCATCCCTAGTTATAGGTAAGCACCTATTACCAGTCATTCTGTTAAGCTCCTCTTTTCTACCCTTATCTATCGTGTCTTTTAATCCAAAACAATCACGAAAACAAGAACCAATTGCAGTAAACTCAGGGTGATACTAAAATTTAGTACCTTCCATAATTTGAGATATAGTCCTTAACAAGCATATCCAAACAATTACATCTGTAAATATAGCAGGGATTACCTAGACTCAACCCATCAAGCATAACAAGGAAAAGGCCATGAAGGAAAGCATCATCAGTTCCCAAACTTCCTTTGGTCACATTAATAAATTCAATCCATGATAGCAGATCCCTCACAGTAAGCATTTTCCCTGTCTGTAGTTGGTTGAACCACTGTAGTGAAAAATGGACATATTGACAGAAAAGTAACTAAATTGTTCCTTTGAAATTAAAAAGGGAAAGAAAAAGCTCAGCTACAAGACTATCTGAACTACATAATTTAAAATCAGGCTCTCAGACTGTATATCATATGCAGTAGCAATTTTGAGATCTGACCAAGGTTACACATTCGAACCAGAATAAAATATTGTCAAGCAATATTGTCCGAACTGAAGATTAGAAAGTTTATAATCTTTTCAGATCAAGGATTTAAAGATAATGTACCTCCCAGAATTTTAGAAGTGAATCCGCAATGTATGACAGTTCTGGACTTTGGAACCTGAAGATCAAAAATGAAATGAAATAGAAAAATTCAGGCATAAAATATTCAGTTTACTTCTCTATGCACTTCTCAGTGGTTTTCAAATAGACAAACCTCTTTTTTGCAATATCTCTAAGTTCGTCAATGTCATTAACAGGAGGTACCCAAATCTCGGTAAAACGGTTACGGAGAGCTGGAGATAACTCCTTTTTGCCATAATCACCACCAGGATTCATCGTTGAAAGCACAAAAAAGTTTTCATGAGCAGTAATTTCTTCCATTACAGAACCTCCTTTCTCTGCCAAGGCCTGAAAATAACACAAACATCAAAGTTCATAAACGAAGAAAAAGCTGAATGCTTAAGTCTCCGATTCCACTAAATAATATAGTAAATTGAACAGCTGCCACTTTAATATATTATTTACAGTGAATAAACATCTAGTATATCAAAACATATGCCTTGCAGTACCAGTCCTGTAAACACCTACGAATAAATTAAGCCCAGGAGGATTCATGCCAGATTAACTGTCAAAATCTACAATATGATTTGAAGTCATAAAAAGTAATGATGAACTCTGCAATAATGATTTCAAGTAATTGGAAAAGATTTTTCCACTGTTTGGATAGCAATTAACTGATAAATCACTGTCACTGAAGCAACTAGGAACAAATTGATAGGAGGATTCTGACCAGTTTTCTTTCAGGCTCCAAGACACTATTTAGTCTCTCCAGCACACTGTCATCAGCTAATGAAATTTCGTCCACAAGAAACAGATCACCTTCTTTCATTGCTTGCACAAGAGGGCCATCTTGCCACATAAAAATTGCCTGCCATTTCTGATGCAACTCAGTCAGTTCTAATTTCATCTGTTCAAGCCAATGAAGATCCCTGGCAGTAAAATCAGGACAAGAAATCCAGCCTTGTCTATATGAAGTTATCACAGATGCAAGTTGATCAAGAGTAGCAGGAGCTTGACGAATGTCGGGAGAAATTTTCTGCATCCAAAGAATGCATGTGATGCCATCTTATACATTACCCAGATATAGATGCTAAGATAAGATATAGCATGAATAACACTTGCCCACCATGCCCTCAAAGAAGATGCTTGAGGCCTTTGACAGCATTAATTTCTCAGTTATATCCTCAAATTCAGACATTAATCTTGATCTCTCTCTGATAGGATAGAACCCCTGTCAAGCAGGTCAAGATTATTTTGAATGACAAAAAACACTTCCAATGGGATTAAAACAACCAATGCTCAAAGAACGAAAGCAACAAAGAGTATCAACAATATGGAACACAAACCCCAAGGAAGTCTGATGTTTCTGTGTACTGGTGACAATTCAATATATGCAACCTCGCTCCCAATGATCTACTCAATAGTTGACAGACAGTAGTCTTCCCACCACCAGTTTCACCAACTAGTAGAACAGGCTCACGTAACTCATAACAGCACTTAACAAGAAAGTACAATCTTCTCATACTTCTAGTCAACATCACTCTGCAAGAACCACATACTTAGTTAATAAAATTCGAAGAAAAATATAAATTCATGACTGGTGAAAAATCTAGAGGTTTCATACTCTCCAAAACTGTCAATGTCCTTTCCAACTGATTTTGGGTCCAGCTCTACTGCTCCCTGATCAAGATAGGGAAGATTGAAAGAACATAAATATGATATCAATGACAAAACGACCATATTGCACCTTTAAACAATGTGCAATGACAAGAAGACCATATTGCACCTTTAAACAAGGTGCAACAATAGAATGGCATTGCTGAGAAGTAGGACAAGCACAAGACAGCCCTTTGGAGAGAGAGACAAACAACATGCAATAAGTAACCTACAATCTCTCACAACACCCACAATAAAGAGAGCATATCATAACGCTAGTCAAATGAAATAAGGATGAACAACATGCAATAAGTAACCTACAATCTCTCGCAACACCCACACTAAAGAGAACATATCACAATGCTAGTCAAATGAAATAAAGAACACTTTATGAATAGGATCAATAGATATCAACATGATCGGTACACAATAATGCTAGTGCCTGTAAAGCACAAAAAGCTAATGCCATCAACATGCAAATCCTATTATAGACACTTTCAAATGCAGGACCAAAAGAAGATCAGAATTTCTACATTATCTACAAACAATGACATAAATACTTGATATATTTTCAATAACTACGTATCTCACACCACTATTCGGTTGCCTATGTTATCAATATAAACTATTTGGTCCCCAGTGTTAATCCATTTTGTCATTTTGATATATTCTTGCTAGTCAAGATATTCAAAAGATAAAGAGATAATAAACAACTACTTGGTTATTTCTCAAAAAAAAAAAAACAAAGCCACTATTTGGTTGCCTATGTTATCACTATAAACTATTTGCTTGATCCCCAATGTTAATCCGTTTTGTCATTTTGATATATTCAAGTAATTCAAGAGATCAAGTGACATTCAAATTCTTTTATGGAGGTCAATCAATTTTTTTTCCTTTTGGGAATGCGCATCAATGATACGCTAATTCACTAACCAGATGAAATGCAGATGAGAAAGGTAGATGTTTGGTATGCATCTACTTCTGTTTCAATTACTACCATGTAGATTGAATACCAAATGATAAAACTGATATTCACACTTGAATCAACCCATCGAAAGGTTCAAACAAATGTTTAATGCAAATGTAACATGCAATAAACCTATATTTAAAAGGAAAAATATGCCATGATACTTTGTAAACAGCAAATGCAAACTCAAATAACAAGGTTAAAGTACCTTGTACAAGTCATCATTGGCAATCTTCACACGGAGAACCTTTTCCAAAACTTCTTGTACAACACTTCTCTCTCTTTCATCTCGCAGCCTGTCTGCTAGAAGATAGTAGCCATGTTCAGCCATAACTTCTTTCGAATATCCAAAGGTTCTCAAACGATTAGCCCAACGAAACAAATCTCTAGGAGTTATAAATCCATGTTTTCCAGCAAATACTTTGCTACTCTGCCTCAGCAATTGCAACTCCTTCATGACTTCAACCATCAACTTAGCACGGCTTCCAGGAATTTTACCTCTTTTTTCTATTATTGTGATCAACTCATTTTCTGGGATTTCATCCACATGAATCTCCACAAATCGGTTCCGAAATGCTCGAGAAAGTATTTTACGGCCACCATAAATATTTGGTGGATTTTGAGTGGCAAAAAGCATAAAATTTGGATGTGCTCTAATGGTTTCACGAAGTTCAGGTACGTAAAGTTCTCTATTGTCATCTAACAATCGGTTCATTGCCTCCAACACATCAGATGGAGCAAGATTTAGCTCATCTAAAACTATCCAATAACCATTCCGAACAGCCCGAACCAATACACCCTCGTGAAATATGAGCTTTCCATGAACGTCAGAAATATAAGAACCCAAATACTCCTGTAAATCAGTATGCTCATGGTTATTTATGCGTACAAATTCATGACCAGTTCTTGCAGCAAGATACTGAACAAGGCTAGTTTTCCCACTGGAAGTTGGACCCTGCAAGAGAACAGGGTATCTCTTGATAAAAACAGCACGTGCCAAGTTCTCAAGTTGTTTTGTAACACTCTTTGTCAGTACATAATTCTCCAAGAAATCACCAGACATGGAGCTTGCTTTAACCGTCAAATAATAATCAATAGGTACAGTTGGAGGCTTTTTCCCCCTTAACAACGTATGTATGATCATCTTTTTCATTATCTTGGCACTTGACCTATCCAACAAATTGAGGAAAAACATGGAGAACCCATCATAAATTGCTTTCTGTAAACCAAATTTTGCTTTTCCCTTATTGATATATTCAAGTGCACGGTATAAAGACCTTAAACTGTATTGTGGCTTCTGATTAGCTCCATCTTGTAACCTTTCTTCAGAAATCCTTTTGGCTGATTCATAGAAGTCAATCATGTTCTCCTCCAGTCTTCTATCAGACTGGCATTCCTCCATAAACTTCCTAATAAATAATCTCAAGTCTTCTCTATCCAAGAAATCATGAACAAAGTACTCTGTAAATCTACTTCGTAAAGAATGAGGCAAGTCCCGCTTCCCAGCATCAGTTGCAGGGTTCATACAGGCAAATATCCTGAAATTAGGATGTCGAGGTATATGACTGGCATCCCCTCTTTCAGGCAAACAAAGTGATCCAAACTCTCCTTCAAGAACACCAATAAGTCTCTGCAAGGTCTCAGGAGGAGCCAAGTTGACCTCATCAAGCAAAATCCACTCACCTTTTCTGAGAGCAGTAACAAAAGCCCCTTCTACAAATGAAAAAATCATTCCAGATGATGCTCCTATTTGTCCACAGGCCGTTACAAGTTTCACAGAAAATTTTTCCCAAGCTTGAACCTTTGCTTCTTCATCCAAAGGTTTCTTTCGCTTCTTCCCAGAGCCAGTTCGTTCGATTTTAACTTTCTTTTCAAAATTATCAACATATTTCTTGAACCCACTCAACAAAGTTTTCCAGTTTTTAGAGCTCAGTTGCTTTTGTAAGAAAGCAAAGATTTTATCATTTTCCTGCAAATCACAATATGCCAGAAAATGTTTATGCCAACAACAAAAAATCAAACGAACAATCATGTTTTGGAAAAAAAAAAAAACCTTCACAGAGAATGTCTTTGAGAACAAATCCACAAACTCCTTGTACAAAGGAATACATATTGACTGTGGATCCATGGGCTTAAATCCTCCTAATAAATCAGCGACATCACTTTGCTGACTCAAATTCTGCAAAAGATAAAGTGGAATTAATTGCAATATAAGTCTCAATATGCACCAAAATAGGAACAATTTCAAGAAACAGAGACAAAACTACTTCTGATTACCTACCAAGACACTAAGCCTCTGACCAAGCATCATGGCTAGATTCTGTACAAGGGTAGTCTTCCCAGTTCCAGTTTCACCAACTAAAAGAACAGGCTCATTATACTTAATAGAGCAGGCTATTTTCTCAAGAACATTCAAGGAACTACACATTTTAACAAGATTCTCATGGCCACGCAACTATAAGAACCAAAAGAATTATTAGTCGATAAATGAAGAAATTAGTTAAACTGAAATGAAATAGTCTCAAATGCTTTCACCAACCGCAGTTTCAGAACGTTGCAAAGTAACTCGTCCAATTCTAAGTTCTATAAACGAACCCTGCAATTTATTTTAACATATTAGTTTTATGCAACAGCATATGGGCAGTCAGGATAGGATTACAACTAACACAACAGAGACCTGAATTTCGGGCTTATAAGGATAAATTACTCCAGTATCTGGAATTGGAACAGCCCACAATTTTGCAACGTCTTTCATTACAGTCGGACGATTGTCAACAGACACCAGAAAGGATGTAAATATATCCACGGCCTAAAAGCAGTAGCAAAAAGTTCATTAAGGAAAATAAAAAGCATAATAGGAAACCATTCAATCCCATTACAAAATACATAATAATGCCTGAAAGGAGCATATGATGATATCAGACCTCTTGGTATATACAATGACACTGATAAGCAGTCAGCAATTTGCCAACATCTTCAAAACCAAATGCTGCAATTCGTTTGCACAACTTAAGCAGATCCCTGCACAAAGATCCAAAAGTTGCGATAACAGATTTTACATTAAATTAACTTGCAAGGCATGCACAATGAAAAACCCAATACCTTGATGAGAATCTATTGGGAGAAATGACAAGAGCAGAGTTCACTCTTTCTAATGTTTCTGCAAGAATAATATTACTTTACGATGAAGAATAGGGTGAATTGGGAAACAAAATACTATGACATCCCTTTATCTCTCACCTACTAATTTTCCTGCAAGAGGCTCCAAATCTGGAAACCAGGCTTTTACTATATTTAGTAGATCATCAGTGCTCGGAAGGCCAATCATCACTTTCCTCCAAAGATTGCTCAGTAAGTTTCCACCTTCAATGCAAAGGTATTACAGATTATGACATTAATAACCCACCACACGAACTAGGAACCTCAAAAGAAATCTACAAAAAACAACTGAGATGCAATATAAGAACCTTCAGCATTGCGAGATATATCACTCTTGGAAGTGGTAATGGTAGAGAACAATCGGAAACTTTCTGCTACCCTTATTTCCTGAAATATTCAAACATTTCAGGTATAAACATCATAACAAATAAGAATACCTGATACAGTAGAGAAGGGAACCAAGCCAATGCAAGTGCTTGCACATATGAAGAAGGAAGCTATAAAGCAATTAAGATTTGATAAACAATAGCTGCACCTTGGGAGGAAAGCAGGAGAGCTCCAATCAGCTCTTAGACAAAGGAATGTCTGAACATATTTGAAAGGCCTAGGAACTCTACTAGTTTTACTTCTTTGTTTATTTCTTTAAATAATATATGTACAATTACCAAAACAAGGAGTCCATAATATCAATGTCAATAGATCTCTTGGCAACACATGATACCATAATCAAAATTAAGCATAAAGGTATCACTATCTGATTCATGTGATGAGTTTTAGCATGCGTCTTTTCAGCTTTCAATGTTGAGCAGTCATTCCATTAATAAATAAGAAAATTTCAATATAAATACCACCAGAAAAAGGGTAATACCTCCCCATGACTAGTTATAAAGGAGCTTGCACCTTCAAGTAAAGGTAGTAATATAGACTGAACATCTGGCGCTGCTTTGTCAATGTCCTCAAAGACAACCCAAAATCCATTCAGTGCAGCCTATGGAAAATGCAAAGTATTGCACAACACCTTAATTAGGTATCCATGAATGAAATAGTAAAACTACAATCATTTCTCTTTAAGGATAAAAACCTGGATAAGTGACCCTGGTTGCCATCTAAATTCACCAGGTTGCTCGGTACAAACATAACTCCCAAGTAATGTTTTGCCATCAAGTTGATCATCCATATGAATAGAGAGAACTTTTTTAAAGAAAAGGAGGATGAGGAGAAAGGGAGAAAGAACAGTCAGGAAAATTACTATCAACCATATAAAGGGGCCAACATCACATAACAGGATATGAAGTGAAGTGCATTGCAAGCTATCGATCAGGCTATAATCATATAAAGTATTTTCTACCTACAAAAACATGAAGGGAATTCTTTATACATAGAAATCAACCAAATTGCTCGTGAAGACTAATAATAATATGAGCTTCACATCAAAAGGGCACTTCAGTAACAAGAGCATAAAGTGAAGACCAATTATCTAGTCAAGTTAAACAGCTCTGGTGCCATTTAATGATCATCTTTGCCAATAAAGATTTGTTATGGCATATCCATATCCTATGTCTGTATTTTCACTCCTTCAAACATTATTCGAAGTCAACCAGAACAGATGGGCCTCAGTTTAGGAATTCCATTGGTCTGAATGCAGATGAATGTATAAGACAGAAGTTTCAAGAAATAATTAGAAAAAAGATGAGCTTTAGAGCTACTCCATTAGAATTAAAACATGGTATGTTGAGTTTCTATTCTGATAATAAATACCTTCAGTCCCTGCATCCCTGGCCAACTTGTTAATAATAGCAGTTTTCCCAGCACCAGCAGGGCCATACAGTAGAACAGGCCATTTTTGACGCACAGCTAAAACAGCCATCTCAAAGCTCTTCATTACCGAAGATGTCATCACAAATACATTATCAATTGATGTACCATCACTGAATTACACAAAAAATAAAAAAGCAATATAAGAAGTGAAAAACTCCCATGTTAACAAACATGATCAAGAAAAGTAATCAGTTTTTGGGCCACATCACCCAAAACTGGAAAAAACATGGAGACATATTTTAAATGTAGAAAGTTCCAAAAACCAAGTCAAATGCAATGAACATAACTATATGCTTCTAGAAAAACCTCATATAATTATCCCCCTTAATGAGGAAAATTGAAAATGTTAACAATGGCTGTAAGAAAATGACAAAGAAATTATTAATCCTCCATAGATACCCAAGAGAACAAATTCATACTCCTTACCATGTGAGCATCCTCCGACTCTTGCTCATCGGTTCAGTCTCACAAATATGTGATGCAGTAAATGAGTTAACACCAAAAGACTCCAAGCAATTCTGTTGATTGAAGTTGGTGGCTCTAGATCCACCTTTATCAGAGGATTCAGTATATAAGCCAACCTTCTCTATAGCTACATCCTGACAAAATTCCTCCCAGCTGATATTGGAAAACAACTTGAGAGTATTATAAAGATGGAACTACCAATAAAATTCACAAAAGTATTCCATAAAATTTTAAAAACTAACCGCATTAAACAAGAAGCAGCTTCTTCAGCGTCAAAATGGAAATTAGCAATTGCTCTGTCACCTATTTTTAACACAACAGATAATACTTGTATTCCACACCATCTTATATCTGCAATCTCCTTTGTATGTTGAGCAGCAGGAACTAAGTCAAGATTTACAGAATTCTTTACAAGTTCCAGAAAACAAGACCAATCCCAACGTTGAGAGAAGTATTCAGGTTCCAAGAGAAGAAGACGGTAAGATATGCGGGCAGCAAGTAAGTTAGCTACAACCTGAAAAAGGTGAGAAAATTGTTCATTCCACTTGAAAGTATAAATAAGAAGATTGCAATTTCCTAACACATGGCTACTTGTACATAAAAAGAAAAAGATTGAACACAATTGTAAAGCATAAGGTTGTTTGGCAACATCACTGCATAAGAAACACTTGTCTTTCACCTAAAGCCTGGTGCTCTAAATGAAAGTTAAAGATAGAGGACTAATAACATACACCAATAATACATTCTCCCAACACTAGAAAATGACGTGCGAATCCCTTAGCTTAGACACCAACATAGTAGCACAGGTTCTACACAGAACAAGTAAAAGCAAACATGCAGAAAAAAGAGATAGGGTAGAAAATTATGTTGCAGATAATTAAAACCATAACTTTCAGCTTCTAATTGCAAATTAGTCACTACCTTGGATGGATCATGAACTGTTGCATTCCTCAAAAAACGCTGGAAAGGTGGCGGAGCAAATTTGAAGTAAGCTGATACAAGCCTGCAATAAGTGACCAAGTGGTTGCATATGGAATTCCCAGCAGCAAGAAGAATTTATACACCTTAAATACGTTTTTATTCATTTAACTTGATTTCAGTAAAAGCAGACACCACCCATCGAATAAATCCAGCAGTTTAATACAGTATATAAGTACTTTAAAGCAGAAGAGAAATATCGCACTACATGATCATGACAATTAATTAAAACTACGAACAAGAAACTGCTGAAAAATAAATGGTAACATTACCTATAAACAGTCAAATGAAGAATAGGAAAAGGTCAATGTAACCGGTTAGTTGCAATAACAAAAGGCAGGAAAATTAAAACTATACAAATCAGAAGCAAGGCCATGAACCCAATTAAACATATAAACATCTCAAGTATTATATGAACATACCAAAGCATGACTACAAACTTCAATTTTGTTTCACTATAAGAGCCTGTGACCTTTAGAGTGAGTGCATAAAAATATAAGAAAAAAAAATCTAAAAATGTTCATCCAAACAATTGGAATAGGTATCCACTCCTCGTGAATGATGACATATGGCCACAAAAAACTGATATCCAAATACATTCACAAAGCATAAAGCCTTTGATTGTGCAGATATTGTTTTGTCTCGCACAAACAAGCAGCTCAGTGCTAACTGGAGAAGAGAATGAGCTATAGCTCAACAAAATCTTTAACAGAAAGGTAGACAAGTTTATGCCAGCACTCAGATAAAAGATATTCATGACCACGTAGCTTGCATCAGAACAAATACACAAATACAAGAAACTTTTACTGATAGCACAATCATTACCAAACTGAAATTAAAAAAAAAAGAAAGATTTCAAGTTATTTTAGTTTACCCCCATAAACAGCGATCCAATTCAAGGGCACGACAGAAAGCCAAGCAAGCTAGCTCGTGAAGCACCATACCCTTCCCACTCCTATCACAGGACTCAACAACATAAATAATTTCTTCATCGGCCATTTCACCCAAGTCAGAACTCAGGTTGCACTGCCCAAACATTGCCACAACTCTTTCCACAATCTTGCGAACTATTGGCCGAAAGCATCGCCACACAGGAATGGTGTACTTTGGGTTTGGAAACAACTCTGCCAACAATTTCACTAGTGCTTCTTCCACCATCATCTCGTCCTGCAAGCACAACTCGCATAAATTCCACTACCAAAGCTACTTTCTTTCGTTTATACTTTATAAAATTCAAACCAGAACTGACCAATACCTTTCCTAAAATTTCATTAAGCTTCGAATTTACAAGCTCTGGGCACCGGGCAATCAACCTCTTGACTGCAAAGTCGAGACTGAAACAGTATTCTAGTGCCATCTGCAAAGAACAAAAAAATCCAACTACGCCTCTGTATCTATAACTAAACGTATAATCAAAAACGTATTAGTTCGAAGTATAACTTAAAAACTGTAACTATAATTTCAGAAAATAATTATATCGAAGGATATAATATCCGAAACCAATAGCGGCACTGCCCCTGCAACAACAAGAATCAGAAGAAACAAACCATCAAAAGAACAAAAAAAAAAAACTGGGATCAGAAAAGGAGCGTACGCACCGCAAGAAACAATATGGAAACCCTAGTTGGGTAGGTGACTTGAGGTGTGAGTATTCTTGAAAAGTAGAGCTTTCGTTGGCAGTGGTTGGTTTTCCTCTTCCTCCAACTATGGGTTTAAGAGGCTTTAAGGTTTGAGGGTTTAAGATGTTTATAGTAGAGTTCTTTTATTATTCCGAGTGTAAAACGGCTGCGTTTACTGCTTAGTATAAATACTCGTTCTTTAGCAGTGAGCACAGTGCAAAGATTCACAAAAAAATCAATAATTTAATCGAGTACATACAAATATGTATGCCAATTTAGGGCTAATTACAAATTCTATTTTCTGAAATTTAACAATTTTATAGTGAAAGCATAAATTAATAATTCGTAGAAAAGTAATTAAATATAGAAGAAGAAGATTGTCAAGTAATTTTTGCAAAATGAGATATATTTTTTCATCATACAAAATAAATTACCACAAATAATTGAATATTTAGAAAGTTTTATTATTTCTTGTACTTCATCAACTAAAAATGTCTTAGTGAACTTTAAGTAGTATTCATTTGATAGCATATAACAATGTGGTAGAGGCAAGCCTTTGATTATAGGATTTGAAAAGAGCTACACTTAAAAAGACTCCTAAAGAAGTAATTGTAGGGAGACAACTCAACATTTAAGTGTTTTGTTTTAATTTAGTAGCTATTGACCGCACGTCGTTTCGCTAGTCAAAATTAAAATTACTAGACTACTACTGTAGGGTGGTGAGTCTAGGTTGATCCCACAGAGAGTGCGTGTAAAGTCTAGGAAATGAAATTAATCGGTGTTTACGAAAAAAATGGGGGGTTTTGGAATTTTGGAAAAAGAAAAAGAAAATAAACCAAACTAATAAAAACTAATTAAAGAAAACATGCAAAAAAATAATAAAAATGGAGAATTCGGTAGGGACCCGATTCTTCGGTTCAATCTCGGCCTAAACCCTAAGCAAGTAAATTTTATTAATTTGTTGTTCTTTAACCTCTCCTAGAAA
>JANKOD010000001.1:11235727-11248571 GCA_026284645.1 Erythroxylum acuminatum
ATGAATTTTTCTGTATTTATTTAGGCAGATTTTGATAAAATTGTCTTCATGAAAGCTGTAGATCTTTAGTTTATCTTTCTATTGATATAAAGTATGAAATTTTTGGACTTTGGAGTTGAGAGATATGATATTTGGAAGTATGTGGTTTTTCATGGGATGGGCATCCGGGACAGCTGCATTGGGTTGAATTTTAAACCCTTTTCAAGGTAAAATTTGTTTTTGAGTCTTTATGTAAGTTATAGGTATAGAACTTTTCTTCAAAATAGTTTTTGAATCACCTTAATCCGATATTTGTAGTAAAAGTTATGAGATTTAGAAGTTGAGATGTCGGTGAAGAAGAAGAAGTGAAAAAGCACCGTAGTGCAAAAGCACTACGGCGACTTTTAAGTTTTGAGGCCAAAAAGCACCGTAGTGCAAAAGCACTACGACGACTTTGAGGGGTAGCAGAAAAGCAGACATTGGAGTTTTGATAGAAAAGACTTTGAAGTTTTGAGAGGTCGATGAACATTTGATAGTCTTTTGGCCATAACTTTTTCGTCCGACCTCCGATTGACTTCATTTTTGAAGCGTTGGATTCCTAAGACATTCCTCTACCTCTCTATGAAAATTTATGAATTTTGAGATTAATTTTAAAAAGATGGATTGAATCAAAGTGAGAGGATCGGTTAAAAGAGTATGAGTTGGATATTTTTCTGAACATGCTTCAGTATTTTGGAGATATCTCGATCTGTAGGGATCCAAATGAGTTGATTCTTGTTTCTAAACAAACTAGAGACATGGAGCTACAACTTATATGAAGGAATAGAATTTCAACTTAGGCCCTAAGACTTTCAAATTCTGGAGTGAATTCGGGTGTAGTATTCAGTCTTGGTTTAATTTTAGCCCGAAAGTGTTGTGGCCATAACTTCTTTATTTCTGAACCAAATTGAGCGTTCTTGGTATCATTAGGAACTTTAGGAAAGGGGGAACAAATTCTATGAAGAAGCTGAACTGAAATTCCAAATGGAAGTTCCCCAATTATGCTCAGTAAGTTATAAGAAATGAGTCTTCCATGCTTTGATGATTCCGAATGTTGGACTTCGAAAATGGGGTCCAACAATTCTTGTATTAGTTCAAATTGTAGGACTTTTTTTTGGTGTCCAAAACAATTTAACTACTATATGTGTATGTCTTAACAGGTTCAAGCATATTCTTCGGCCTATAGCTGATCTATGTATTACCAAGAACAAATGGAACTTCATTTCATGTTTCATCGGTCAAATTTCAGTTGCCTTCATCATCACTAAATACTTCATTGATTTGACGATATTTTATTCCACAACCTTAAGGATTATTGATGGACAACATAATCCCCAAAGTTTATTATATCTTAATCTTATTACGCTTTCAAACTTCTTTTGTTACTGTTTCTCTATCTTTTTTTTTTTTGCTATTTATTGATCATGCTTGGATGACTGTAATCCTAACGCACATATAAACTATTTTTGCTGTTGTTTTGTTGTCTTTTTTGCTACTTCAGCTGAACTGTATTTCTCTTGTATTCCATCATGTATTGTTGATTTCTTGTTTTCGTTCTATTTGCTCAGTCAATAATTTCTTTTTAATTGACATATCTATTGGTTGTTTTCTGCCTTGGTCATAATTTTCTTTTTAAATTTTTATTAATTTACTTTAGTTCATATCAAATTTTGCAGTTGTTATATTCTTTATTAAAATATTATGAAGAATTTTACTTCATCTGTTTGGATTATCACTTCGATTAATCACTTTTATTAATCGAATTTAAATATTCACCTGATATATATTTTCCTCTTTTCCCTTACAATATTTTGTCTTGCATAATACATTATCAATGTTTCCTCCAAATTTTAACTTTAACAATATTCAATTACACATCTTAACCATTTATAACAAAACTTATAAATACATACTCTTTAATTCCCAAAAACAACCGGGTATTATATGTTTCTAAATTTTCACTACACCTGCTAGTTAGAAATAAAGGAATACAGTACCAAGTTTGGTTGTCACTAACCACCACCAACAAAATGATTTGATGTTTTAATTTTTTTTTAAGGGAAAGAAACGAAAATTACATAACAAGTCTCGGGAAGCGGATCCCCGACATATCCTCTGTGAAGAAAAAATGGCACCCATTTGCAGTGTCAAAATATGTGACCCCAACATCTACATGTTCAGCGTAGTGTGCCAACCAATCAGCGCGGCTGTTGCTCTCTCGATAGATATGTCAATGAACAACAGTCCAATTGCGGTGGAACAGTTCATCAATGCCCATGACGATAGAGTTGAGAGCCTGAGCTCTCTTGACCGCGGAGGAAAGGAGGGCGATCACGATGTTTTAGATTATTCATCCTTCCATTGAGAATTCCTAGACAGTTTTTAGGTTTAGGACTGCTTGGCAGTCTTCAAGTACTTTGTTTCCTAACACATACTAGTTTGTGTTAGAACAGGAATGCTACAAAAACCGAGTACCAAATGCAATAGATTGGGTTCTTTCGAGTACAAGCAAATGCTGACAACAGTATTAGCTGCTTCTATCTGCAGACGTACAGACAAAACCTGCAATTTTGTCTGCCTTCACGAGTAAGTATTATATTTACTGCCAACAATTCGTTAAAGTGACATGATAAAGTCGTGGAAGGTGACTAACAGAAAACCACTAGGGACTTAAATCATGAGAACGTCCTCTAATTCTTGCTTGGTCCTTTGAGCAGATCATAACTGAATCACATTACACGCTTTTTCATTCTCATCACTCGGCCACTACAAGTTCTAGAACTAAAATCAAGATCGGCCACCTCATAAAGGTTTAACATCCCTCAATTATTCACATTTAAGAGTTAGTCTTGATTCCAGACCATAGAGAAGCAGTGTAAGAGATGAAAGAAGATGATAAATATCAACTATTTTTCACAGGATGTTAACTTCTCCAATCTTATACATAGTTTACAAACATGAGCTCCGATGCTTTTGATGTAATGCATGGAACTTGGCCGAACCCCACTCAGCCTCATAAAATATCATTGAGAATTGAATCAAAAAATATAGAAAACTGAAAAAAGGCCAGCCTACAAATTTAGCAAAAATATAATGGAAAACAAATTGACATGTTAAGACGGCGAAGGCATAGAACTTTGTGTTACCATGTTCGAGTGCATTTTATGCAGCCTTCCTCTCAAATGCCTGATCTTAGCATCCACCCTAGCAGAGAAACCAATCTTTGTTTCTTGCCTTGCCTTAGAACGCTCCCTTGTCCACATCTGTTGATCCTCAACATCTTTCCTGTAGTATTTAATTTCTTGTATGATATGATGATCCAAGGGATTGAAGCATCTTTGAAATGATATGTGTGCCAGGTAAGGAAGATTGCAGGCTACTGTTACCAATATAATGGCAAACCAGTAGATAGGAGCTGGACCAAGAGCTTCAACAAGGATTTGGTAGGCATTTCCTGAATAAATTGGAGATACCATCCCATAAAGCAATAAGAACGCGTACCAAGCCACAATGCTGCCCCAGACAAAGAGATGTTGTATCCACGTAAAGTGGCTCATAGTGAGTGCAATCTGACAGTTGACAGTGCAAATAATGCAGGAGAACATTGTTGTGCCCACTGCAGCCATGTCTGCAGTTTGGCCTTCAGCACGGAAAGCTTGATCAAAAAGGATCACAATACTAAGAAAGAAAATAACGAGAGAGGAATAGAGGCCATTCCCCATCCACCCTAATATCCTGTACCAGTCGAAGAACAGATTTTTGGGCCCTTGCTGGTAGAGTGCAGGAAACTGCAAACAAAATGTCACCACCTTGAGTAATAGCTACAAAAAGTAAATTGATTAATACAGCAACAAAATTGCAACTGATGGAGCTGACCTGTAAGCAGACCTCAGAAGACACATCTTGCTCAAAAATTCCAAGTGAAATTACTGGCAGTGATGTTAGAACGACATTGAACAATAGCATGAACCAATCATCATAAATTGATTGTCCAGAAAAGGCCGTAAATGCCTCAAAGTAGAACAGGGTGAGACCAAAGGCAATATTTTTGTAGAAGAAATAGCAGATCTGAATGCAAAAGTATCCAAGTTTGGATAAGGAAGAAACATCAAGGTAAGAAAAAATGCATCACTGCAGTAGCGTACAAGTATCAAATCATTTAATTAAGCATCACAGTCACTAAGTTCTTTATTCTTACCATCTGAGCAATTCTCTTGTAGCACCAATGTCCATGTACAACCAGGAGTCTTTCCAAAAACCGGAACTGGGAAATAGAGAAGTCACTAGCCATGACAGCCTGCAAAGGATGAAGGGTAAGTTTTGCAGGAAGATTGTCAGTCATGCATACAACGAGAAACCCTGCTTGCTCAGATCCTTGACTAAAACAAGAAAAAAGCTAGATATGTAGTGGACAAAGCTAAGATAAATTTCCATTGAAAAACGAATAATGAAAAAAAAGGGGGAGAAAATAATGTTTTGGTATTAACATCCATAATAGGTCCGAGAATATGAAAAGAGGACTAACACAAATTTCAGACATCACATGTAAAATAACAGTAGAAAAGAGGCTAAACTAGTTGTATAGGTTAGTACTTCGAATCAGAAAATCAGATAGACGTATTACCAACCTGCATACCTTCAACCCCACTGATTCCAACACCAATGTCAGCTTCTTGTATCATTCCGACATCATTTGCACCATCTCCTATTGCTAACGTAGTTTTCCCTGTTCCTTGTTTTACTAACCTTGTTACCTGGCACCAAATGCAGAACATGCATTAGAGCCATAGGAAATATAATAATCTTTCTGCTCTTTAATCTAAAGAATGTTTGTCTTATGTGGGTTACAGACAAGAAATAAAAACTGAAAAAGAAAGCAAAGGAATGGAGAAAAAGAATCACACCAGTGCCTTCTGTTTGGGAGAGACACGACAGCATATCACAGATGCACAATCAACTGCCAATGCCAAGAATTGATGTTTCATATCATCCTCAAGAGCATACGCTAGGGTTTTTCCATCAATAATTAATGCAAATGCAGCATGTGGATCTTTTTCCAGCTTGATCATTTGAGAGGCATTGGTGATTTGCATTGAAATATTCTCTTTCACAGCCTGCTCAGTAGCAAAAATTCATAATTAAATCAAAATAGAAATTCAAATCTCTGAACAGAATACCGTTCTATATGCTTTCCTGGTAGCAAATACCTGTTTGCTATCTTGGGCTATTGCATCAGAGTTCATTGTTGTGATACAGATCTGTTTCATTCCCTGCCGAAGCAAGCTACAAGCAAACCTGCATTGTGCAAGCAAAACTTAGTTCTCAAAGAGGTAACGTCCACCAACAAAAACATTGCATGTCTCTAGTAACCCACCCTATATTAATTGCAGTTTCCATCTTATCTCCTGTCAAAACCCAAAGCTTAAGACCAGCTTGTGCAAGTTTATCTATGCACTGGGGCACCTAGAGGGACAAAATAGAATATTAACAAGAAACAACCTAAAAGGGAAAGTAAGTTATGGCTCTCATGTAGCAAACTATTTGTACCCCTTTCTGCAATTTGTCCTCCACAGCAGTAGCACCTACAAGAATGAAATCCTTTTCCATTATATCTGCCACATGCTCCAGCATTGCATCTCTGTCGGAACTAATTGAAGATTTTGCTTTAATGAACTCATTGTTCCATGCAGAGTACTCAGACTCGTCAAGTTTTTTGTAAGCAAGTGCCAATGTACGTAATCCAGCTTCTCCATATTCATTCAAATGCTTGGTAGTAGTTTCTTCAAACATTCTTCCATTCTTTGCCAGACGATCAAAGATAATGCTGCATGGTTCAGTCAAATCAGTTATCAGTAGGTTACAATAAAAGAAGAAATGAATTATTTCTTTACATTCCCCAAGAGCAGGACATTAGTCCAACAAAATGGATTAACATTTAGATAAAAGAGCCCAGTCTAGTTAAAAGGGCTATATCTCTAAATAATGATATGATAACCAATGGACCTAGAAACTTCTGATTGCTCTAAACAGTCATAAAGCAGATCGTAATGTATGCTAAAATGTGAATCTCACCTGTCAGCACCTTTGCAGAACATCATAAGCTGTCCACCCTCATCCCGAATAATTACAGACATTCGCTTCCTTTTGCTGGTAAACTCCAGCAAATTAAGAATTTTGTATTCTCTGCCAGATTCCCATGAGAGAGGTAAGATTGTTAAGAAAAAGATATAACTCCCTAGAATTAGTGGATAAAAACACTGAATGAAGTAATAGATTTTTAATTCAAAACAACACCTTTCAATCACTTGTCCAGGGCATGTATATCTTTCCCGAATAAACACACTTGATTGAGTTCTCTTGAAAAACTCAAAACCAAATTCTCTGGCAGCAACAACAAAAGCCCCTTCATCAGGTGATTCTGCTTCATACATAATTTTTCCGGTCTCTGTATTCAGCTCAGGCACGGCAGACTGGCAAACTGCTAATATGCGGAAAAATAGCAAAATGACATCTGCATTGGGTTCTTTCATGAAATTCCCATCCATGAGACGACTATCCTCAAAACTAAATCCCTTTATTGCTGGTTTAGGATCTTTCTCATCTGTAGCAGTGACAACTGTCTCTAGTTCAATTTCTGATGTTCCTCCTCGATTCTCCCATGATTTACATCCTCCAGTTCTATGCCTGGAACCATTAGACATTTCTGAATCCTGGTCCTCTAAGTCTATAGCCATTTGTTTTGCTGCTGCAAGTTCGACTTCACTAGCACGTGTACCATATGCAGTACCCGCAATTGAACATTTCAAATAATCCATCTGATTACATGTTAAGGTGCCAGTTTTATCAGAAAGGATAGTATCTACTTGGCCTAACTCCTCATTTAAGTTCGATGTCCGTGCTCGTGCAGTATTGCCAGTATCTTCATCATACATATGTATGTCATTGTCAATGAATGTTGCCTGACAGACCTTCACAACCTCGATAGAAACATAGAGAGATATGGGTATTAGATAACCATAGAGAATGAGAGCAGTGATCAAATGGGCTAGCCCTGACTTTGTAGGACTTTTAGGATTATACAATTCTTCAGGATTCCAGGGTTCCATGTACCACCAGTCTGGCATTTGAACCTTTATCTTCACTGCAAAGCCAATAGAGCTTATCACTGAGATAAGCAAAAGCAGGCTGAAAAGAATGTATATAATTTTGTCCATCTTCTTTTCTATTTTGCTCCTTTTCGAGGGGGACTTTGTTGAGTTCTGCATGACTTTGCTATCAAAACCAGTGAATATTACAACTCCATATATAAAACTTGTATTCCGTAGCTTTGAATCTCTGAGAAGAACCTGATTTGGTTCAAGTGGATAAATCTGACGCTCATACTCAAAATTACCAATAAAAGTGTAAAGACTGGGATTTGGGTCTTCACATTTTATAGTCCCAGTGAAACCCCTGAAAGCCACATCTTCATCCAATGGCAAGGTTACCTCCAGAGCTCTCTTTAGTTTTAAATTCGTTTCACCATCTAGGTTCATGGTCTCCACATAACAAATCCCATCATCATAATCGGCAGCCAAAAGCAGTAAATCAGCTGGGAAAAACTGATCCTTTTCCACTTTCACTATATCCCCGACCTGAATATTTTCCCATGCTTTATAATCAAAAACACCATCCCCTTGATGAACTAGAGTTTTCGTGCTATTAACTTTCATGTCCTGCATAAATCTCTGCCAATCTTCCAAAGCTTCCTTTGCCATACTAATACCGACAACAAAAGCTAAAGGAAAAATCATGCTGACAGCAGAGAAGGGTGCAACAGGAGTAAGAGAAAGAATTGCAGCCAAAAGAAAGTAGATATTGGCAACTCGACGAAACTGTTCGAAAAGAGCCTTGGGCAAGAATGTGATAACATTGTACTTTGTAGTTGATATGTAATTTGAGCAATATTTTAAGGGCTTTTTCCGGTGCATGAGTGGCTGGTTGCAATGAACAATCCTCGAGTAGCCAGGGCCTTCCAATGAATGAGGGTCCTTGCCCTCATCGACACTTGGCCTTAGGCATGAGAAAGTGTGAAGATGGCTTCGCAGCCTTGCTCTTATTCTACCCCGTGCCATTCCGCAAGCTTAGGTCTATAAGCACTTATAAATGGATAAAAGCACCAAAAGAACAGCCAGAATCCTGGACTTCAGTGCAGGTGTAAAGGTGTTCCAGTGGCCTAATTTCTTCGTGGTGTACCTATAGTAGAAAAATGAACATTATAAATAAACTAAAATGAATATTAGCTGCTCAATTGCAACATTGAAAGTACATAATTATACTTCAAAAAGAACTAAACTTTATGCATTGAAAAAGTGTGCACTGAGGATTGCATCAATACAGATAATGCTCCGATTTTCTACTCACTCTTGAGAATGTAAGGGAGAAGGAAAGGTAAAACTAAGATCAGACGCGCAAGAACAATCTATATTGTCAATAGGTATAGAAAAATTAATAGAAGATCACCAGAATCAGCATTATCCCTTTCCCAGTTGGGAAACACCAGTATCTGAACTAAAATCATAAAGTCCACTCCGTATTCTCTTCAATACCCAAAGAGGAAAGGAAAAGTATTCAGAAATCACAATAAATAGAAAGAAATTATTTAGACAAGAAAAGGGGATTAACATTTTGACACAATGTCCAGCTGAAACCTCAAAAAAAAAACCATCACTGCAACGAACAACAATTCATCAAACATGACCTTTGACTCCACACTAAAAAAGGAAAACATAAAGGTCCCCACAAGCCAAGAACCAAAACAAAACCTATAACAACTTGGAACAATGACAACAGACATAAAGATGGAAAGAGGGGGTACCTTGGAATCAGGCAGCAGGACCATTCAAGATCAAAATTTGATAATGACCACTCGAGCAAACATGAAAATAGGAGCTGGGTTGTTGCAGATCAACATAGACTAAAAGTGTATGGAGAAAATCCGGAAGAAAGATTGTTCCTTTCTGGGGATAAATGAAGAAAAAAGAGAGAGACGAGGGAGGGGATTATATGATTGTGCAAGAGCTACAGAGAGACAGAAAGTCTCTTCCTCTCTCTAACGTCTTCCCCTTCAATGCTAGCAATTTCCAGGATACATCCTCTTCCCAGTTCTCCATTCCCAGCTTTTCAAATATTATATTAAGTGTAGTAAAATTTCCCAGTTTTGTCATACACACACTAATAATTTCTCTGTTATTTCCGTTTTTTCCACGAACAAATATCGAATTTTTTTTGGTTTGGTTTCCTATTTTTATAAGATCTCTTACACGTTACATGACCTGGCAAAGGCTGTTGGGGAGCCAATCTTTGTTCAAAACTGGGTATTTTGTGGGGCCTAATGAGTCCTACTGGGCAAATTTGAACTATAATATAAATATTTAATATTTTATTTGTAATAAAAACTTGGAAATAAGGAAGAATGGAAACTAAACTACGCATGAATTCTAGGGCCTGCTGGCTTGACAAGTGGAGACCAGTCCTGGAGTGAAAAGCAGAACCATTAACCTGCCAAAGTTTTAGGAGCTAATTTCTGTAATGGGATTTTATGGTTTTGTACCTGTCCCTTCACGTTTTAACGCATTGACTTTGGTCAAACACAACACAATTGGTCTTCTTCTTTTTTCATTTTCCACATTAACGCGTAGAATTATAGGACGGACCCAACAAGCATTACGATACCTTTGTTCAGTTCTCCACAACTTTACTGCTGCATTCTGCAACGGTGGGAATGCATCCACAGCTACAGCATGAACAGCTAGTCAATTAATAGACCTATTCATGTCCAACTTTCGTACGAGAATTCATCACATTGGATGGTTCTGATAAATTTAACAATAAATATGAAAATTTCAGTAGATGGTTCTGATACCTTAAGAATTGTCAGAAAAGAGGGGAGGGGCCTACATTAAGGTCTCCCACAACTAGTTGTTTTTGGCTGGGAATATAGAATTCAACGTCTTTAACAAAAGTAGCAGCCTGTTTTGTTTATTGCATGTTGCGTCTGGCATTGGTGATCCGCGTCTTACCAACATTCAGACATAAGCAGCTTCCATTCACTAGCATTTCATGGTCAAGTACTAAACCCAGGGGCCCTTGAATGCTTGGTTCCTTAGTTTTAGTATAATTTCAAGGGAAATCATTGTTAATTACGGAAAGAAAGTAATACAGATGCTTTTGTTTGCTTCGGACAGTTTAATTGAAAAGAACACTGGAAATTAACGTATTCAATGCAATTCAATAGACTAAAAACTAGAGGGGAAAAAAAGAAGAAGACTTCTATAATCAATATCAAGATTGTCACAATTTCTTTTAAGATTAAAATACCAATAAATAATTCATTAAAGCTTTGATCATAAATAATTATTCAATTAGTGCAATAAAACAACTGAATAAAAAATGGGAATTAGATATTTTATTTTGTTGTTCTTTGATTTAACGGACTGCATTGGAATTGGAATGCTTACTGCAACAACAATATATAATGTTGTGGGATTGATTTGAACTATAACGTTTATTTAAAAATTCAATTTTAAAATCAAACCTTTCAAAAAGAAGATAAAATGATTAATTTAAACTCTAATAACATTTTAGACCTATTAAAAAAACATTAATATTTCAAAAATATTTAATTTAAATAAAACCTAACTCTCCATCAACCTTCCATCAATTGTATCAAATAAAAAAAAACATTTATGTG
This sequence comes from Erythroxylum acuminatum, assembly GCA_026284645.1. Taxonomy (NCBI): domain Eukaryota; kingdom Viridiplantae; phylum Streptophyta; class Magnoliopsida; order Malpighiales; family Erythroxylaceae; genus Erythroxylum; species Erythroxylum acuminatum. The sequence continues at coordinate 11,246,478 of JANKOD010000001.1, forward strand.
GGCTACCCTTATTAACTGGATATCCCAATTGGTAAGAAGGGCTATGAACTTTCTCCTCTTGTCTGCATCTATATGTTGGAAATTAGGTATTGAATTCCTATTTATACTTGTAGCTCTAAGTATAATATAAGCAAAGAATCTCTGGCTTGAAAGAATAGTGTTGCTAGAATAAATAATGCTTTGCTGAACAATGTCATTCTTTGCATTCAAGATAAACATTTTCATCGTTCTGCAAAAAAGTTGTGGTAACATTTAGTTGAATTTTGATGATACCCCCATAAAATAATTCTCTTCAACGTATAAGCCCCGATAGGTTCCTTATTATGAGACAAGTAGACACAGGATTTGTTGCTCACCACCAGTAACCTAAAACAAAATTTGCTTACTAACAGGAATCTATTTGGAACTAAATGGATCCTAACACAAATATGGTTAGACGAATCAGAATTGTTAAAGAATCCAAAGGAAAAATCTCCACTTAAGGACACCCATGAGATGTCATTTTCTTGGATGGAAAGTTTTCCACCTAAGTGCATTTGTGAAATGAAAAAACTAATTATCATGACAAATGCAATGTAGATATATAGCAAAAAGATTTTGAGTAAGGAAACACTCATGTATAATAATGATAAAGATCATAATGAAGCTAAAGGAAGGCATGATATATTTGATGTGTCAATTTTAGATTGCCTCTAACTAATGGAGATTGATTTCATTGACTGTGGAAGAAGTTCTTTGATAGTGATGAGTACCTTAGTAGAGAGGAATTTGGGGAGGCAATAAGAAGGCCTAATAGAAGTGTTAGACATTTAATCAATTAGTGGAATATGATAAAGGACACTAGGTATTGAATTTACCTAAAAGTTGAAGCCCTCAAATCACACGTAAGACTAACTACTCGTAATAGAAATAAACACAAAATCCCAAAAAATAAATAACAAAATGAGCATGCATAAGTACATAAACAGTAAAGTGTACAATAATGCTAGTGTACATCATAAAATTTTTTAACATACTAAATCATGTCATTGAGGATGCTAGACTAGAAGTACAAGTAAAAAAATGAAAAGCATATATGGAGATAAATATGTTGTATTTGACATTCCCCAGAGTCACTACTACAAAGTTGGTGGTAGCTAACCTGAAAAATAGAGTTGAGAGGAGTAACACCTCATTGAATAAGCACATATCGCCTTATAACACTCAATGGTATGCTCACATACAATATACTTTTTGGTAGGCACTTGAATTGCTTTATATACTGTACATGATTTTATTGCCTTTAATGATTGAAATATGATCACATTATTAACTGCTTGGTTTCTCATATCCTTGAAGACAAGAAAATGATAGAAAAACAAAAGGGACGGTGAGAAGTTACCTACTTTGAGCCCATATATGTGATGACTTTGAGACTAAGGTACTTGTGAAGACTTTTGGATGTGGTCTGTCGTGGATCAAGCATTCAAGATTAGTACTTATTATAACTATGTATTGGTGAGGAAGGACAGGATCCTATTAAGTTACTAGAAATCAAAGATAGGGCTTTATCAAGGTCAGAAATGGTCCTAGGAAATTGATGTGAGCAAGGCTACACATGACGAATATATCGACAGACACCGAGATCAACGCGGCGCTAATCGAGACTTGATGTTGCCTCCTAGCCTCGCAAGTCGGACTGGGCTTAAAAGATTCAAGGCCGCGTTAAATTCATTTGTGGCTCGCGTGGTTGATGATGGACTTCGAAAGAATCAAGATTCTCACTGGCAGATTTAGTTTGTCAGTTTGAGTCAAGTTCTGGGCCCGAACAGCCCTTGACAAGTGCGCATGCTAGGCACGTACCCCAGTGACCAGCAGGCCCAGGCGCGCACTCCAACGCCCAGCAGACCAGACGCCAGTTGCTCCAGACCAGGCGTGTAACACCCCATTCCCAACTGACATATGCACACGCATCCATCAGATATACGTGTATATGCCTGATCGCGGCTTATCGTTCGATTAGTTTAATCGATCCTTAGAAACCGGTCAAATAAAATTTGTACCAAGGATTGCAATACAGGATGCAACCTCGGGTCGACTCTCAAGGAACCAGTG
>JANKOD010000001.1:11248671-11259992 GCA_026284645.1 Erythroxylum acuminatum
ATCGAGTTCAAAAATTGCACTATTTTTGAAAGTCTTACGTAAGGATTGGCAATTGAATTGGATGAATCTTAGACCTATCTTGCAAGGCATTACCTTGAAAAGAGTTCCAAAACTTTGCGCCATTGTTGGATTTCTTGATCAGAAGGAGTTAGATTTTTTTGAAGCACAACTTGAACGTTGAGGATTCGAGAGGAAAAGGGCAAGAGGATGAGATCATTAGAGGTTCCAAGACACACAAGGGTAGTATTCTAAATTCGAGTGAAACACGTGTTGGAGTGCTTTTATAAGGTTATTTTGCTACTGACTTTTCTTTGCAGGAACAATTTTCATTGGAGATATGTCTAACAATAGCATGAGACGCCAACAATCGGGTAGGGCGTAAGCCACCACCTTGGAGGCAATCTAGCAGCTGAGTGAGATCTTAAACATTACTCTTGCTGGAATTATAGGCAAATGGAGAGGCAAGCCCAAGAGATTGTTGACTTAAGGTGTGGGGCATGCTAGGAGTCAAAAATGACGAGGGAGAAATGGATAGGCAAGCTTCGATTGTGTTAGAGGACTACAGATCTAATGATGGAGGAGATTATGTAAGACTATGGGGACGAGTTCAACGAGTTGATTTTGGGGATAGACAAAATTCCACCATTCAAATTAGGTCTATTAAGATGCAAATTCCACCATTCAAAGGAAAGAATGATCCAGAGCGCTACCTTGAATGGTAATGAAAGGTGGACATTATTTTTAAATGCCATAACTTTTTTTAGGAAAAGAAGGTAAAACCCGTAGCCATTCAATTTTTCAAACATGCACTAATTTGGTGGGATCAATTGGTGATTTCTAGGAGAAGAAATAGGGAGGAACCCATGAGTACTTAGGCTAAAATAAAAGTGATAATGAAGAAGCGGTATGTTCCCTCTTATTACTACCGAAAGATGCATCAAAGTCTCCAGCGCCTAACACAAGGGAATCAGAATGTGGAGGAGTATCATAAGGAGATGGAGATCACAATGATAAGGGTTAATTATGAGTAGGGCCCCGAGGCCACAATGGCTCGATTCTTGAGTGGTTTGAACTGAGAAATAGCCAATGTGGTTGATTTGCATAACTACACTGACCTTAAAGAGATGGTGAACATGGCAATGAAGGTTGAGAGGCAACTTAAGTCTCGTGGGACAGCGAAGAGTGGCACAAGTTATACTTTAAATTCGAACTCAAATTGGCTAAAAAAAGAGGAGAATTTGAAAGGAAAGAGGCTGGAATCCAAGAGGCCAAACCAAACTCCTCCAAAAACTAAAGGTACATCTAATACTCCTAACACTCAAGCTTCTTCTAGCAAACATTCTTCAATTAAATGCTTTCGATGCCTTGGAAATGGGCATATTACCTCCCAAATGTCTGAATAAGAGGGCCATGGTTTTAAGGTATGATGGGTTGATTGAATTCGAGGATGACGAATAATGTTTTAAGGATGACATTTTGGAGGGAGAGGAAGATGAAACTTGTGTGGAATGGGCTATTAAAGGCGAAACTCTGAAGGATAGGAGGGTGCTTAGTGTTTGGCATAGGACTGAAATATTAGACCAACGAGAGAACTTATTCCATACGCGATGTTTCGTTGGTGGTAAAGTTTGTAGCTCGATCATTGATGGAGGGAGTTGCACCAATGTTGCTAGTTTGGATATGGTCAGAAAATTGTGGTTAACGGTTCTAAAGCATCCAAAACAGTATCATTTGCAGTGGTTCGATGACAGTGGGGAAGTTAGCGTGACCAAACAAGTGCTACTATCTTTCTCCATTGGACAGTATGAGGATGAGGTTCTTTGTGATGTAGTGCCTATACAACCTGGTCACTTCTACTTGGAAGACCGTGGCAATCTGATCGTCCAGCTAACTATGATGGATACACCAACAAGTACTCGTTCAAATTCAAGGGGCAGAATTTTATTCTTGAACCAATGACTCCATAAGAAATTTACTTGGACCAAATTCAAGCCTTGAAGGGAAGATTGGGTTCGAGTAGTGAGGAGCAAAAAAGTAAAGAGGGATAAGAAGCCGAAAAGAAAGGAGATAATGACTCATCGGATAGAGAAAGCATAAGTAAGCAAAAGAATGAGGGATGCGTATGAGAGAAAAGAGTAAGGAGGGAAAACAAGAGAGAATTGAGAGAAAAGAAGGTGAGCTTGTATGCGTGTGAAAAGGACTTAAGGAGAGCATATGGCGCGAAGAGAGTGTTGATTGTTATTAGACATAGGGATTGCTTTCTTTCGGATACTAACACTATTGATGAATCTTTGCCAATTTTTTTAAGTCTCTTTTGCAGGAATATAAGGATGTTTTCCCAGAGGAGATGCCGAAAGGGCTGTCGTCTTTACGAGTATAGAACATTAAATTGACTTTGTCCCAGGAGCACAAATTCTGAATAGGCCAGCTTATAAGAGTAATCCAGAGGAAACGGAGGAGCTTCAACGACAAGTAGATGAATTGCTTGCAAAGGGGCACGTGCATGAAAGTTTTAGTCCTTGTGTTGTTCTGGTTCTACTGGTGCCGAAGAAGGATGGATCTTGGCGCATGTGTGTAGACTGTCAAGCTGCCAATAAGATCATGGTAAAGTATCGACATCCTATTTCTCGACTTAATGATATATTGGATGAGTTGCATGGTGCATGTGTTTTTACAAAAATTGATCTAAAAAGTGGTTATCATCAAATTCGCATGAAACCTAGGGACGAATGGAAAACTGCATTTAAGACTAAATAAAGTTTGTATGAGTGGTTAGTTATGCCATTTGGTTTATCTAATGCACTGAGTACCTTCATGAGATTAATGAACTATGTCTTGCGTGATTACTTGGGTAAATTTTTTGTTGTGTACTTTGATGATATACTTGTGTATAGCATTGCTTTGAATGATCATGTGGAGCATGTGCGTTGTGTTCTTGATACTTTGAGACCTGAGAAGTTTTTTGCAAACCTTAAGAAGTGTACTTTTTGCATTGATAAATTGATATTTTTGGGGTTTGTTGTGAGCTGGAAGGGGATTAAGGTAGATGAGGAGAAGGTGAAGGCCATTCAAGATTGCCAACACCAAAGAGTGTTTCGGATGTGAGGAGCTTTCATGGCTTAGCTAGTTTTTACCTGTAATTTGTGAAAGACTTCTCCACCATTGCTGCTCCTTTGACCAAAGTTGTCAAAAAGGAGAAGGGATTTAGTTGGGGAAAAGATCAAGAGCATGTATTTAACTTGTTAAAACAAAAGTTATATACCGCACCTGTGTTGTGTTTGCCTAATTTTGATAAAACTTTTGAAGTAGAATGTGATGTCTTCGGGATCGGTATAGGTGATGTCTTAATGCAGAAAAACAGGCCTATTGCGTACTTTAGCGAGAAATTGAGTGGAGCGTAACTCAACTATCCAACGTATGACAAAGAACTTTATGCAATGGTACGAGCTTCAGAAACGTGGCAGTATTATTTGCAACCAAAAGAATTTGTCATCAAAACCGATCATGAGACTCTTAAGTACCTGAAAGGACAAAGTAAATTGAGCAAGTTATATGCAACTTAGGTGGGGTTCTTGGAAACCTTTCCATACGTGCTACACTAAAAGCAAGGTAAGGAGAATGTAGTCGCCGATGCTTTATCGCGCAGGTATTCCTTAATCTCAACTTCTACTTCAAAACTTTTAGGGTTTGAGCATCTTAAGGAGTTGTATGCCATGTGGACTTTGCTAGTGTTTATTCCACTTATGAACATGGTACTTTTGAGAAATACTTTAGGCATGATGGTTATTTATATCGCCATAATTGTTTATGCGTGCCTAATTGTTCATTGCATGAATTATTTGTGCTTGAAGCCCACGGTGGAGGACTTATGGGATACTTTGGTGTCATTAAGACCTTGGACATATTGCATGAGCATTTTTACTGGCTGGAAATGCGAAAAGATGTAGACTTTATCATTTGTAATGTATATTTTTTCATAGACTTTATCGTATACATCTAAATATGTATAGATAAAGAATGCATAAAAATAATTATATCACTAAATTACAACCAACCGATTAACTGTATGACATAAATCAATAGCATCCTCAATGTGTAACTTTCGTACCATTTCATCTAACATATAGAGAACAATTTACATTTATATGTCAATTAAGGATATCTTAATCATTTAGAACAATGATATATATCCATATTTGCATGGATATAATCTCTTAATCACCAAGTACCGTAAAACTTGCATAAAGTAATAATAATTAAATCATATGAGATTTATTAATAAAAATATATTAATAAAAATATAAATTGATAATTTATATAGTATATCCACAATTCAATAAATCAATTAAGAACTTACTAAATTTTATAAATCTAATAAAATGAATATGAATTTATTGAAATATATAGTATACATTAACTTAAATCAAAAAATAAATTTAATGTAATTGCAGTAATTTAATTAGTGAATTTAATATTTTGGATTAAAAATAATAGTTATATAAGCATTTGTACTTCAACAACATTTCATATATTTTTTTACAATTTCAAAATTTAATCTCAAAACTTTTAGATATAATAAAAATTAGAAATGAGATTATCTATATTGAATTTTAAGAAACAATAAGTTCTAATAAATTCATATTCTTTAAAAAATCATATATTCAATAATCCATATATTTTATATTTTAACATATTATTAATTTATGATGTCAGTAAGATCATAATATTATCTTATTAATTTATGAAAATTATTGATTTAGTTTTTTTATCTTGATTTGAGACCACAAAAGTTGTTATATAATAGAGATTGTTTCCTTTTTGAGGTTTTACAATTTAATTTAAGAAAGAAGTTAAACATGAGACAATTTCTAAAAGTCACTAACTAAAAGGAATTTCTCTTAGTCTTTGCATGTGATCCTAAAGATACTTAGAGCTTCATGGATTTCATTTTAAAAGATCAAAAAAGCATGGTTGTTCATTTAGAATATAAGAGCAAAATGAGAAATGTTGAAATCGAGAAACAGTGGCGTGTATGAATGCTAGATTAGTGAACAGAATTGTATGTTAATTCAAGGATTCAGTGATGAGAATTTTTTAAGATTGTGGCTTCAAAGATGATTGGGCAGGGTCAAAAACGGGTTAATAGTAATTGTGGGAACAATTATAAAGCCACAACTTGATCAGATGTCGTTCTTTATTCCTTCTAAATATATTGAGAAGGGATTAGTTAAACTGAATGAATATAATGTTTCTCATTAATTTCCTCTCTAAATATTACAAATATTATTCCAATTACCATCCCTATAACCTCAGAAAGACAAGACAAGGGCACTATTAGGCAAGAAGAAGAACATTATGAGAAGTGGAAAGTATCTATTATACTAGAGGAAGGTAGCATGAGCATCAATCTAACCACAAGCTTTAATACCCTGTAATGCACACTTAGACTAAAGAAAGACAACCCACAAATGAAGCTCAAAAAGTGCTAATCTCTTACAGAAGGAACAACTTTTAATTACAACTCTAGTTTACTGCCTTCAAATTAAAGAAAAACATATTAGAAAATTGTTATAACTTCTTTACAGATTTGTTTGTGGGCTACAGAATCAATATGGTGAAGAGCAAATGGGGATGACGAATGAATATATGTAAAAAAAAGGGATGTGTTGCATTATGCAACCTTCTGCCCTAAATCTTTGGTAGATTCCTTTTCTTTTTGCATGTATTGAGATATGTGAAGAATCTGTCAACCTGCTACTAATACAACTCTTGTTTAAGGTTACCGTAAGCGATGGTCGCACTGTAGCCTTTGACAATGTTTTACCTGCCAGTTGGTCCTTTGACCAATCAGTTAGTGGCCTCTGATGCACCTCAATGTCCCAACCCTTTATTGAATCAAACATTTACAAGCTAGAGTTTAGTTAAGTAAATTGTACACCAGTTAGAGGGCCACTAGTACAAATAGTTAGATTGAGTAAAAGGGGGGGAAAAAAAAAGTTGAGATAAGATTCCTATGAAGTATACCCTTCTCCTCCTAAGGAATGCTTTCTTTATTGCCTCCTTCCAAGCATATTCATAAAAGGCACCTATGTCTTGGGTTAGACAAAACACTACGAAAAAGCCTTGGCCTGCACTGATTATGGCTTCCACACAACTTTTTAGTATTTCTGGCAATGGATGTTGAACGTTTGAATGATTGGAGTACAGAAGATAGTTAACATACACAAGAATGCTTGTAATGCATCATTCCCTCAATTAGTCCCTCGCAGCAGCCATGAATCTAGTGTTCGACAATAAGATACATATGCAACAATGAGGAAAGAAAGGCAGGGTTTAGCAATTAAACAACCCTGGCTGTTCTATATTACATTTCTATAAACAACTAGAAGATAGAAAACAGCTGAACCACCCCAACTCCCACCACATATTTGAAACAAAAACGAAAATTTTGCGTGGAAGAAAAAGGGGAGATTCAATTGATAACTAAAATTTCAACTGTTCCTGCAGATGTGTACAAGTACGTTTATCACACTGTTAATGGAGGCTTCTACTGTTCATTTTGAAGTGCAGCGGAGATCCAATCTGATGCTGCTGCATGAATGTCCGACTCAATGTATGACGAGCGCGATAGAGGAGTTATGGCAACCTGGGAGAGAAAGGAAATCAGTAAACCACCAATCTTGGACATCATTTCTGACAAAAACTTGAAAGTGATTCCATCAGTTCCAAGTCATATTTTAACAACTAAAGCATTACAAACCAAGTTCATCAATTTCGGAATATTTTCAGGGCAATGGGATTAAGATGGGACGTGTGGTCCAAAAGCAACTGCTGTTATGCAGATGGCTCCCATCCCAGCAAAAGCTACACTCTTACAAATGGCCCCCAACCCCTCAACCCTCTAAAGCACAAAGAACCATTTCAAACTTTAGCAGTCATCCACTAAATGAGCCCCACAAGCATATAAAAGTCTCCGAAGTGAACCATTGACACCAATTACCACAAAAGGACAGTGTTTTAACTTACAAATCCACTTTCAAGAGCTCTGAAGTCCAGATCCTTATCAGTATCTTCTTGCTCCTTCTCCAGAAACTGAAAAAGTGATTACAACATTGATTAGTACATCATCAGAAAGAACGGTTGAAGTTTGTTGTGGGATACAAATAAAAACAAAAAACAAGCAGGGTAGAACAGTTCAGATCCATGAAATTTCTCATCATTGATTAACAACATAGTGACATGAAAATTTTCTGAGTAGATTCCTAAAATGAATAACAAAGAAACTCTATAAATTTGAGTTCCACTGAACCCCAAAATAGCTAGATAAATTGTTAATCACCCTATTCTAAGTGTAAACTTGATCTAAACACTAAAACAATTACTAAACATCTTCTGTGATATAGCTCCAGTACTTATGGCTTTGTCATCTTTTCCCTACTTATTTTGCTTACCTCCAAGCGAAAATATTTTTTTACTCGGTTGGTGTCTGATTTGCCTGCTGCCCCAACTGATTCAATCTCTACATTCTTCTTTTGAGTGGTCATGTGGCGAGCTGCACCCTGAGAAACATGAAGATACAATATGCAAGGTAAATGATAACAACCTTTTCCAAATCGAGGTACTAAGGACTAAAATGGCAAAAACACATTCCAATGTAGACACTCACAGCTGCTGAGGCGTCTCTACCAAGCTGTGCAAGCTGCATTCCAAGGCTTTGCTGATTAGACATGAAATTTGGATGCCTGTTAGCTGAAATGGCTTGCCAATTCAGCATAGATCTCCACATACTTCGCTTAGCCAGTTTGAAGCCCTGCAAAGTAAAGCACAAGTAAGGAAAGAGAGACATTCCATCAGTAATAGCATACTCTGTCGTGTGCAGAACAATGTTAAAAGATGGGACACACGTCCACCCTCTATGCTTCACACCATGCAAACAATCTCAAGAATATATGCATCTACAACCTTGTTGCCTGTGGTGCTACAGAGTATCATCTCAGAGATGGCCACAAGGTTCTCAGAGAAACCCATTATGTCATACTAACTACTATTTTTAATGACACGAGCTGCTTTTTTTTTTGGGTACTACCAGCAAACTTAGAGAAAAACAATTACCTTGTTTGTCGATGGAGAAGTAGGGATTTCTATGTTCAGTGAACAACTCTTCGGAAAAACCCCTTTTCCTATATCTCTGATAGCAGCAGTTATTAATGGTAAACAGATAGCAACTGCATCCTTAAAATCACTTTCCTTACTTTCATCCTTCTTCCTAGAATACATTGCAACCACAGAGAATTACTTATAATCAATTTCAGGAATTAGGAATTAACAAGAAGGCATCAAATTTACCAGTTCAAAGATATTGATAGAGATGGGACACCACATGTCAATGCCTCTCTGGCTCCAGCAACAACGCCAGAGTAAAACCTGGAGTATTTTCAAGTGATAGTACAGATTTAAACAGCTTCTCTAAGAGAATATCAAGCAATTGAAATATTATTTGGAATTGTACCCCTAAGTTGGTAGGCTACTGTAAATTCAATGAAGATGCAATTGAAACAGTAAATAGGAATATGCAAATTACTAACATGTGATGACCACAGCTTGATCCCTGGTTAATTCCACTAATGACCTGAAAAAAAATTAAAGCAAGGGTTAGCTCTCCAGAAATTATTAACAATTTGTGTGTGTTCTCTTAGACATAACAATAAAAAAAAGGCTAACCAGCATTGGCTTTGACCAAGTAAACAATGCTCCAGATAATGCCAATGAGACACAATCCACTGGAGTCCCTGAACGACAAGTACCAATATAGAGGGCCATATTATAATCAATTGCAACTAAAAGGTATTATATTGCAATGAAAAACTGAAGCTGGATTCCAATTGCTGTAATATACAAGGAAAACATTAAAGGTAATCACCAATTAATAGCAAACAACATTGTCCTAAAAAGAAGAGGGTTAAACTCAAAATGCTTAGTGTTTCTATGCAGTTTTACAGCAGTAAAGTGAAAAACCGTAGTAATTTGAATACTACAGATCCATGGTAGGTTGGTCCATTCCCGATGCTCAATTTCAAGTTCAGTAGCATCCACCATATTGGTAGTAATTGTGAATAACTCTTGGCATTTTCAAGCACGGGTGTTGAGAGACTACATAACTATTTTCCCAGCTATATGCCCACCCAACTCAGCTATTATAGACATAACTTTATGGTCACTAAGCCGGAATGGAGACTTTTCAGACTTCGGATGCATCAAAGCTCTCATGCCCTCTCACGCTCTTATGCCTGGTATAATATAGTTTGTAAAGGGTCCCTAAAACCAGAAGCTTCTTTCACTACTTGGCTTGCAACTATGAAGAGGTTGAAAACAAAAAACAGAATTGCAGGACCTGAAGACAAATTATGTGAACTATGTTGCAGTGACCTTCAAAGCATTGACCACTTTAAGTGTGGTTATTCAGCCTCCATTTGGTCTAGTATCCAACACTCTTAGCATCTACTATTATGAATCAAATTGGAACAAAATATTGGAATGGGCTGATCACAAATTCAGATCAATGGAGAATGATAGAGTCTGCTTAAGCCTCAGCTTCAACAATACAGTCTACTCCATCTGGAGAGAAACAAATCAGAGAGTTTTTAACAAAATCAACACAGATAAGCATGTCTTAGTTCACAAGTTACATTGTTGGATACAAGAAACACTGTTAACTCATTACATGCAAGAACAACTGAGCTTTTTCTATAGAAGACAATGGAATCTCTGAAATTAAGTTTTTTTTTTTAAGAAATGTTATAAAAGCCTTGTTTTTATTCTTGGTTAATCCACCTTCGTGGCTTAATGAATGAATTCTTTATCTTTAAAAAAAAATCAATTTAATACCAAAGTTTGACTCTACCTGAAACTTCGAAAGCTGTGGCACCACCAACATCAGCAGAAGTTACGGCAACTGTTTCCCGTAGAGTCAAGGAATGACCTGCTACTGATTTGTCCCTAGACAAACCAATTCACAAACTAAAAAAATCGCAAAAAGTTTTCAATTTTAAAGGAGGGGACGACGTAGTGGCCATATAGACCCGTGTGGAATTCAATTTAAGGCAAAACAAATAACATAATGCACGAGGACATAAAATGAGAACCCATATATCCAAACTTGACATCCTATCCACAACACGACAAGACACCATGATTAAACTCAACACTTGAGCAAAAACCAGCGTACCCAAGTAAAACATAACAGCTGTATAGTCAGAGAAAACCCAGAGGAGCACAAATAGAAAACGTTTAAAAAGTATCCGAATAAGATAACACAGTTAGATAACTGACAAGTAACAGAACAAAATGCAGTAAAAAGAAGAACCTACGATTGAGGAGCACAGACATGGACATTGTAGAGTCCTTCACGAACCAAAGCTTCAACAAGAAAGACTAAACCAGGGGACTCAATCCCATCACCGTTGGTGACCAAAACAATAGGTTTTGATGAATCTTCTGTGTCCACAGAGTTTTCAACACAGGTAGAAGTAGATTGCTCTACGGATTTATCATTCGAGTCACTTGATGGGTTCCCTTCTCCTTTTCTACTTAACAACACTTCCTGAAGATTAGAAACCAACCCAGGAGGCAAAAAGTTGTTCTTCACAGAAGTCATTTCTATGAAACCCCAACAAATCCCACAGAAAATACACCAACACACAGAGACGATAAGGCTTTTGGATGAAGAATCAAAACCCTAGAGAGAAGGATAGAAAAGAGGCAAAAGGTGGGTAATAAAGAGCTAAAATGAAAAGGGAGATAAATGGATAGACCGGGTCTAACGGGGTTAGGCTTGAAAGGAAGGAGCAGAGAGATTAGAGAGGGAGAGATAGAGGGCAATTGAGTTTCAATGGTGATGATTAAAGAGAGGAGAGAGAACAGTTTTTGTGTAATAAAGATTCAAACTTGGAAAAGGGAAGTTTGTTTTGATTAAGCCTTTGGGCTGTGTCTTTTCAACTAAACCAAGTACATGGCGAGTTTAAAGATTGAATCTTTAATTGTTTTTCTAAGGTTGTGTTACTTTCGCCTTGTAACATACGTGACTACCATGATTCATGTTTGGTAATAACCATAATCTTATATAATCTAATATGATGTCAGATGCATCCTTAACATGCAATGCAATGCATGTATTGAGGGTGCGGTTGGTTCGTACAGGAGAATGGTAATAAGAATGGGAATGAATATAGTAAAGAATGGGAATGAATATTATCATTATAATTATGATGGTTGGTTAAGAGGAAGGAATGATTATCATTATCATTGATAGTGGTTGGTTTGTA
>JANKOD010000001.1:11260092-11270231 GCA_026284645.1 Erythroxylum acuminatum
TAATTACAATATTTTAATTAATGAATGAATTATTTTTTAATTAATTATATTGTAGTTAAATTAATTACAATATTTTATTTAATTAATAATTATATTTTAATTAGTTATATTTTAATTAATTATAACAACCATACCCTTATATAACAATGATACTCATTCCTCTATATTATGAGGGGAATGGGGTATTACTCAAAAATAGGTAATGAAAATAATACCTCTATAATGATATCCCTTTACCAAACTTAATTTTTCATTCCATACTTATTCCCTTTTTTTCATACCCACCAAACAAGCACCCCCTGAAATTTATGTTATTTTTAGGTTTACTTGTGATCCCCAGTCTACATCAATAATGTCCCCACACCCAATTTAACTAAGTAAGATAAATCGTTTTTGTTTAAAGTTTAAACCTAAAATAATGAAAATTTGTATTGCAATGAGTGAAAAGGGACAAAATTTCTGTCACGGTTGGATGGTCTTGGAATCTCTTACATTACAGGTTAAGGAGTTCTTTTGTCGCTTCAATATCTAATCTCATTGTTTAATCAAGATAGCAGAAAATGGAATAAACAAGTATTAAAAGGTCTTGTCCTTTGTGTAGTTTATTGTAAGATGAAGATGTTGCTACATGCCTTGCATTAATTTCTCTTTTCGGTTTGTCTTCACCCTCCAAGTGTCCGATTTCAAGAAATTTAAAAGCCTTACCTCAATCAATAGTTAACAAGGTCTAAAACTTTGAAAAACTATAGAATGTGAGATGATTTACTTTAACTTTAACTTATTTTTAGAAAAAAGAAAAACGGAACAATGAGTTGAACCAGTCCCAGCACCTGCCCTTGCTCCACCTTCATAAGGCCCTCTCAAGACTTTTCTATGCACACTAATATTGTTGACATTAATTAATGACCATGTCAAAGAAGTAGGAGAGACAATTGTTTTTTTCAACTTCCAAATTTAAGTATCTAACGTTAGCTTTTTTTCGATATATTTATAAATTTCTTTCAAGCATTTGGCCGTATTTTTTCCCTCTTAATTTTTTTAAATTTTGATTAGTATATGATTCTAAGATATTCCACTCAAGAATTGACAGCAAACAATCTTCATGATTCTACCTTTTGAGTGATAATTTAAAAATAAAATTTTTATTTTTCTATGTATTTTTTGGCTTACTAAATAATTGAATATATCATTATTAATTTGCTCATACATACAATATTTGACAATGTTTACGTGGACATAATATTCTTACTCTCAAGTTGTTTATTTTTTTAATCTGTATATATAACAAATGTGTGAACACACAACACACATATAAAAATATATTAAGGTCTTATTTGGAAAACAACGAATTAGCCATTTTTTGGCGGATTGAATGGTTTTAGCAGTTTGACATAAGCTAATGGACATGTTTAGTAATTAGCTGATTGGGTTGACGGATTGAACTCAACCAGCTGATTTTTAAAAAATACTAGGTTGGAGCGTTTTGCTCTTTAGCTGATAAAAATTGTGCATTAATGACAATTGTGCTCATTGCCTCACTCTTTACTCTCTAGTCTTTCGTTATCTTAATCTCATTTTCTCCATTTTAGGCTTCCAACTCTCCACTATCGATGGTAGTTTAACTCTCCAATGTCGGTGATCAATCCCACTTTGTCGTTTTTAAGCTCAAGTGCAATGTCTCGTTACTTTCCATTTCCTCCTATAGGATATGAAAAGAAGGCTACAATTGATGATACTGACTTACTGGCAAAGGTTAAAAAATCATCCTCTAGTAATCTGTTGATATTGGGAGCCCAGAAATTTTGAACTTTTATTAAAGGTTGGAGCTGATCCTAACATTACAGATGGTCATTGATTTGCTTGATCATCGTATCCCCTTTGTGTCCTAAATTTTGTTTTTTGGACATGTTTTTACTATTAGAAGAGTCGAAATGTCTCAAGCATAGAAATTTTGTTTTTATTTATATCTGCACCCATTAATATCCACGTGGATATGCTTAGTGTTTTTGGATTAAGTTTAGGTAGAAGTGGAATTCTTGACAGTAAGTATAAAGAGAATTCCATAGACATGCTTGAACAATTTTAACTGATGATTACATTTTTTTGTGGAAACTTTGGGAGAATTTTGTATACATGCTTGAACAATTCCAATAAATGATTATAGGCTTTTTGTGGAAACTCCGTAGTTCTTGATGAGTTATTCTTTCACACATATAAATAAAGGAAATAAATACTTATGTCTTTATAAATTTTTTTAAGAAATGGTCAAATAATTCATTTTACATATAAACAACTAATATTAAACTGTTAATTTTACCAAACATCTTTAAATAAACAGTTGTTGTTATTCGCTGGTCTAATCAGCTATATTAATCTGCTATAAGCTAACCGCTAATAAAATTAGCTAACAACTAATGCAATCCTTTTATTGCCAAATAGGGCCTAAAATTGAAACTTGAATGGAGCTCCATTCTTTGCTATGCAAGACTTGGTTTCTAAACTACATGCCATTTAGGATTCTAAATACGACATAAATTCCTACTCTTAAACAAATACAAGATGAATAGTTGATGTACTATTTAGTTTTTTATAGTGTTTTCATTACTCTTTACTTAAGTTGATATGTAGATAAATCATATCAGATAGAGTCTTATTTAGATGGGGATGTCATGATCTTATTAGATAATTTGATGTAATCTAATTAGGATAAGATATGATCTAGCTAGATGAGTTTAGCTAGCATTCTGACTTAACTATCAAGCTAGAGGTGCCTATAGATAGCTCATTTGAGCCTTGCTTCATACAAGAGATAGAGAGTACGATCACAACATTCAAAAGTGAGGGAAAAACAAAGAGAAGGAAAAAGGGTTAGATACTCATCCTTGTTTGATTATTTTAGGAATGGTTTGAGAGTTTGTTGATTGCAATATGAACTTTTGTTTTAACCCTGAAAATTTGCGAGACAACTTGTTGTTATGGGGGTGAGATATCATCTTTTTTCTATAAATCCTTATTGAGTTTAGTGGATTTATTTGTTAGTTTGTCCCGTGGTTTTTTCCTCTACACTGGAAGGTTTTCTATGTTAAATCTTAGCTTTTGTTTCACCATTAGTTTCTCATTCTCATATTTTTCTGCTACTATAATAAGGAGAGTTATTTTTTGTTGTTAATATTTGGTTGATCTTTTAAAGAGTTGTGTATTTATCTCCTAACAAGTGGTATCAAAATCATCGTAATGAAAGGTGGAAACAACTTTATGGCCAAGTTAGCATCATCAAATCACTCGATATGGAGGCCCATAATGGAGGAGATTCTATATTGTAAGGATCTCTTTGATCCTAATGAACAGAGGTGTGAAGGATAATGTTTCTTCAAAACCTGAAAAAATGTTAGACAAAGAATAGGAAAAGATGAAGCAGAAAACTCTGGGCACTATAAGACAATAGATTGATATCAGTATATTCTATCATACATCTCAAGAAACAGATATGTTTAAGCTATGGAAGAAGCTAGAAGGTCTATATGAAAGGAATAATGCTCATAACAAGGCCTCTCTGATTAAAAGTCTTGTAACTTAGAAGTTCAAAGCTAGGAAATCAATGTCGGAGCATCTAAGTGATTTTCAGCACATAATCAACAAGCTTATAATTATGAAGATAATTCTCGATGATGAGCTACAAGTTTTGCTCCTATTGAGTTCGTGTCTGATAGCTAGGAAATGCTATCGGTGATGATAAGCAACTCAACTCTTAAAAGTATGCTTTCTTTGGATGTAATCAAAGGGAGTATATTTAATTAAGAAATCAGAAGAAAGGAGATTGGAACTGACAATGTGTAGGCTTTCATGACAAAAAGCAGGGGAAGGAATAAGAGTAAGGGTCCCAATGGTTTTGGCAAGTCTGAAAATAGTTTCAAGTCTAAAGGTGATAAAAATGTAAAGATATGCCACTATTGCTACAAGTCAGGACACATTAAGAGGTTCGGTTGTAAATGGAAGAGGGATAAAAAAAAAGGAAGCTCATTAGGATGATGATGATGATAAGATTATAGCTACAACTACTTCAAGCATGGATGACGAGGTGTCACTAGTTTATACAACTAGTGAATGCTTCCATATTAGTAGTGTTAGTTCGAAATGGCTTATTGACATGAGAGCATCATATCATTGTATTCCAAAGAAGGAGTACTTCTTAAGCTACAAGAGCGGAGATTTTAGGATCGTCAACATGGGAAACCAAAGTTTTGCAAAGATAATTGGTATGGGTGATATCCGAGTTCAATCAAACGTCAAATGTTTATTGACGTTGAGAGATGTACGACACATCCCCGATCTAATATTGAATTTGTTATCAACGAATGTGTTAGATGAAGAAGGGTTTTAACACACTTTTAGGGATAGGAAGTGGAAACTTTCAAAGTTGCAATGATAGTAGCCCGAGGAAAGTTATGTTGCTTACTGTATAAGACACACTTAAAGGTGTGTGGTAGTAGAGAACTATACACAATCGAAGAGGAATCTTCACTAAATCTGTGGCATCAACGATTGAGACACATAAGTGAGAAGGGATTAAAGTTGTTAGCTGGAAAATCCCTTATTCTAATTAAGAACTCACAATTGCTTAAAAGTAACATAGAGTCTCTTTTAAGAAAGGATTTGTAAGGAAGTTGGAGTTATTATAGTTGGTGCATTCAGATGCTTGTAGCCCTATTCAGGATAATGAGTAAGGGGAGAAATTGGATCGACTAACTGACGAAACACAACTTTGAAGGTCGAAAAGGGAGAAGAGGCTTTTTAGAAGATATCCAAATTCTGAATACCTGTTACTTACTGTTGAGGGGGAGCCTGAGAATGTGCAAAATGTTGCATTTTATGAAAATGTTAAATATCATTTGTTGAGGTTCATAACAGAATAGCAACAACTAATGTTAAAGAAGTTTCATACAGATTTTAATGGTGCTGATATGTTGACTAAAGTGGTTCTCAAAAATAAAAATGTGGTTTGCAGTAAGCTTATCTGTATGTATCTCAAGTAGATGATGGAGAAAAATATTTCCTACCCATATTTGGGCTAAAGGGGGAGACTGTTGAGTGTCCAACCCTATTTTGAGATCTAGATGATTTGGCAAATAAGATCACAATAGATATATATCAGCTCTAAAAGATAAAGACTATATGGGAGGATTATCTAAAGATAGTAGAGTTCTTCAAGGACATGGATGTATCATTCCTAGATAGATGTAATCTCTTATCTTATTATTTGTGATGTAGATAAATCTATCAAATAGAGTACTGTTTAGATAGGGATGTCATCTTATTGGATAAGTTCATGTAATCTGATTAAGATAAGATGAGCTATAGCTAGTTGAGTTCAATTAGGATTCTAAATTAGCAATCAAGCCAGAGGTGCCTATAAATAGCTCATTTGAGCCTTACTCCACACAAAAAATAAAGAGTGCAATCACAACATCCAAAAGTAAGGAAAAACAGAGAGAGGGAGAAAAGGGTTAGATTCTCATCCTTATTTGATTGTTTTTGGGATTGGTTTGAGAGTTTTGTTGATTGTGATATCAACTTTAGTTTCAGTCCTAAAATTTTGTGAAACAAATTGTTGTTTTAGGGGTGAGAGATCAACTTTTTCTGTAAATCCTTATTGGGTTTACTGGATTTATTTGTCAGCTTATCCTGTGATTTTTTTCCTCTACCCTGGACGGTTTTTCATATTAAATCTTGGTGTTTGTTTCATCATTACTTTCTCATTCTCATATTTTTGTTGGTGTTCCAATAAGGAGAGTTCTTTCTTGCCATTAAATTTGGTTGATCTTTTAGAGAGTTATGTATTTGTCTCCCAGTAATAGTCACTTGTCCAAAGAATGTAACATATACAAGGTCCAAAAGCTTCCACTACCTTGGATTCCAATTAGACATTAGTAGATTCACGTGTCCTATCGTTTCTCGTTTTTCATCTTCTTTCTTAGCGACAACACATATATATAGGTCCTATAGGTTTAATAAACCTAATATGTGTTAAAACTCATATTACTGAAACCTGTGTACTCATGAAGTTAGTAATAATAACTATGATCATATATAAATGGTTTAAAGCTATTATGAATGCGGGCCTCTTATCTTCATAACCAGACCTTAAACATTATACATGATTTCTGAGTTGATAATTTGCTAAGCAAAAAACACGTTGAAATGTAGAGAATAGAACAAGAAATTAAGCTTTATATTTTAATTTTTAATAAAATATTTAATAATTAGTTAGATAAATAGTGGACACATGGCAATCAAGCAACAAGTAAAAAATTTTGATACGATGAGCCACTTTAACAATGTTAACAAAAAACTTAACATCATGCTTTTTCACAATAAATATAAAGTTATAGTATTTTACGTCACATTTTAAAGTTTGGGCTAGTATTGCAAAATTAAAATAAGTTTGAGATTTTTATAATTTACCTTTATTATAATTTTATTAAATTATTAATTTGAGTCAAATTTAAATGTTTGGGTTGGGTTTAAGAGCTCAACTGAGTTACCATATTATATTAGTGACATCTAATCAGTGAGATAACATATTCTAAAGTTTCAAACCTTTTGAGATTTTTTCAGTTTAGTGACAAATCTTTAAAATTTGTAATTCAGTGACTAATCTTTTAACCCTAACAACTTAACTCAAAATGTTAGTTTTGTTAGGAAGTGGCTAACAGAACCACTTTTGGCCATGATATGTAGACATGTATTGAAAAATTGATAGATATATAGGCATCCACATAGAATAGTACTTAACACATAGCTTAACGCATAACCTATACTTACAACACACCACTTTATTTTAAAATAGCTCTCACCATCTTCATCTCCTACTTACCTATTTATCCACCGTGTCATCTTCAAAAGAACCATCCTTTCCTCTTTGTTGTTTGTAATTACAAGCATAATTACAACACTGTATTTAAGTTCCTTTGAAGACTTTCGTTGTTTCCTTTTTTCCCACTCGCCTTCAATACTTTTCTTTCTTCATTTCCAGACATCTAAAACTTCACTTGCTAGTAATATTTTTCCCTATATATTAGCTATTAGTTTTTGCATTCAATGTTTTACCGTGTTTTGAAAGTTTTTATTGCTTTTGTGTTTCTATTATGCTTTTTTCATCATGTTCGAATTGACAAAATTCTAGCTTGCTACATCTCTTATTGACATTTCATCAAACAACTTGCATGTGTCCGTGAAAAATGTAATTATTGTGCTATGAAGTCAAGATAGGTTACTGAGTTCTGACGTCCCACTTTAAGAATAAATTATTTTAACCTTTTATTTTATGCTGTGTAAGATCGATGCTTATCTAATCATTTATGAAGACGTCAATCATTTCCTAATCCTAAATGGGTAGGTTGGAGCTACACCTTTGGTTTCTTTTTTTTTTTAATCATAACTGTCAAAGTAAAGATTCCCTAGTATAAATTGGTTATGATTTTAAAAAAAAAAGGACCTAGTATTGTAGAATTTGGTAAAGTTGAGATGGTTACATAACCTATTCTTTCAGAAGATTGAACTTTAATGGAAGATTAAGCAGCCCTAGTATCCTGTTACTTCATAAACAACTAAGTTGCAAAATGATTGCTCATATCTTCTTACAAGAGTTTGATTGATTGTATAAGATCTTTATTAAATGAATTTTCTTATTTTACATCAATTTTGTGATTGTTTAATTAGATGCTAAAAAATTATACATATTTGTATGCAGGTAAACAGAGATGGATGGTTAGGATGGAAAATTAACTATGTTTTATAATGAAAAGTTTATCTTTGGGGAAGATGTTGTATATATGGGTGTTGATATTAAAAGATATTATTTAGATGAAGAAGATTTGGAATTCTCTAGGGATTTAGCAGCTTCATTTAAAAGTGAAAATTAAAGAAAATAATCAAGAGCAAGTTTGCAACATATAATAGAAAAAAGGGAAAGATAGAAAAGAAAATGCAACAGATGTTGGAGATGATAATGACAAGAATGATGAACTTATGATAGATTACTTTGAATAAGATGACAATTGCAACTTTGAAGAGGGTTGTTTAGATGTGGATGTGGGTTAAGACATAAATCACATTTTTATAGTATTAATCCTTATAAGAAAAAGATTGAGATTAAGAATGGTATATTATTTGACTATTCTATCTAATTCAAAGAAACACTTTATAAAGCTTGATATTAATGAAAGAAGGAAGTTTATTTTCACGAGAAATTTATGAGAGTCAAATGTGTGAGTAAGTATTGCAAATGGTACATTTCGCCATCTTAGTGAAAGATTTAAATAGTTTTTAAGTATTTTTCAATTTCTGACAATTTTAAATTTAGCTTTGTTAATGTTGTGGACTGGCAACTAACACATATATTTGTAGGTAAGAGTTTTTTTTAATAGAAACATATATGCAATCCCATTTTTCACAACATAAGTGCGGGCACAAAGTGTCTTACTAATAATTATTTCAAGGACATCTCGAGGCTTACTATACTAAAGCTAATAAACTTAAGGAAGTTTGTTAAGAAAGATTTGTGAGTTGGTCTTAGGTATAATATTTTTTATAGGGCTAAGAAATTGGTGGTAGAGGAAATGCAAGGAGGTGAAGAGCATAATATAGCCAGCTATGGGATTATAGGGAAGAACTTTT
This sequence comes from Erythroxylum acuminatum, assembly GCA_026284645.1. NCBI lineage: Eukaryota > Viridiplantae > Streptophyta > Magnoliopsida > Malpighiales > Erythroxylaceae > Erythroxylum > Erythroxylum acuminatum. Next base: position 11,268,769 of record JANKOD010000001.1, read on the forward strand.
TAGGTCAAATTTTGATTTGATAATTGAATTGGTTACTGAAAGGCTATCACTTGGAGATTATTTGAAGCCATCATTTGATAGAATGTATATGTATTTTGAATGATGCAATCTTAATGCTTGTGCTAGAGAACAAGTTTCATAATTATCCAAAAACATTGAAAGTTTTAATTGAACCCATGAATGACATCAAATTTGGTAAACTATTAGCTTAAGTATATCATACACACTTCTCTCTTCCATCCATTTTTTTTTAATTTTCTCTTCTCAAAATGCTAAATTTCATCTTAAACTTCTACATCAACTCATAACAATTTTTAATAGCAATCATTAATAATACAATACTTAATATTTTAATTTTTAACTTCAAGATTTTTTTTTTCTTCTTCGAGCTTGTTTATCTTCTTTGACGATCCATATATGATGCTTAAAGCTCTTTTTCACATTAGCGGATAAATCTACTATGAAAACTAACAGCTTTGATGTCAAAATTAAATTAGTAATAAAAAAAGATAACAATAGTATTGAGATTAAAAATTCAGAAAACTCAAAAAAACCCATAAAATCAAAAGATAACCCACCCCATATTAAGCATAATAAACAAAACATCTTCCCATATTTCTCTCTGCTTATAAAGTTTGCATGACAACCATTAACCCAAAAAAAAAGTTTCTTCAACCAATCCAATCATCAAACTTACATAAGTTTTTGACTTATGTATCATAGAGCATAAATAAATCGCATGATAGAGGGACAAGTAAAATATCTTAATTCTTTATCAAAGTTTGAGTTACCAAATCTTACAAATATTTGTATCTAATAATTGTAATCTCTTTTTATTTTTTCAAAGGAAGGGAATGGAATGAATAAAAAGAGGAAGATCATGAAAAATTAAAGACAAATATATGACTTGATATTTTAATATTCTATTTGAATTAATTTTAAAATAAAATAAAATAATCAGATGCATCTTTAAGAATGGTGGTAGATGTAATTCGTAAGATATTTTATAATAACCGTATTTTTAATAAGAAGACACAAGTTCGAGGAGAGTAGAAATCTGCGTGACCCCCTTCCCCCGGACTTAGTCCAGCGTGTCTGCATCGCTTCTTAGAAATTAATGGAAATAGAAAACGAAGATGGTTCAAAAATGGAACTGAAAGCTGGATCCAATACCATGTTTGGTAGAGGCTCAGGATTCAATACAAATGATAGGACCGTCTCTCGCCAACACGTTCTATTTCAGCTTGAAAACCAAACTGAGTCTCCACATAGGGTTTCATTTGAAGTTATTGGAAAGAACCCAATTTGGGTGCGAAGTACGGAGCTTGGAAACGGTATCAATGTTTTCAAGAAGTCGGAGAAGGGCGAGGTTGTGATCGGAGATGGCTTTTGCATTTCAAGTCAAAATCCTGTTTGGTTCACTGTGAAAGGGGTTGGTGGTAGTGTAGAGAAGAGGGTTCTTG
>JANKOD010000001.1:11311015-11330125 GCA_026284645.1 Erythroxylum acuminatum
TTGCATTGCCATGAGGATTATTAGTATAAATGTTCTGGTGGTGCACCTTTATCGTGGGATACTCGTCGGAGCGACCTTCGGGTTTCCCGTTGCGTACCCTACGGTGAGGGGGCGCTACACCTATAACTCCTCTTAATTGAGCTAATCCATGTATTTGTCTTATTTTCTATAGTCCCTTAAACATGCTTTATTACACCAACAAATCTGTACTCTCTATTGCCATAGTATGAAGTTCTTAGTTCTATTGAACTTAATTATCTACTTAAATGTTGCAACCAAGGACATTGTTGTCTCAAACTATGCTCTGATACCACTTATTAAAAAATAATTTGCAATAAGAATAGGACAAAAACAAACAAACCTAAGAGCATAAGAAAATTATAATGACTAAGATTAAATAAATATAGTTAATTGTAAATTCTAATTGGTACAGTCCTATGTAACTTACCACTTACCAAAGTCAACCTAACTTATTTATGATTATGATAAGTTATAAAATCCTTCCAAATTTTGAAATTCACCAAAAACCTATTTGTAGATAAGGCTATCTGTAAAAAACATGGATCAAGAAATCGTCTTCTAGCTTGTGTATCTCATTAATTTTTTAGAGCATGAACATGGGTATTGATATGATCATCATGTAACTCACTATATTAAGATGGACAAACTCTGACACATTCATATCTCAAACTGTGTCCTTCTTATAATTTTTTTTTGTGATATTAACTTGCTTGTGTTCTAGCTTATATCTTCACCTATGTATTTCAGAGAAGAATATGTCCTAACACGTAATTACATTCACCCAAATGCTTATAAGAAATGGACATGTTCTTCTAGAAGCACTTAAGATTGTATTCGTTTAAATGAGTCATTCATAACAATCTCCACTTTAGCAAAGATCCTATGTTTAGTTGACACACTTCAAAAAACACCTCTAAAATTGCACATCTATGTACATAACCACACAACATCATCAATAAATATGATACTGATTTTGGGTGGTAAAGAGAATATTGTGTTACCCGTAAGTGCTGTGGTGGAGTGGCTGGGGCTCCTCCTCCCTTAACTAAGGTCTCGGTTTCGAGTCTTGGGAATGGAGCTGCACTTGTGAGGGAGAGCTTTGCTGCCTATATGGTCCAACCCGACTCGAATCCGGATTAGTCGATTGCCCGTTTGGCGTCGGATACCGGATGGTTTAACCCAAAAAAAGAGAATATTGTGTTTAATTAAAATGCTTTATTTAAGATAACTTAAAAATTGTTAATTTCTCTAGCCTCTCTCTCTCTCTCTCTCTATATATATATATATATATATAAGTATATACATATAATATAGTTAAATTCACCAAAATTTGACTTATGGAAAATTTTAGAAAAACTAACTCTAATTTTAAAAATTTATATTAATTTAAAGAAAATAAATGTTTAATTATAAAAATAAATTCAATTGACAAATATTGAAAATGTTGATTATTAATAAATATTAATTATTTTGAAATATATTCGCATTAAGTGTCCATAATTTTAATTTATATATTTAGTTTACATAAATCAAAATATCATTAATTCTTATTGAATAAATTTTATATTTATTTTAAAAAATCGAATTTATTAAAAATGTTTATGATAATGTTATTATGACTACTCTACATATATTAAAAGTGAATTTAATTTTCAACTTGCAAAATATTACATGTTTATTATAACAATTAATCATAATATAAAAGTAAAAATATAACATATATTTATAAGAAGCACAGTTAACTTCAAATACCACTTTTACCCATTTCAAAATAAGATAAGTATGTTGCACTTTTTTAGCTAGCTAGGTTCTTTAAATTTACAATACATCAATTTTAAAATTTTAAATTATACACTATAATTAATAACTATATGCGTAGTTTTTATTCTAGTTGTTCCTTAACTACATCTATATAAATACCGTTATATGTGTACAGGTGAAAAGAGTAAAATTTTTTTGTACTTTAAATTATTGTTATAATGATTTTTCTTTATATCATATTTAGTATTTGATGATCACTCTATATTTCTACTAAATATATATTATTCTTTTATTTTTCAAGCGAGACGTTGTTGGAGAAGTTTAGATAAAGGTAGTTATAAATTATCGTGTATTCATATTATTAAATATAACTAAAAAAAGGAGCATTTATTGTTAGTAGATTTAAGTCTGCATATGAGAATAATTAATTTTATTTAATTTTTATGTAATTTAATTATTATCAAAACAATTTGTATTTGTAACAAAAATAAAATTATTTAAAACTCAACTATATTCAAAAAATTTCAACCTTCTCTGCCAAGTATAAGTATTCGACATAGAGATATACTTTTATATCCATTATAAAATTATTAATATATTATACTTTTTAATTTGATGTTCATTCTTTATAAAAACTAATAGTGAAATATTATAAATAAAGATAAATATTTTAGATAAAAATATTATATACTTGTGCTAAGTATACATCATATAATTAGTTATATCCATTTTAATAAAATGTAGAATATTTTAATTATAAATTTTAAAGGTAGAAAGGAGTTGTAATCTTTCATTAGCTAGTAATAACTTTTATTTTAAAGTACATAATAAAATAAATATTATTATATTTTTTTTAGGAATCAAATGATTGTATTGATACCAAAGGGAAAGTAGTATTCACACCAAAGCTAGTGAACTCTTAAAGAACTAAAGTCTAGAGTTTTTTTTTGCAAAAAAGGGAAGAAAAATTGAAAAATTACAAAACTAGTCGTGGGAAACAAATCCCTTACATATCCTTTAAAAAGATTAAGATGCACCTTATGGGTGTATGTTCTAGAGAAATACTCCCAAGCTCAAACTGAGCTGCAAAATTGACCAGCCAGTTTGCATACCTGTTGTCCTCTCTGTGGATGTGACATGGTCGAATGACCTAGTTCTGAGTAAAGAGCTCGTTAATGCCAAGGACTAGGGGATCGAGGGACATTAAACGCATAGATGGGGAAGATAGAACGTTTATAGCTGTTAACGAGTCCACTTCTAAAACAATCTTGCGATATCCCCTTTGCCATGTAAGTTGAAGACCAGATAGAACTCCCCAAAGTTCAGTTGAGGTAGGAGAGCATCGTCCTATATTGTGTACAAAGCCTTCAAACCAGGTACCTGAGCTGTCTCGAAGAAGGCCTCCTGCTGTAGCCGCAAAGGTTGAACTTTTGCATGATCTGTCTGTATTCAGTTTGACCCATTCGGGAAGAGTATTTGTAGGAAATAAGCTTCATTTTCTGTAAACTAAATTAACACAATGTCAAATAATTTAATTAATAGAATTACTTGAATTATATGAAATGCTTTTAAGCTACACTCCAAATGGGTGGTTTTGGTTGAAGAGAATAGGAAAAGCTCAATAATAGCTAGAGTTATTGCATGTACATCATGCCAAATTGTGATAAATTAGAATTCCTCATGTAAATAACAAGCATAGAAAGCCATCTTATGTTTAATTATTCTTGTTGTTATTCAAATATGTTATAATCAATTGAAGTAATGAGCTGGGAGCATATTCAGACTTGGGTTTAGTGCAAGATCCCATTTTCAAAATCTTAATCATTAAAGAATAAAACAAGAAAATGACGAATGAAAAAGTCTTGTTTATGAGTAATTCTTTACTCCCATCTACTATTCGGTCAGGGGACACAAAAGCTCATCGAAAACATGAACATACAGAAAGACAATGTACTCAGCACTTTATTTAATATGTATGTGGGTAGAGACAAGTGAGTGTGTGGTGAAAGATTGCCACTAACTCGTATCTCATAAAATATGTTTCTTTAATACATTTCATTTCACTATTGACGAACTTGAGATATACTTTTACTTACGTTGGACAGAATTTCTCCAGGTGCTACACTACAAATTTGTACTAAAGGCCAGTATGTGCTCTTAAGTCCGCTTTTCTGTGTAAATACCATTATTTCACGGCTGCCACCAGGTGTGGTGGGGCAAAACACTATTCTCACATTTTGTTGACTTGGTGCACAGAATAATTAGAACCGTGAAGTCAAGCAACTAAAGCTTGTATTGTCCTTGGACCCCTGAGGTAGCAGAATACTAATGGGGTCAAATTCTGTTAAAGGTCCATGCATGCATATGTACATAAATTATGTCTCTAGCTAACTACTAGACATTGAAGTCAACTAATGGGAATGCTTCTTTATCAAGTTGTGCTTTTGGCATCGTATCGCATGATTTTGCATTGATTTTATATATAGTCATGGTCTGTAATCATAACATCATCATTTTGCGCTCACTTAATAGTAATGATGCAATCTAAAACTGTACTCACAATTAATGAGAAGAGGAAGGCATCCTATCTACGATAATATCCTATCCTATACTATAAATTTCAGCTTCTCCCTAGAAACATAGAGAAATGGCTTGTTATTATAGTGATTATTGGTAAGTTAAAAGCAACATATATAGGAAGAAAACAGCTTTTAGCCATACATGTTCCAATTTAATCAACGCATCAATCATGCCACTGTAAAATGTAAAAAGCTGCGTAGGGTCTTTTTAACCATCGTGGAAGGAATATACATAACAACCTAAATGTCTCTCTATCTCTTTCCATCTGTACACTTTGTTACATACTTATATGCAAATGATCCTCCTTTTCTCCATGGGTACCGCTTATCTTTAGCTCTTACTTTATAGCAGCAGGGAAAGGTGGAGATGATTAAAAAAGGGGGTCTATTTTTTTAGCAGGAAATTTTAAAAACACTTTGTTAAAAGCAAATAGACAATAAAGAAATAAGACACTTTCCTGTGGCTTGAGGAAGAGAACAAAAGAAAAGACAGAAAGTGCAACGTCATAGTTCAGCCGTAGGCTTCCTTTTGGTTTTGTGGCATTTTGTTTTGGACTCCTTTAGGATCACACACAGGATACCTTCTCATCCACATCTCTCTCTCTCTCTCTCTCTCTCTCTCTCTCAGAGTTTTATGACCTGGGTTTTCTTTATTTTCTGTCTTTTGGACTTACTATGTGGTTGTAGTTAGATTTTCTTGGTATCAGTGGAGAACTAAGGTTTATAGAGCTGATATGGGGAGGAAAATAATCGTCTAAGGATTTGGGCACCACTCTCTTTTCCACCCCTTTCTTTCTTCTTGTTTCTTCTGAGCTATCCAAAAAACCAAAAATTGTCTCTTTGCTTGAAACCAAAACAAAGAAGAAACCATCAAGGTGAATGATGATGCGCAGGCTCAAATACTACTAATTTACACATTTAATGGATCAGTTTCAACTTTGGTTTCTTTTTATACATTTCTACTTTCAATAGTTTTTAGCTTTTTCCTAGGTTATGTTTGTTTGTGTATAGATCTTTTCTAGCACTTATAAAAAATATAAAGATATATGGCTCAAGAAGCAAATTTAGGATCTCTATAACTTTGTTTGTTAGAGAAGATGATTAAAGGTTTGATCTTTCATCAGCAACATCAAGAAGAAAACATGTCCAATTTGACATCAGCTTCTGGTGAAGCAAGCGTTTCTTCAGGTAACAGAAACGAAACTGGCACCAATTATCCTGAACAATACCAACTTGCTCCTCCAACAGAATCTCTAGCACAACCTGCGAAGAAAAAGAGAAACCTACCAGGAAACCCAGGTTCACATATCTGCCTAATCTGCACCACTGTTTTTCTTTTATATTTGCTTATGTCGTATATACACAACCTGCGAAGAAAAAGAGAAACCTACCAGGAAACCCAGATTCACATATCTGCCTAATTTGCACCACTGTTTTTCTTTTTTATTTGCTTATATCGTATATACACAACCTGCGAGGAAAAAGAGAAACCTACCAGGAAACCCAGGTTCACATGTCTGCCTAATTTGCGCCGCTGTTTATTTATTTATTTATTTGCTTATGTTGTATATTATGTTTACTGCTTAAGTTGTCTTCTTGTCTTTTCTGGTTCGGTTTCTTGACTCAGACCCAGAAGCAGAAGTGATAGCATTATCACCAAAGACTCTGCTGGCAACAAATAGATTTTTGTGTGAGATCTGTAACAAGGGGTTTCAGAGAGATCAGAATCTTCAGCTCCATAGAAGAGGGCATAATCTACCTTGGAAACTAAAGCAAAGAACAAGCAAAGAAGTGAGAAAGAAGGTGTATGTTTGCCCAGAGCCAAGTTGTGTGCACCATGACCCTTCAAGAGCTCTAGGTGATCTAACAGGAATCAAGAAGCACTTTTGCAGAAAGCATGGTGAGAAGAAGTGGAAATGCGACAAATGCTCAAAACGGTATGCAGTTCAATCAGATTGGAAAGCTCACTCAAAGACTTGTGGCACTAGAGAGTACAGATGTGACTGTGGAACTCTTTTCTCAAGGTAACTAACCAGCATATCATTTTAGGAAATCTATACAACAACTTGAGGCCCATTTTTGGGACAACAGTCACTGATTTTCATTTATTATGGATGTGAATAAGCAGGCAGAGAGAATTTGCATTAAATGAGTTCGCTTAAAGAAGTTCCAGTTATAGATAGGCGTTGAATCATTCTTTATAACATACTTGCAAGGAAACTTTTTAATGTATGAATTAGAGTGAATTGTTATATAGATTAATATTACGTGAAGCAGACTAGTGCTTAGCTAAGGATAGTAGAGGAAAGAGAGGAAGAGGGCTAAGTATGGAAAAAGTTAATTGCAGTGACTTAGATGGACTATCTGTCTATAGTTGAAGAGCGATAGAAAAAGACAATGCAAATCAGAAAGTAAGACTGCAAAAAGAGAGAGTGAGTCAAAAACTTGCGTGGCATTATTGTCGCATGGCACTGGATGACGATTGCTTTTGTTTTCTTCTAATTAAGTTTTTGTTTTCATCATGGGGGTTTTTTCAGGAGGGATAGTTTCATCACGCACAGGGCCTTCTGTGATGCATTAGCAGAAGAGGGTGCAAGAGGTATCACAAGAGCTGCAAATCCACTTATCCCATCTCAACCTGATAGTTCAACACACCATAACATCAATCTCCAAGTACCGAAGTTTAATACTAGTCAAGACTTGCAAGCATTTTCACTCAAAAAAGAGCAACAAAGTTTTAGCCTAAGGCCAGAGTTGCCACCTTGGTTAGGTTGCCCTGCAGGTCTAGTGTCTGGTCCTGGCCCACCACAGCAGACAGCCATTGATCTCTCCTCATCCTCCTCATCATCAATCCTCTCATCAAGGTTAAGTCAAGAGTACACACAAACCCACCAAGATTTGAGCCCAAACCCTAACCCTACTCTTGGACCCACACTACAACATTACCACTCTGCACCTGCCCCGCACATGTCAGCCACTGCATTACTGCAGAAGGCAGCTCAGATGGGTGCATCCATGAGTAGCAAAACTACTGGCTTGATTAGACCCCAACCCCAACAACAACAAAAACAAGCTCACGTGTCTGCAGATTCTGCTAGAAACAATGCAAATACAACTGGCTTTGGTCTGAATTTGTCCTCTTGTGAAAACTTAGGAAGTGGTGGTGGGTCATTTGTGCATGGCTTAGTTCCTTTCGGAAATAAAGCTGGTGCTGTGGTTCAATCTGTTGTTACTGATACTGGTGGTGGACATTCTAGTACTCTTCTCCAGGATATGATGAACTCTTTCTCTTCTGTTTCTGGTTTTGAAGGCGCTTACTTTGAAGATGCATTTGTTAATGGGGTTTTGAATGCAAAGAATAAAGATGGAAGCTTCATTAACGACTCTATCTCAAAGGCGACAACAACCTTGCATGGTGACGTTGCCGGCGGTGGTGGTAATGAAGGCTTGACTAGAGATTTTTTGGGTCTAAGGCCTCTCTCTCATAGTGATATACTCAACATGGCTGGTCTTGGAAATTGCGTGAACCCTTCTCACGAGCAACATCTTCAGTCTCAAAAACCATGGCAAGGTTAGGTTCAACATGGGAATATTTTTTTTATTCTGCCATATAGCTCTACCTGTTGCAAGTTTCTTCTAGTCTTTTGACAAAAAAACCTCTCCTTTGTTTCTGAGCTTCCCCAAGGGAAGGACATCTCAAAATTCTGATACTCCTATGCCCTGTGTACCAACTCCATAATTTTTACCTGTTTTCTTCATTTGTTCCATATGTGGTCTTACAAGAGAGGTATTATACATCGATATTTTTCTTGTAGATAATTAGGAAGGAATTAGCGTAAATCTTTAGTGGTTCTAAGTTATATGGTATTTACCTTAGAGGTAAAATTTTAAACCATAAGTTCGTCGTCTTAACGAGAGAGAGCCTTGTAGTAACGGTAAAAAGTACCTTCTTTATGATCAGAAAGTTACGGCGAAACACGAAACAGAGTTAGAATTCTCGGTTCATTTTACTTTATTCCTATCTTGTACCATAAATTTCAGCTATTTATTTACGTGAGTTCTGTATAAGTCTTACATAAATGAATGACTGAAATTTACAGAACAAAATAGGATAGAATAAAATGGACAAAAGATCGTTGCACAGAAACATACCTTGAACAAGGTCATCATCTTAATCAATATTTGCTTTTGGATGAAAGAAAAACATTATTAACAACCATTTAATATTTGTTCTTGTGTCTTGATTATCTTAGCCTTCATTTCGTATACTATATACCCATTTAGGAGCCACGCGAGTGATACCACGCAGACCCCTTTTGTTCTTCCCTTTCACAAGCTTTGTTGCCGTTTTAGTCTGACTTGACACTATCCATGATCATTGACTCTCAGACAATTCAATCTCTTTATAATTTCTATTGATCCATACATGAGACAAGCTTTCGGTCTGTCACATTATGCAAAAGGGAAGTTTCCAATACAAGTAAAAAACATAAAATTGTGATGTGGTACACTAGATAGTGCCCTAAAGTGATGGTCCAATCAACGAAGGACAGTTTCCAGCTAAAACATAAAAAAGAGAGTCGATTTTTTTAATCTTGAAATGACCAACTTAGCAAACAAAAGACAAGTTAAGAAAGGGAAAGAATAAAGTGGATTGTTTGGAGGCTTGGAATATACGAGTGTTCATGTAATTAACATAAAAGTCCAAGACACATACGGTTGATGTGTACAAAAACATCGGATTCTTCGATAAGAAAAGATCCCTAAAATGTGTATAGATGTACAAGTTAGCTTGATATGGATATAACCTTTATTTGCAGACCAAAAAAGAGATGCTCTTTGAGACCTTATGTGGGTGCAAGTGGGATTCAATCCCGAGGAACATCAGCCTGTGTCCATCGCCTTCTGATTAGAAAAACATCAAAACAAATGAAGGACCCTTAATTTTGTAGCATTTTTGGAGACAAGATCTTCTGTCCAGTTTTATGGTATCTTGTTCTGTCTCATAAATCTCAGTAATTTATTTATGCAAGTCTTATGTTTATTTATGCGGGACCCACGCGGAACGCACATAAATAAATGGCTGAGATTCATGAGACATAATAAGACACCATAAAATTAGACAGAGGACCTGAACTCGTATTTTTGATCCAATGAGGCCAAATCCTAGAATTCTTAAAATCCATTTTATTCAACATACATGGAGAGTGTTTTGCAATATCAAAATGAAAGTTCTCCGCAATTGTTAGAGTTGTGTTTAAATTATAGAAGTTATAAAGAGTATGAGTTTAAATCTCCTGTCCAATATTATGGTGTCTTATTGTATCTAATAAATTTCAGCCATTTATTTATGTGGGGTCTGTATGGAATCCACGTGGGTCCCACAAAATAAATGACTGAGATTCTATGAGACAGGATAAGACAGAGTAAAACTGGACAGAGGATCTGGTTTCAAAGAGTATAATCTTTTTTGTATATTGATTAATTATTTATATATAAATTACTTCGGGTGAAAAGACCTCACTTCTTCTCGTTCAGTGCTGCCCACTTGTGGATGCTTGTTTTGGTGTGCACGTTTGTGTGAGAAAGATTAGTGTCATCAAGTAAGGTATGATTAGGCTATCAACAACAAAAGTATACCGAGGAAGATCATTTTATATCAGAAAACCCAGAGATTCTTATCAATAAGATATTTGATATAGTTTGGTCAATTTAAATAGACGTATGGGCTTCGCCAACTTTGGAGGACTACTTGGCACCTGTCACTATGGTTTAGTTGAGAGGAAAAAAAAAAGTAAGAAAGGTGTAAGTTGGCAATAAAATGGGAATCCTCTAAGCTCACGCTTCTCTTCCATTTCTTTCAACGTACAGCAGGATTGTATATATCAATACAAAGTGCATGTGACTACTTACACAGACAGGTCCACATAGAGATTGTTTTATATCATGCTTTTGCTGCTATAAAATGTAAATATAATGACCCAAAAGATAGTTTACAGTCGTTGAGAAATTTCTTTCGGTTTTCTGCATGCATATTGCATATTTTGGTTTGAATATTTAACTATATGTCTAATGACGAGCTATGTTTAGGTCTGAATACTTTCATTCACTTTGTTTTTTGGTACAATGCATATGCATACCCTCGTGATCTTTGTGTTTGTATATCAGTAACTCCTCCAACACAGTTACTCTTTCTTTGTTTGTTTTTGGAAAATAACTTAGTTACTCTTGTTGCCAACAATCAACAAGGTTTTGTAAAACATCACATATACCTGTATTTGTGTAATGGAAAATTTGTTTTCGGTGCATGGTTGGGAAGGTGCTAAAATTGTATGGGCAGCCAACTCATCAAGTATAGATGTAAAAGGGCAGCGGTAGTGGGCTAAAAGGCACAGTCCCCAACTAACCTAACATATGTAGTATCTACGAGTGTGGTGTGAGTGCTTTGCTTTCATGCCTACTATGGCAGATTTGATTAAAAAAAAGAACATGTGTTGGTGTTGGGTACACTCTCTTAAAAAGTGGATGATCATCAAAGATAAGGGGGTGTCAGCAAGGAGGAAAGAGGTTTAAATGAGCTTGTTCACTTCACCTTACTTATACGGTGACTTCAAAAACCTGGTTGACTTGTCTTTGCAAAAGATGCTGCCTCTTCCTATGTGCTAATAATACCTCCTTTTCTCTTTGACTTACCCCACTCTTGCTCTTGCTCTCCCCACCACCCACCACCTCACAGACAGCCACACCCACGTAAAGTTCCTTTCTCATTTTCTTTTGTTTACTTTATGATGTAATTTCCTTTGTTTTCTTTATGGTGTAATCTAAGGTGAGAGGAAATTAAAACCAGAAGCCAAAACATGGATCCAAGTTCTAATGTTTGTTGAGGTACTAGACACAAATCCTATTGGTTTAGTACACAACTAGGACATGCGTTTCAGAAAGTAATTCTATTAAAAAACATTTGTTAGTCTTACCTGATCTAATTTCATTGAAGAAACAAGAATTAATGTTAAAGAGTAACTAAGTTCTTCTATCATCTGACCAAGCCTCTAGGAGAAGGAGGGGAACAGGTTTTTTTCTTAACAAGAAATAGGAGTTTTCAGTTATTTTCAGGCTCAAAATTTCTATAATTAAGTATATATATGTCGACTATCCACCTTCTTAAAAGGTGACTACTTGCGTTAAACATGTTTAACATACGACATGCATAGGCATATTATTGGCCACTTCATAACACAATGGCTACACTTAACACCATATTAAACCGCATCCCATCCTCTTAAGGAAACACAAACAAATTAAAAGATATTCTTTAAAATAACAAAGTTTGAATGCTCATCTTTGCTATTAAATTTCATCTATTAATTATAAGAGATAACAAATTATCTAGTCTTCTAAAAAATTTAATTAAGTGTTTAACCCTTTAAATTCAATTCAAAAGTTGTCTCAGTTTATAATCGACAAAACAACATAAAAACTAGTATTTGAAAGGAAAGGACCAAGTAGCTCTTCGTCTTCATCAACATATATAGTTTTTGAGTATCCTATAGTAAGCTCATTAATATTTATGTATTCTAAATATGGTCACTTATTTACTGTTCAAAAATCAAGTGGAGAAGAAGATGTCAGTTAGCCTTTTTAAATGTTAGCTTTTATGTTGGTCTGTAAGTTAGATCAACAAAATGTTAACAAAGATAATTGTTTGGATTGAATTATTTATTTATTAAAATATTGAGTTGTTAATTAAAATTGTTTAAAAATTAGACATTGAAATAAAAATATAAAAAATAATCTATATTTTAGTATCCCTAATTATCACAATAATGAATTCATGAAATGTTATGCTTGAGAAATACATCACCACCACCATGATACCTATATAAATTTTAATATAAATATAAAAATATTAAATCTGGGCCACTCATAAAAATATGCTAAACTATCCTAGAACAATCAATATTAAAATCTTATATCCTCTCTCTAAGTTTTCTAAATGAATTTTCGAATACTATACCTTGGTGTAATATAATGAGGATGATCTTATCTATATTCAGAGTCTTGAGAAGGTTGATATTGAGGTGGAAAACAAGAATCTATTTATGCTAATCTTGTCCATAAATTAAGTAATGATAGGCTCTACTTTTGTCATCTCCTTTCTCTTTTCTTTTGACATTTTTTACAATTATATATTCAAAACTTTTACACTATTTGTCGACGCTTCAGCAGAGTGGTCACATGGTATTTTCTTAAAGATTGTCCAAGTGATCCGATTTGTGGGTTCATATCTCGTATTCACTTTTCAGATAATATTAAGTACTTTCCACCGTAATTTCTTCTTTGGAGTCTTCTTGTGACGTTCTTTTTCAATGTCTCTAACATGGTATCCTTAATTTTTCTCTGATGCTCTTCATTATCATTCGAATAAAAATTTCCAAATAGAAAATCATAAAACATTATGGATAGTGTTGAAATATAAGAGTGGGAGTTTATCCCACATTGGATAAAGAGAGGAAAGAAGACCAACATATAAGTCTAGTGGGTTACTCCACCTATCACCAATTGGTTTTAGGATGGAACCTCACTTAGATTTGTATGTGGTCTAACTTTCCTTCTCGTGTGGGCCCGTAGGCCCATTGTAAAATTCTAATAGATTGTGTAGGGGATTCTTATTTTGTTGGAGGTAGTTATGATGCTTTATTTTAATTGTTAGCTAATTTAATTATGTTTATTAAACAATTTCAAAATTAGATTTCCCACAGTTTGACAAAAATATATATCTCGATCTAAAAATAAAATGCACCCTAATAGAACATCTAGGCTTCTTCTTATCCATCTCTGTTGAAAGTCTGAGCACTTAATTGTCAAGTTCGGATTATAATTACAAAATTGTTCAAAATTTTGGATTTTTTATAATTAACCTTGTTAAGAATGGTGAATTAGAGAATTTTATTTAGTTAATATTCTATACATATTGAACATATATTAATTAAAATTTTCGAAAAGACTTATCTTGGGACATATGTTTAATTAATTTTTCCGAAAAATATAAAAATTAAAAGATCTGTCTTCTAAAAATTTAGAAGTGTAATATATGCATATTGGGTATATTTCCATTCTGATTCTGAGTAGAGATTAATACGAAGAAGAACTTTGTGTTTAAGGAAATATGGAATGTTAAATGGAAGAGTCATAAATATGATTTTTGGAGAAATTAAATAACTGCATTAATATAAGATACTTAGGTACCATGGAGAAATGTATATAGAAGATGACCTAGCACCACCTCCAAAAGGTGACATATTTGGTGGACCACTTTCACTGATTTATTAAGCTGGCTTATGAAATATACTCTGTCCTCTTCTTTTTGGATTTGATGACATAAGTTTTAGCTCTTAATTCATTAAATAATGGTTTAGCGAGATCGTTTGTAACATAATTTAAATTTCCTAAAAACTTTTGTAAATTTTTTTAATCTCTAATCTCATTTAAAATTGTTATAAAAATAAAATAATTAAATCCCTCGGCCATCAAAATGTTACAACTTTAAGATTTATAAACTGAAACACAGAGGCTTACTATTTATGAACTACATCTTAAGATTATAACTTGAGGTTACATCTGTAACATAAGATTATAATCTGGAAGATGTGTAGGTCAGAGGATACGCCATCTGTGTTTCATTTGAGGATAATGGGAGAGTCTATCTCTATAAACGCTTAAATGTGCCCTAATATCTTTGAGAATAAGATTGTTGCTGAAAGTACCTAGCTTTCGAGGATCTGATTGTTTTGCTCCTCCCAGATCTTCAATACCAAATACTAGAACGCAATCTGAAATACTATTTTGCTTTCTCTTGTTCCATAGTTTCGGTTGACGCACCACACAATTTTATCCCTCCATTTTTCTGTGGATCTCATGTTCTATATCTTTGGAAGATAAAATGCCATTATTTCTTCACATATGGGCAGTTGAAAAATACATATATGATCTATTTTATCGACGTCTTTCTAGCAAAGGAAGCATCTATTTAGAATTGCCAGAAGTTTTGGAAGTTTGTCTACTGTAGGAGGTCTCTCTTTCATTGCTATCCATAGTGTGTGTTCTGCACGTGGAAGTATATATAATTTTGCCAGACACACCATCCGGCATCCTACCTCTAGTTCTCCGTGCCTGAAATTTTTTTGGATAAAATTATCGGTTAATTTCCCATATATAGTGCCACTCCACATCATTGTATCTTCTTTAGTAGGATTTGGAGCATAATTCTTTATTAATTATGAAATTCCTAAATTTGGAAACAACCTTTCCATTGTGCCTTTATTGGAAAGCATCTAGAAATTAAACTGTGGTCTC
Source organism: Erythroxylum acuminatum (assembly GCA_026284645.1). Taxonomy (NCBI): domain Eukaryota; kingdom Viridiplantae; phylum Streptophyta; class Magnoliopsida; order Malpighiales; family Erythroxylaceae; genus Erythroxylum; species Erythroxylum acuminatum. The sequence goes on from JANKOD010000001.1 coordinate 11,325,730, forward strand.
TTGCTCATAAATGTTCTTAAGGGCCTCTAATTCAACAAGATTATTAAGTTCCCTGTAGGGAGTCGACCTATCCCTCTAGAAAGAAGTCTTCAAACTATCTCCTATTTTATAAATAGTACCCTTTTTGATCTTCCCTTTGAGCTTGTGGATGTTGAAAATTATTGTTGATGCACTTTTTGATAGTGGAAGCTCCAAAAGTATTTCCTTTTTACACCCAAGCTTAAAGGTAAGTTCTATTATTTAGCGATTAAGTCGACTATGCTTTACAAGGTGGAGTGTTAGCCCATCAAACAAATGTATAGTCACAAACTAATAGTGGCGAAGATTTGGAAGAGATAAGGTTAGGAATGTAATAATAAGAGACAAATTAAAGGTGGCCAATATTAATGATAAATTAAGAGAGACAAGGCTTAGGTAACTTAAACAAATTAAAAGGAGATACTCTAACGCTCCAGTGAGAAGGTACAAGAAGATTGTACTTAGAGATTGTAGGAGGAAAAAAGGAAGGTCTAAAAAGAATTGAAGGAAGGTGATTAAGAATGATATGACTTTGTTGGAACTTACATGAGGACATGACCAGTAATAGAAGATTGTGGCGTAGTGGGATATGAAAAAAGGGTCTAGAGTAGAGAATTCCTTCTCATTCTCATAAGTCTTTTCAAAAGTTTTCTTTAAACCTTGTGTCTTGTATTTATCCTAAATGTCTAATATGCAGTATGTTCTTTTAAGTTAGTTAGCATAAATACGTCCCCACTTAGCCTATATATTTTCTTTTAATGGCTTGTTGGATTTGTTTATTAACTTGTCTTCTTTCCTATTTTTATATTTATTTACTTGTTTTATCTTTTATTTTGATTCTTTACCATATTATATGTTTCTTGTAGTATTTATTTTATTTCTTGTGTTTATATTTTTATTTATACAAATTTATTTATTAAATACTTCCCTACTTAGCCTTAATATTTTATTGTAATGACTTGTTGAATTTATTTATTAACCAGTCTTCTTTTCTATTTGTGTATTTATTTTTCCTGTTTTTGTATTTATTTGCTTGTTTATATTTTATTTTGAGTCTTTACCTTGTTTTATATTTTTATATTACTTATTTTTATATTTTTATTTATACAAATTTATTTATTTTTATTTTATTCTTATTATTATTAGTTAGGTTTATTTTTATTTTTATTTTTATTTTAATATTTTAAAATGTATATGCGTATTTTTTTCTTCGTCATATAGGTCTGTCGAAAATAACTCTTTATAGGACCTTCCCAGATCTTGTGGTTTAACAAGACTGTTAGTGGTTCGTTGGTTGTTTGTTGTTATTCTTGTTGTCTATGCATCCACCTAACCCGTAGGGAATTTCCATCTTTTAATAATCTCCATGTCTTTTTTGCCAGCATTATCTTGTTGATCACATTTAGAGGTATAAATCCTAATCTTCCTTAGGTTTTAGGGAAGCAGACTTCTTTCCAATTAATTATAGCCTTATTTCCCCCCTCCAACTCAATATACTAGAGAAATCTTCTGAAAATTTTCTCAATCTGTTTAATGATAGTGTTTAAAAGAAAATGTGAGCCCAATAAATACTTAGAGAATTAAATACTAGCTAGATAAGTTGGGCTCTTCCTGTCAGTGACAAGAATTTAAAAGTCTAACTAAGTACTTTGTCCATATTGTAATCTCAAATTGGTTTGTATTCTAAAATCGATGGTTTCTTAAAATAGATATAAATAACTAGGTATATTAGTGATAGATGCTAAACTTTGAAGCTTGTTATTATGAATAGCCATAAAGCCTGAGAGCATGCACTAGAGGAAAGATAAAGATCACTTTTATCATAGTTGATCTCTATGACATTCCGTTAAACATTTTTAGGGCTATTATAAGAGTTGAGATAGAATTTGCTTCAACCCTTCAGAATAGAAATAAGTTATCCATAAAAGTTAAGCTTAAGACCCTCTCCTTCTTGCATTTACTGTGGAATTTGCAAGACTTAGTATTTTTCCACAATTCTCATAAGTAATCTATTAAGTATTTCCATGCCTGTAGCAAATAGGTAAGTAGAGATCGACTCTCCTCCCTTATAATTTTTTACCATTGTTAAGGGTTCACCATTAACCAAAATATTGAAAGAAAACTTATTAACACATCATTCAAATCCCTTGTACATATATTTTTGGGCTCTCAATCAATAAGTAATCAAGTCCCAATCCATTGTATCATAGGCTTTTTGGGAATCTAACTTAAAAGAGAAGTTTTTTGTGAATTTTTTGCTAGTGTAATGCTCCAAAAGTTCCAAACAAAATGGATATTATCACTGACTTGCTCCTTAGGATGAAAGCTCTCTACTGATAACCAATATGATTGGGCATGATTGTTTCATTCTTTCAGCTAATATCTTTGAGATGATCTTATAGATAGAATTTTAGCATGTTGAAGGTATATAGTGCAGTATTGAACTCTGTTCTTTTCCCTTAGGAATTAGAGTGATAAATATTCTATTGAGCTCCTTCAATAGTTTCCTCCCTATGAAAAATTCCTTAATAGCCTCTATAGTAGTCTCACCAATTTAAGTCCATGTCTTTTGAAAAAAAATTCCTTCCCTTAGACCTAGGCATTTTTTAATGATTTAAGATCATTAGACAATGTACAATTTCTATTCTGATTACTAGTTTTGTAAAAAGGTTCATTTCCTCACTAAAAAGTTGATCCTAGATTATTTCCTTGAGTAGATGCACTGAATATGTGGCATTAGATGGTGTTCCTAGGGTGCTGAAAAAATTCAACTACCTCTTTTTGAAGCCTTTCTTATTTATTGATAATTGACTCCTTTTTTAAGACTTGTGATTCTATTGGAGGTTTTCATTGAGGATACTTTCCTATGAAAGAAGCATGAGTTCTTGTCTCCCTCTGATAACCATAAGACCCTAGATCTATACTTTATGATAGAATTTTCAAAATCCAGTGCTTGGGTATAGTTAATAAGGGCTTGTTTTCTAATATCCTGCAACCTCTCATTAGTAGGATTTTGATACAACTTTGATTATGCTTAAATTATTCTTTGTTTGGAGAAACTTAGATGTTGGTTGATATTTCCAATTGTCTCAGGGTCTTCAATTCCTCCTTAATATTTTATTGCTTTCTAATGTATTATAATACTTTGTGCCTTAATAATTTCCCTTAAACAATGCAAGGAAAATGATCAGAAGTTGGAGAATTAAGAAAAAATATATAGTCTAGGAATTTCTAAAACCATTTCAAATTGGCTGAACTTTTTTCAAGCTTCTTTCTTAAAAACCAGTAACCTTTATGTTCGTTGCTCTATGTGTGTTACTTTATAAAGAATATCAAACATTTGTATGTCTCTTATGAAAACTTTTAGATCCTCAGTAAAATTTGTAGTGCAACTATTTCCCTCAGCTTGGTTTGGATCCATCATTAAGTTAAAATCCTTAATAGCCATTTAGGGGTTATGTATTGGAGTTGCTAATTCCCAAAGTTTATTCTATAAAGTGATTATCTCGAAATTATTTTTGAAATAATAAATCATGGAGATGTTAGCCATATAGTGCTCTTGTCTAAACCTTGCCTTGTGTAGATCATTTGACCATAAATTTGATGTTTTAATATCACTACTTCCTCTTCATTGTAGAGAAGTAAATTTTACCACCTTACCGATGAGTTCCCATACCTTTTTTATTTATGCTATAGTCTTCCATACATAAGTTACTTTAGTTGTGTCTTCTTCTAGCTCTATGTTATAATTCGTCCTCTTTATAGGAATCTCCTCTAGCAAATCCCTCAGTGAATCCACTAGTACACAGACTTTGGTATTATTGTTGCATTTGATTTTTATTGTTGCCTAGTCTAAACATAGAGTCCTATGTAACTTGAATGTGGGTTAAACCGTTAGTAATCTAATACTCCAATAGCACTCCATGCACACACATCCATGCTGAGATGTTTGTAGATTTGATTTCTTCATTGGCTATTCCAGGTCTCCAAGTTTGTAAAAGTAGATGTTTATTTAGCACATGCTATAGGCTAACCTTCAAAACTTTTATAGCCATTTCCTTATTAGAGAATTTAAAGAAGAATATATCATGTTCATTGTCCAAGATTTCCATAGGTCCATAATGTAGGAAAATCCCGGTGCATGTATCACATACATACTGTTGGGTCCGGGATTTGGTACATGGGGATACAGGCCCAGCCATGGCCCCCAGCATACCCCCGCGGCCCACACAATTGATACTGTCCTCTTTGGTCTGGGAATCCCTCTCCAGGATTCAAACACAAGACCTCAAGGTTTTAGGTTCTTTTTCTTTGAACCAGAAGAAGAAGAGTCCACCACAAGCACTGGCTTGCTATCCTTCTTGATAGCTTGCTCTGC
>JANKOD010000001.1:11338605-11351120 GCA_026284645.1 Erythroxylum acuminatum
GAAGAGGATTAAGGGAGGGATATTATCGAGAGAGATAGAAAGTAGGAGGAGGGAAGAAGGGGATCAGGGAGGATGTGAGGAGGGAGCTGCCTATGTTTTGTGTATACATGTTTCATGCATACAATTTTATATGTTTAAGGATCTATATTGGAAGTTTTTTCTTTTATCTTAAACATTATATTCCCTTCTGCTGGTAACCGTACAACTTCATATAGGATTTTTTAAGACACAAACTTGTCTAATAGAGCTATGCACAGTGCGTATATCATTTTATTGACTATCCTATTCAAAGCTTTATAATGCAAAAGTGCAGAATTTAATAAGTTCTGTAGAAAATATATTTTAAAACCAATACTTCCAGTATTAACTCATATATATGCAAGATACATTCTTCTTTCATGCATAAATGTGATGATTAGATACAAGAGACGGCCTTGGTGTTAAATTCTCCTGCTTGTTATGCTTTGTAAATGGGTAATTAACAGTTTTCAGAAGATGAACGCATTATTTACACAAATGAGTCGATAATTATGTACTGAATGTCTATCCTTTTGTATCTATGCAATGAATGTGTGCATGTGAATCTATGTGTGACTTCTGTAACTTGCATGTTTCAGATTTTGATATCATGTTTCGTGAAGACCTCACATCATGAAGAATATCTTTGTGTGAAGGTAAGGAGGTTCTTTTATCCTACTACTTTTTTGTTCTACACTAATTTCAATTTTATCCTGCATGGAATTTGCTAATACGTAACAAGCAAAATTGGACCATGAACTTTAGAATGCACTGACAGTTCTGTGCATAAGTTCGAAGTTAGTACTAGATTCTAGAAAATTCCTCTCTGTATTGGTCTTATAATTAATGCTCTATTATTTCTATTAGAAACAGAGTTAGCGGAAGATTGCTTCACAAGTTTCCTCACACTTAGCTAGAGCTTTAATCATGTTTATCTATGGTCATCAATGGCTTGTCTAATGGTTGCACTGCAACCTTAAGAATGAGGCTCATTTCACAGTTGTTGATAATGAAACAGGAAGCAATACTGCTGGATCTTCTACGTGTCATCAGTCATCACCGAGCGCGGCTTGCCACACCAATCCGTACAGTTCAGAAATTTTATAGTGATGCAGAATTCGAAAATGTTCCATTTTCAGATTCGATGTATAACCAGGATGGCGTGGCATCCGACCGTCCTTTGTTACTTATTGAACCCCCTTACAGAATCAATGGAGAAGAGAAGGCAAAATCCCAAACTCGTTCAGGACGAGTTGCAGGGGAACAAGAAACTAAGGCAACATCACGATCAACACATGACCTCAAAGTGGGAGTGAACTCAAAGACTGATTCCAAGAATAAAGAAACACCAAAATCAGACATCAAGGCAGATTCCAAGAATAAAGAGACACCAAAATCAGACATCAAGGCAGAGACAACACTAAATTCTGATGTCAAGAACACTAAGGCTGCACCTGTCTCCACTTCCGAGCCCTCCACTGGTGATAAGATGAATGTGGTGCATTCAAATGCCAAAGCAACAGAGGTGGTTTCCAATTCTATACCTGAAAACAAAAAAACCTCTGACCCCAGGCATCGTAAAATTTCAAGTCCTGAGAATGCTAGACAAATTGGCAAAGTTGATAGTTCTTCAATTGCATCAGAAGCTACTCCCAAAGCAGGTGGAGTACAGGATCCTTCCCAGTTGAAACAAGAAGATGAAAGAAAGTCAGCCTTACAGGCACCAACGTCAAAACCTGCCTTGGAGGAAAATATAGTTCTTGGTGTTGCTTTGGATGGGTCAAAGAGGACGCTACCTATTGAGGAAGATATGTCTCCCCATTTACCTCCACTTGAGGTTAAGGAAACTGCTGCTGCAGGTCGTAATGCAGCTGGGTTAACAACTGCAGAAAAGGATAGGAAAGATGGCCAACCTCCAACCGCTCCTAATACAGCATCTGGCAATCAGTGAAATGATTTTACCTTCATCTATGCAGGTGCCTAATTTGTTTTTTTCACCTTAAAGCTAACTTGATGTCCAGAAACAGAGCTCCTTAGAGTCATACACATTACATGTCCTCGCATGCAGTTTCTAAAGATAGGAATGTACCATTGTATCTTTTCAATTCATACTTTTCATCTTGATCATCAGAGGTCACAATCCTCTTTCTCCCTTACTAACCCATCTTGTAAGTGTTATACCAATTAGTGAAGAGTCTTGATGCTTTGATTTCTAGTCAAGATGTATCTCGTTACCTTTTGTTATCCTCGTGTTCTTCATTTGTTTCCACACTACAAACCGTTTCTTAATCCTTTACATGTTTCAGTTGAATACTCCTGGTTGCTTTGATGCGACAAACATTAGCCCTTATATTGTCAAATCAAAGCCAAGCATTCAAATTTTGCATGAATTACCTCAGCACAATGAATTGGGGATCATCCTTGTTCTTAGTATAATGACACAAAAAATCAAATCTCAACCATATTATTGTTGTTTGAAAATGAAGTTTACACGAACAACCTTTCCACAAGTAGAATGATAGTTAATACATGTGCAAACTAACTGGTACATTACAATATTTTTCTGGTCTAGAATTTCCTTCCATAAGTAGACTATTAACTGACTGAACTTCAGTTTTCACGTCCACTTTCTAAAATGCCAAATGGGCACTTATATGAATGGGCGGAAGCGAATGCCTGTTTATTTATTACACCATTTATGACACATCACAAGTAGAGAAATGTTACTGCATCATCAGTAGAATGCAGAATGGTAGCATCAAATCTTTCAACGTCAGATTAACCATCTTTATGCATTGCACATGCATCCAGGAGCAGGATAAGTATAGATGGATTGTTTTGGTTTCTTCAACCTGATCTCTCCTTGTCTGTTTTGATGCCCCTCCACAACTGCTTGTTGGAACTCTGACCAACTAATAGTTTTATTCAGGAAAAGCTGGCCTAGCGATGCCATGTTTGGCCTTATAGTCTTCAAGTTCTTGTAAGTTCGATGGCCCACCTGTTGGTATCACAAGCTAGTCATTTTCCGCATATATTGCAGATACAATCTTCTTGGGTACTAAGTTTAGTAATTAATAATAGCACAGATATGCTGCATTGGCTATACATATCATCTCAATATCTGTCTGTCTACTCAAGACCACGAGTCATCCCATCAAGAGATTGAAAAAGAACTTATGCAATGTTTCATCTTTTGATGTATCCAAGCTCGATTTCAAAATGCGGCTTTCAAGTAGTAGAAAAAAGTGGAACACTCGAATTCAATTTCATATTCAAATGAACCTCGTAATTGGAAGAAAGTTCAATTTTTTTGCTATAAACCCAACAAACAAAAGAAAAATTGGGATAGACTCTTATAATACAGTATCTGCTCCTGTTGAAACCCATTGCAGTTTGTGTCACCAAAAAAAGAGAAAGCTCTAAATTGGCAGAGCACCAAATAACAGAAGACACCATCTCACATTTGAAAGATTATGCTTGTATGTGTTGCTACCAAGAAGATTCTCTCCATATGATTATGTTACCTAAAAGCAAGCTAGCTAAATACTCACCAATGCATTGTGCATGTTTCCTGGAGAAGCTGAAATGAAGATGTCACTGTGCATGCCAACATAATAATCAACAGCAGCCAACAAAGAAGCTTTTCCTTTAATCATAGATCGTTCATCCGAAGAAGTAAGACTTTTTTTATCTTCCATTTGTGGAAACAACATTCTTAGAGTAGAAATCCTAGCTTCCCCACCATAAACCTGGAAAAACATGGTCATTCATAGTTCAATCTCGATTCAATAGTATCTTAAATTAAGTGAACATCATTCATGACCAAACCCAAATTGAAGGGGACAAGGACCTTGTGGGAGGCAAGATATAGACGAGTGTTCTTGTCAAAGCCTAAAGCTGCAAGCAACAATCCAATCTCTTCTGGGGTCAATGGACAACGCCCCTGACTCCTCAATTCTTCATCTGTGAACTGGGAGTTGAGCACTCTTCCCTGCCAAATCACTTGTCTGTATTTAGCCAGAGCCAATTTTTCAGCTTTTCCCCCACCAAAATCACAAGCTGAGTGAGCAGCCATATCCTGCATTATTTTAAAAGTCCATGAAGGGAACCTTAATAAATGCACAGACTATAGGAAACTTGTTAGATTATCGTAGGATCAATAGGAAACTTGTTAGATTATCATAGGATCAATCACAGTTCCTAAAGAACACACTGAATGATGACTTGGTGGTAGATAATTGGAATTACTGGGTCTTACCTTATCGAAACGAAGATGTAGCACAACAAACTTCCTCGCACCATTATTGTCAATCAAGTCTGTTTTCTTTTGGTAGTCAGAATTAGGCAATCCAGTTCTGGCAGAAGAATAACGCAGCCTATGAACAAGAGCATCTCCAAGTTCTCGAATGTGGGGAACAAAAACTAATGCTTGAAAGTTGACTTTGCAGCGTAATCGTTGGATATCCATTGGCAAATTATCAAATGTCAACCGATGAGAGAATGGAGCAATTGCAGCAATGCCATAACTGGATCAAATTCACAGGTTATGAGTTTCAAAAAGCTGCAATATCAACTCCGTTTGAAACAGTTGTAATGGAATTTTACAACAAGACTAATCTGTACTTATAATAATTTGATTTGTAGACAAATATCACCAATTAGGAACACAATTTCTTCACCCTAAGAGAGTCCACTATTATCAGGAAATATGTGACATAACATGTAATAATGGCACCTGAAACTCAGTTCAAAATTTCAGGGAACCACCCACCTCTGAAGTACAGGTAAGACATTATCTAAATACCAGTTCGCTGTAGCATGAACTGGTGCTGTTTTTACTCTGGTATCTCGAATAGCTGTGGCATAATACTCCCTTGTGCTCCAGGAGAACTCATCAGGCAGTTCTTTAACTATAGAAATGTCATCCTTCAACACATTAATAAAGTGATCCACATCAAAGATATCCATGAACGAGCTGTAATAAAAAAAAAAGGACTTTTCAGAATAATACTTGTGTCAAACCACTACATTATATCAGTAAAAACTCGAACTTGTCCCTATATTTTGTATACACACAGTACCTTGAATCTTGCCAAACAGGATTCACTTCAAAATGTGGGATCACTAGTGTTGCATTAAGTATTTTTGCAACAGCAACAGCATCACATATCTGTCGACAAAAACAAGTCAGAACTTCGATTACTTGATTACAATCTCAAAGCAGACACGTGATCACGAGCGCAGATCAAATGTCTCTTTTATTTAAGGAATTGTGATATTTCCCCTTTATTTTCAAAGAAGATATACAACTAGAAAATGTTCAAACACATACCCCCATCCGCTGTTGGTTCAAGCCTCCATCAAGAAATACTTGAAGATATCCCTCAGACTTCTCTGCCAATGCTTTTCAAGAAAAAGACAAGGTTTACATGCATATAGCCACTTCTTCTAGTACATTAATGGTAATGTCACAGAATTACAACTTGTAAACCCATCAAGGCTTTCTTGTTACTCACAGGGAGGGTTGCTAGATTCAACACATGGCCGCCATCCTTGGTCAGCCAAAGGAGCCCAGAGATCTGACTGCTCTCCATTTGACTATTAAAAGCACATTTGATAGAGTTAAACGAAGACATACTTATAATCAGCACAGGGATTTGATTAGACCATACTATAAGCTACTTTAGGAACTGTTACATACAGCCTCACGCAGCAAAGCACTTTTCAGGAGACGTAAATGTTTAGGTTTTGGGACATTCCATTCCTGTAAAAATGAAACAATTTTGTCACAATGCAAAATTAACAGATTATAGTAGCATCAAACAACTTGCACTGGTGCAATAGAAATTCGTTTTATTTGCCTCAAAAGAGCTGAAAACAGAAACATTAATTCAAGAGCTTATATCCAGTCGATAGGATATCGGCACAAGTTCCTCACAACTCTATTCTAAAAGTTTAGACGCTTGAAATGCCAATACAGAAACAAAGATCTATTCATCCTTCCCTTCAGTTCAAATAACACAGGCTCAGTATTTAGTTGCACCAAAATTTTGTGTGGCAATTGAATTCTATTTGGGAAACTAGTATGTCCAATGTAGTGGGTGTGTGTGTGTTTCCTACACAAGCAGAACGTCAGTTCAACAGGGATTAATTCAATAGTTGATCAAAACTCCAACTGAAGAAACTCTCAAAGGTAACTAACAACACACCTTTTAAAGCACCAGTTCAAGGGAACTGATATTTGGCTGAGTGAAGTAATTTACCTCACCACTGATGTTATTAAGTAGTCAAGCTTTCCAGGTGCCCTAAGCTTACGTAAACGCACATGGCACTAGGTTAAATTACTACACTAATTACACCATCATTAATTCAATAACATGCCTCGCCACAAAAGTACTTGATCTTACTTACCACTTAAACTTCCTATAAATCACCTTAAGCCAACTCTAAATTCTTTCCAGACTTGAAGCAAACAAAACACAGAATAAAACAACTGAAACAATCCGAGTGAAAGAGTTGCATGAGGAATGATAACAAGAAAAATTATAAAAGAAGTCTACCGAGAACGTAGAAGGAGAGGCATGGCTTAATGGACTGAACAGGCAAGGTAAAACAACTGGAAAAAGAAACACTAAGAGACCAGCTAGAACTCCATTTCTCTGGAGCTCCATCACTCAAAGGTCAGAACTTGAACCAAACCCACTGCTCAGATCTCCAAACTCACTTATGGGTCCTGCTATTCTACCAATAACAAAAGAAATCCAAGAAGGGAAACGCTAACCAATGGTTAAGAAGAGTCAACAACCCGTATTATCACATGAATTATAGGATTCTTGATTCTTTTATATATCACAACACCCTTTATTGTTTCTTGAGGTCTGTGAAAATAAAAGCGAAAGAGGAGAGTTAAGGCATCTCACATGGACACCTGTACAAAAGATGTGAAAGTAAGCTTTCATCATGGAGGTGGGGTTGTCCTTTTCAAGGGCCCAAGAAGAAAGCATAAAAGCAGTGTCTAATTGCAGCATCTGTACGTTAATTAACAGGAATACGACGTTTGCTATAATAATCTATCATATCCTAATTTTCTTAGCGAGTCTTTGCTGTTTCCTTATTCATTTTTCTCACAGGATAGCTTGCAGAGATTAGGGTGTCTATGGTCTTTAAGGTTTTCTAGGGATTGGACCGTTGGATAGTTTCTCGTACTTTTTGGTTTTGTCTTCCACTTTCTTTCTTACACAAACACGGCCTTTTTCCTTCACTTTCCGTGAGCACCGACACTGCGTTAAGATCAACTTTTGACTCGTGGGAGATTTTCCGGGGAAAATGGTTGATTGAGAATTGGTGGGGTTTGTCTCGTGCTCGTACTAAATCGAAAGTGTCTCGTGCTCGCACTAAATCGAAAGTTTTGGGGATCTGTAAGATGACAAATTGGAGATCTCGTTCAAGAGAAGATACGTTTAAGTTAGAAATATTAATTGAAGATCTATTTCGATTAATTTCACATTTAATCTAAACAGTTTTTAGACTAAAGTATCTTTTTTTTTTTTTTGGTTGGACCTATACAAGTAGAACTTTTGTCAGTAATTTTTTTTTCTATAGATCTTTTCTGAAAAGAACTTTTTTAAGAAGTCAGTTAATTCTTTAGCTGTTATTTTAAAAAGGATTTTTTTTTAAAGAACTTCCTACAATAGTCTATTTGACAACATAAAAATAAAAAACACTTTTTAATTTTAACTATATTTTATTTTGTAAGAAAAATTATTTATGCATATAAAAATTATTTAAAGTATATTAAACAATGTATAAAGTACAGTATATTAATTATTATATAGTTTTAAATCATATGAAACATAAATGAAAATCTATCTAACCAAATCTTTTATATGAATTATAACATAAGTAAAAATAATATTAAAATAAATATTGAATATATAAAAAAGTTAAATAATACTATATAAAATCCAAAATAAACGTGAAGATAAGTTTGTGAGTATTGTGAGAATTATGTGTAAAACATAAAGGTAAAAGGGACTAAAAAATAGGTTCATTAATTGATCTGAAAAATCTACCTGAAAAAGTGTTTTTTTTTAGAAACTCCAAATTTGAACTTCTTAAAAAACTATATTTTGGCTGTCAAAAAAGTCATATATATTAAAGAAATGCTTTTTTATTTTACAGTCAAACACTCATTTTTCTTTAAAAAGACTTTTGTGATGGAGAAAAGTACTTATTGATCTCCCAAAAGCTTATCCAAACAAATACTTAAGTGCCTGTTTGGATGGGCTTATATCAGTAGAGCTTTTGTTAGTAGAGTTTTTATCAGTAGAACTTTTCTAAAAAGAGCTTTTTTAAGAAGTCAGTTGACTATTTAGCTGTCATTTAAAAAATAACTTTTTTGAAAGAACTTCATACAATAGACTGTTTGGCAATATAAAAATAAAAAGCACTTTTAATTTTAACTATATTTTATTTTGTAATAAAAATTATTTATGCATATAAAAATTATTTAAAGTATATTGAACAATATGTAAATCACAATATAATAATTATTATATAATTTTAAACCATATAAAACATAAATCAAAATATATCTAACCAAATCTTTTATATAGATTATAACATAAGTAAACTAATACATTTACAAAAAAAAAACTAATATTAAAATATTAAAATATATAAAAAAAGCCAATTAATATTATATAAATCTCAAAATAAATATCCAAGTTGAGTAAATAGTTAAATATATAATAAACGTGAAGATAAGTTTGTAAATATTGTGGGAATTATGTCTAAAACATAAAGAAAAATGGACTAAAAATAGGCTCATTAATTGATCTAAAAAATTTACCTTAAAAAGCGTTCTTTTTAGAAGCTCCAAAGTTGACTATATTTTGGTTGCCAAAAAATCATATCTATTAAAAAAGTACTTTCTTATTTTACAGTCAAATATTCATTTTTTTAAAAAAGGCTTTTGTGATAGAGAAAAGTTCTTATTAACCTTTCAAAAGCTCATCCAAACAGAAATTTAAAGTCCTACGTAGCATTAAAGCAAAACAGCTATAGATATTTTTTCATAAATACTAGTGAACTGATTTGGAACAATCCCAAATGTTAAATACCATGCATTCAAGTTAATTAATGCCAAAAAGTTGAACCCAAGTGAAATCAATATATTTAATTGAAAAATATATAAAAGTATAATGTATAGATATTTTTTGTTGCAATCTTCCATAATTACCTACTTTAATCACTATAAGCCTATTTTTATATTACTAACTGAACGATCTTATCTAAACAAAAAGGACACCAACAATGATTCCATTAATAAAAAAATCCTATATATAATCAAAATAAAATTTAAGTTTCCTAATTCAATAGTAAATTTCTCATTCCCTTTGCAGTCCTGTGAGGCAACTTAAACCTTAGAACATATACCTAACAAAAAGCTAAGAATTGCATACCAAATAATGAGAAGAAAATAACCAAACAAACTAAAACAGGCATTACACCTCATTAATCCTACGCAATCTCTATCTTAGAAAGTCCACTTCCATATCTTAAACCTCAAGTCAAACCTTGCATTAGAAACTAAAGTAATAGTTGTTGTTTTTCCACTAGGAGCATTGCCTTAATCCCATCACGCTTCACTCTAATCCTAACTTTTGGAGTCCTAAGACTTACCATCTTCACCTTAACTTTAGTCTCGTAACTTTATCTCCAATCTCACTCCGCTCTTTCTCTTCAAACCTGTAACGTGCCACTTCTATAGAGCATAAGCCCCAACATATCAGAGGATATTCGAGAATATACTATATGAAAATGGTACGTTAGGATAATCAAACTAACTCATTAAAGGCATCAAACATATCATAAGCATTCTAAATGTTCATTTCTTCTCATTTCATTCAAAAACATAAAAAGTCACTTGTGTCATTACAATTCAAAATCACATTACACAACATTTTTTTTGAGTTCAATCTCAGTACTAAATATATAACAAGAAATGGGATGCTAATACACAAGACTCTAACTATACTCCTCAGATTCAGTTAATTAGACCTTTGCGTCATTCTCGTCCCCAAAATGCAAGTATTGGATTTCAACTATATCACCTTAGTAGCTAGAACTCCCTTGAACCTGAAAAACAATGTTTCAATTTTGATGAGTTTGTGAACTCAGTGAGTGAATCATCATCAATGTATGCACTCAAGTTAGATCACAAAAACGAGTATATCAAAGTTTATCATACTTCCACAAGCATATCATGTAAGCTAGTGTTGCATATCACAACACATCCTCTATCAACATCAATTGTAATTCACTATTTCAATACAATTCAATCATTTGATACATGTAGGGATGTATATGCAAATGCACAAGTGTTTCCATTCTCACTTTGTTTTGTTGCGACCAAGTGCCTATCAATTCAATTTACTATCCCGTATCTGTTTTGGATACCGAGATCATTTCTGGCCCATATCTATTATAGATATCGAGTCCATGTTATTTGAGCCTGAGGCTCTTTTTTATAATCCTGAGTTCAAAGCTCTTTTTTACAAATCAGTCACTCTAGTCACAACTCCTTTATCTGATCATGCATTTCAATGTGATGAGATGCATCATTTCATATTCCATGTTTTCATTTCCTTACATTTCTATGTACTCATGCCACATATATCAAACTCCTCGGATCTAAACATTTATCAATCAGTTGTACACACATTCTACATTAAACATACAATTCATACAAATGCATATATAAATAAGTTTGCACATATACTAAGTTAACTCACAGTACGCTTCAGAAAAGTTATTGCCTCGATGTTTCGGCAATGTTTGGATGTTGACGATCACCTTGCGCATCTATCGTCATGCAATACACACATAGTTCAGAAATCACTAATTTGTTTAATCATATGAATATACAATCATGCACATGTATATGTGTCATGTTTTATTGCATTCTCAATTAACTTTTTGGGTATGTATTCTTATACAAATATCTTGACCATTCAAACATTATAGCTTGAATACAACTAGTTTGCAATCAGGTTTATACCTTAAGTAAGCTTGATTTACTCCAAATTCATCAATCATACATTCACCAAACTTTTCTAGCAATATATATTCATACAATTACCCAATTCTCATTCATAATTACATTATGTTCTTCAATGCTCATTCATTCATATCTAATACACATTACTCATATCCTTACAATTATGTTTGCATTCATAAAAACACCTTTATTTCTTTATCACATCATAATTTCTAGATTTGGAGACATTGACATCAAAACAGTACATTCTTTAAGTTATGACATCAATTAACAACTTAAACTTATCAAGCTCTTAACCAATTAATCAAGCAACAACATAGGTTCATTCCAAGCCTTAAGCAAGTCCAAATACACCAATTTAGAGTAACTTTTCCTCAACTAGTTCAACATGCACACAAGGCTGAAATTAACATTCTAGAACTAGGCCCGCGATCATGGGGGACCATGCGACGATCGTGATAGAAGCTTGTGTAACAGGCCACAATCGTAGGGATTATGTCACGATCGTGACAGAAAGCAAGTAAACAGGCCATAAACTACTGTTTTCATGCATCTAAAAATATAACAGAAGGTACCTTTTCATTCATCATTTTTAGCACAATTTTAACGCCAATACCACATTCAATTTATCCCTAATAAGTCATCATAATTTTTTCTAAGACAAGTCATAATAGATTAGTACTTCGCTTACTTGTTCAGCTCAAATGCCACCTCAATTTATCAAGCTTGCTTTGCCTCATATGCATGCAAGATCATCTCAGGAACAATAAGGGAGTAAGATGAGTTTCAACAAAGACAAGAAGAAGACAGTAGAATATAACTATCTTTATGAAGAAATTGACAGAGGTTTTGAGGTGGTAATGGACATAATTTAAAGCAAAAACTCAAGATGTGAGGGAAGAGTGAGTTTCGGAAGTGAGAGGGAGAAGAAGGAGAGGGTTACAACATAATACAATGAAGATGATTATAGAAGTGTCTATGTCATATGGTGTGGGTGTAAGATGAGTTTAAGGACATTTGTCAAGTGTCTAAGCCAGCTATATGTCGACTCTTTAGGCTACCAAATGTCACTTAGTTCTTTTGCCATTTGTTACTCAATTATCTAAGCCATTTGTCACTCAAGTCTACTGTCATATGTCACTCATTTTATAGGCTTAATCATCCTAAATTTCCACAAGTTAACTTGTCTTACCACTTGAAATTTTTCCTAGTCTAAATGTACATTTTAATCCATCAATCTTCCAATTGTGACAATTAACTCCAAATTACTAATTGTAATCCATCAATTCTTTTTATTGGTAAATCAAAATACAAGACATTAGAAATGACCAATCATATCATAATCATTTTGAAACTTTCATACCCCGGAACATGACAATTGAGTGCAATTTTCTAAATCAAAATTCATGTGTGTATGCTCATATTATGCATGTGA
>JANKOD010000001.1:11379784-11389893 GCA_026284645.1 Erythroxylum acuminatum
TTTTATTTTATTATTAATTTTATTATAAAAATTAATTATCTTATTATTGCTGTTGTTGTTGTTATTATTATTGTTATTATTATTATTAACCTTATTATTATTATTATTATTTGTTATTATTATTATTAATCATTGTTGTAATTTTTCTACTTATTATAATCTTAATTGTTAATATTAATTTTATTATAATAAATTAATTATCTTATTATTATTATTAATTTATTATTAATTTTATTAGTATTATTATTAATTTATTATTATTAATTACTGTTATAAAATTTCTACTTATTATTATTCTTAATATTATTATTAATATTATTAATTATTATTATTAATTTTATTATTCAAAATTAATTATCGTATTATTGTTATTATTGTTAATAATTATTGTTATAAAATTTCAACTTATTATTATTGTTATTATTATTATTAATTATTGTTATTATCAAGACTTCTGGAAAAACATGATTAGCAGTATGCATATGCCAGCGTAACAAATGTTTTGTCAAAGATTATGACCATGCATTCAACAGAATCTAGTATAACTTCACAATTAATAAAGGAATTCATCAAACTCCAAATATGAATTGAGAACCTGTGCAAGAGTTACATAGACAATCCCATTATTTGGATTCACAAGACAATGGAACAAACAGGTTTGGAAAAGTGCAAGCGGTTGCTACCTATCCTTCATACGCATCAAGACCCTTCCAGCTTCTTCCTTGGCTTTTGCTTCAACGACATTCCTTGCATAGTCCTCCAGTCTTGCAAGAATAAGTTCCTTAGTCTCCTCCTCCATTTCAAACCCTGAAAGTGCATTAGAAAGACCAGAGATTGCATATTCTGTCTCACGCCTCGAAAGTTTTCTTATTGAAAACCAGGTCTCACTATTAGCTCCATCCAAAAGAGCTTCTACAGGTCCAGACAATGCATCATTTACCTTTCCCTACAGAGGGTCCAGGCAAACTCAAGTGTATAAAATTCAAAAACCCAGATAAATATACATCTTATGCCCTATAACCATCTGCCTACTGTTATGGATTGTCAATAACAAGCTTTTCCAGGTGGCACTAATTTCTCATAGCCTGATTATTATGAAAATGGAAAATTACCAAAACTATCAATAACCAAGGAATAGCAGGTACATGTTAAACTTGAATTCCACTTCAATCTGACTTAAAAGAAAAAATATATACAAGCTTTACAGTAGCTCAATCTTAATTGGATGACATCCACAATTCCCACAGAAATTCAGAGAAATTTCTCTTCTTATATCACCAAAAAATACGGCTCACTTATATCAGCAATCAATAAATGAAGTAGCATCTTAGAGAGGTTGAAATCCAAAAACTACAAACCTCAAAGGAAGAAGTAATTTCAGACAGTTTGGCAGCACGGACAGTAGCAACGTGTGCCTCAATATCTCGTTGAAGCTTGTCCCTAACTCTCGATGTATCCCAGTCAGCTTGTTCAATGACAACCTCTGTAAACACGAGGTACTTATTTGATCCATTCTTCAAAGAAGATCCTTAACTAAGGCAGCATATCTAACTCCGATACATTAATGCAGGTGCAGTAAAAATGAAACTAAAGGCACAATCATTTCAACCCTGATATTTAATCATACATTGTACTCGTCATTCTGTTCTGATACTATATTCTACTTCAAGCTTCTTCTCCTGTGATTCATAGTGTCCTTTTCCTCAATGTTATTCCTGCATCCTCTAAACTTGGTGCAATGACATAATGAATGGTAACCATACCTGCACATTCTTCATCAAATAGAGCCATGCAAGACTGGGTGCAAGTGCAGGCAGCCAAAGAAAACCCATCACCAGCATTCAAAGCCTTCTCAAATGTTGTTTTGAATTTTTCAAGAGTTCCATGTCTTATATGTCCCAACATAGACTGATATGCAGGTTGAACAAGCTGCCAAATGGGAGAACTATTAACAATCAGTAGCACGTCAAGTGCTTGAAGATAACATCTGGGAACTAGGTTCAAAACAAGGTTCACCACATATCAAATAATGCAGGTAATATTATACATGAGTGTATCCACTCTTTGACCTGAACAAGAAGACTACATAAATGGGGTGAATTGCAAATCAAAAGCAAGACTCTGGCCACCAACTGGACTGACCTCTATTTTGGCACATTCTAACACTAATGGTTCTTTCTTTCGGACTTTTTGATGTCAAATATACATTACAACTCAACTCAACCACACCTTAATTCAATTTCTTTCAATTCCAATACACTTGATGATGCAAAAGAGCTTAAATTCTATTAAAGAAAAAGAAGAAAAATTAGTCAACCATAAGCTTTAATTTGGTGGGATGAGGGTTGAGAATTGAGTTGAAAACAAAGAGAATAGGGACTGAAATTTAGATTATGTTAGGATTCCTCATTAGATAGAAAGTAGTAGTAAGTTAAATATGTTATTCTCGTTTAAATATATTACCTTAATTGTTTAGGATAAGATTTAAATTTGTTAGGAACTCATTATTACTAGAATAAGGATTCTAAGAACTTCTACTATACCCTTCAATAAGAATTATTGTGAATTTTTTCTCCAAACTTGAGTTTTCAACTAGAAGGTGTAAGCTTTCTTCTGAAACTGATTCTTAGACCCTATGAGTGATTCCTAGATTTCTACGCGCTATTGTTTGTGTTCTTCACTACAATCCAACAATTCTAACCTAAAGTTCCAGCAACCAAAACTCTAAATTCTAGCCATATCAAACCCAAATTTTAGCCAATTAAACCCTAAAATTCTAGCCTAAATTTCCAGCAATCAAACCCTAAAAATCCAGTTGTATTGAATTTGAAATTTTAGCATTCAAAATTAAAATCTAGACCTAAACTGGATATTCCAGCAACCTAATATCATCCATATTTCCTAATTTTTGTGTATTTTAGCTATTAGTTAATACTTCTTCTATTTTTCCTACATCACCAGAGGTCATTGCCAACAGATCAACAGGACTCCTAGAAATTTTAATAACCTATAACCAAAACTCAGCAGCTTTATAGGTATGTACAGAAGATAACACATTCACTAGAATATCTAAAAATTAGAATAGCTTAGTGATACGAAACAAATGAATTACTTGAAGCAATTTTTCCTCCAGTTGTTTGCGTTTTGCAGATCTGACTCCTTCATCAAAGTAAATGGCTTCTGAATCGTATCTGGAACAAACAAAAAGATAAAAACTCAACATTACTAACTAACAAGTACATCACCAAAATTCAGAAATTTTTGATAAAAGTTTCAAATGCTGCTACGCCAACATATAATGAGATGTTGTGAAAATTGCATCAACGTGCATAATACCCTAAAGCTGCTTTATGTAATATTGAAAGAGGATAACAAAAAGCAAGAGCTTCAAAGATAATGCACTTGCTCAACAAAAGCATTTGATTAAATAATGAATCTCAAACAATATAGCAGAAACGTGAGCGCTTCAATCCTCTTATGATTCATAGCATGCTTACTCAGATAAGCATGTGTTCAAAATGGAACTAAGCTTCTTCCCGAAACCAACCAATGGGCCAGATTGTACAGCCTCTTGCAGGTGACACCATTCCTGGTAGTGATATAAATATTCAACTTTTTCAATTACTTAAATTTTAGGACTATTTAGAGAGAAAAATAAACTGAAAAAAGCAACATCAAAGAATAATGTGAAGTTGTATACCTCATTGGTATTGACACCACAGAACTTTTCATTTGCAATTTCTTCACAGCGTACAGTAGCAACCATGACCTGCAAATCGTCTGCTAACGAATGACATGAAGAAGAAAAGGCATATTTACTAGCCACTGCCATATTCACAAACATACCTTATGGGCAGGAAGGTCAAGGTCTTTGTTCTCCTTGATAACTTTCCAGATTTCCTGCGCACTGAAAGAAAATCCTGAGGCAGGAACTACACCACGTCGATCTCCAGCAAGACCACCAGGTGCAATAGAATGGAAGAACCTCTGCCTCAAACTAGCAACCTACATTCATAGAGATTTTGGAAAGATACCTTAAGGATAATCTCGGTTCATTTGATAAGATGACCTAATTCCATGAGTCTACAGGTATTATGAAGCAGAAAACACCGGAAAGTTTGAAGCAGAAAAGAAACCAACTAATAAGATTGAAATATAAGTTGACTGCAATTAAAATATGAAAACATGGGAAATTATCTGAAACACAATTATCTTTCTTGCCACAGAAAAATTGGAAAAACAAACAACAAGATCATGTTAAAGCAATTTTTAGATAACCAAATCATAGAATATATAGTCCACCTGCTCTTTGAATTGCTCTTCCTTTTCTTCATAGCTAGATAGAGCAACAACTTCAACCTGTTCATAGATTAATGAAATCAGCCATATGAGAAACTAGGAAGTCAATAAGTACAATTCAGAGAAAAGTATGGGAACTCACATTAAAAAATTCACTTAATGGGGTTTCATTGTGTTCTTGTGGCTTAGGAACAGAGTCCCATATCTGCAAAAGAAAACAAATCAAAAAGACTACTACCATTGAGATTAACTAGAAAAAAGGAAAAGAACCAGATCCTTGACCTTTTGGATATCTTCTCGCAAAACAGGTTCTAAATTCTCCAGCGGTGTCTAAAAAATAGAGAGAGGAACATGCAACAAAAGAAAAAAGGCTCAACTCCAAAAAGCCTTGATCCAAAACAAGAAAACACAAAGATGAAGGTAGCAATCCTCTAAATTCCCAAAATTAATACAAAAGAAAGGAACTCACCCTTGTTTTATCACGTATGACAAACAACAAAGTTGTTTTCCGGGGACTAAACAAGCGCATCATGACCTATGTGAACAATTCTCAAAATTTTGGACCATTTCATTTTAGAAATGAAGTCAAGAGGAGAAGCTTAAGAAGACAAATAGCAAAGAACCTGGAACACAGTCTTCAAAAGAGGTTTATTCGCAGCTTGCTCACGTCCAATATCGTGACACCACCTAATTAGTTTAATTGGTTAACTTATGAAAAGACAATGCCAGAATAACGTTTTGGGAACCATGACTCAAAGGAATGTAGTACGTTTAAAAGTTAACAAGACTTACATGTTTATCAATACAATATCAGAAACAGCAAGAGCAAAAAGTGCACTCTGCTTCTCAAATGCTGTATCATCCTACAGGATGAGAGGAGGATGACAAAGGGAGTAAACATCAATATGTCAAAACAAAAAGAGAATTCTAATTTTAAGTACAGAGATCATATATCTCCATCCGTTGCTTTGCAAGTTCATGCCACCAAAGGAATTGGTTACGAAATAGAAAAAATGAAACTACATGTTGGTAGTTAGACAATATGAAAGATCACAATGAACAGCCACATAACATAACCTCCATTGGTTATGTTTATTCTCACATAAAAGGAGAATTCAAGAGTGAAACATGAGTGTTGTTTGATCATTGCAACTGCAGAAAAACTCTCTCATTCTTTCTCACAAAAATAAACCATCAGAAGTTTAGAGTTTGGGACGTGAATAATCGGTGACTCTAGTAGCCTACCGAAATCCAAAGACTAGCAAACAGCAAATCGATCCAACACTTCCGCATTAAGGTTAGTCCTTATTATTCTACACTACAGAACTCCAAAAGTAATATCACGTAGCCAGTATTATAAATGTAGGTAGGTGAGTTGCTTACTTGCTTTATAGAAAAATATCGATCCCTCATGTTAAGGCATGAAAGATATATAGACGACCAACAAGACATGCAAAATTCAGGCTATAACCATGAAAATGAATAAAGCATTAAAAATTAAGGGAAGAGTTTTAATATGCACCTCTCCTCGTTCTCTTCCATCAGTACCCTCCAAATCCATTGCAAGAGTACAAGGTTCAATGCCAGTACATCTGGCCATCCAAATGCCTTTGGTGGTTTGAGACCTGAAAACGTAATAAAATTTTGTTAGCTAAGTTCCAAATATTTCTTTTCATTTTCCATTCAATCAAAAAATATGTACGTACATATATGCATATATGTGCATGACATAAACATTACGTACGTAAATACACATGTATAATAAAATCAAAGCATATAAAAGGTGTTCTAGAATGAAAGCAACAGATGAACGTGCCTTCCTTTAAAAGCATCCATTTCTCTGAAGTTGGTACGAAATAAATTATTCAACAAAGTGCTCTTCCCTGAACATTCCATGGAAGAGAAAAGTTAAGACAAAGAAAACTATCACCATAAGACTCATTCATCAACAGACTTGAAGGAAGCAAATGATAAAATACGAATTGGCTCAAATGGAAAATTCTCTTCAATGTCAGATAGAGAACTATCGTATTATGCTCTGAATTTTGGTTATCAATAAAAACTTGCTTCCAGCTGACTAGTTTCAAATGACTACAGCATCAAGTCTCAAGTCGCAAGTCAAAGCCTGCCCTTAGTTCGTTTAACGATGACCAATCTTCTAGTTTTCGTAATAAGGATGTGGATCATAGCATGCAGATATTCAAGAAAGCATCAGCAGAGAAGCATAAACCCAAAGATTGAACAAGATAACAGAGCAGGAGAAAGACATACCACTACTTTGTGGGCCCATGATGGAGACTACAGCATACGATAAACCACATTCCCCCAACTTCACCACCTTGATAAAATGGTCGATTCCAGAAACATTAAATTCTCCATCCCCATCGATAAGTTGTGTGGAACAACTTTCCTCGTTTGCTGGAATCCAAATGTTCCTTGTATTAATTCATAATTATATGATTTCTAAAGGTAAAAATCTTTGTGCAAAAAGCATGTTATCCATACATAGTTTCACAATTGTCTACTTACCCGTCGCTTGTATGTTAAATTTATAACAAGGTAAATTTACAGATTGAATAGAAAAGAAAAAATGGAGCTCAATCAGCCCAAATGTGCCACACCACGTGAGTGTATGCTTTTTTTATCTGCAACCTCGACGCATGGCATCAGGTAAATCAACAACTAAAATATATAACAACGTTATAGGAGAAAAACACATCGAATTGTGCGAAATCCAAATAAAAACGATACTAACTAGCTGTCTCAGTGTTATATAATTGGTACTTTACGTGTGCATGCCAATAAATGATCATATCCGGTGTATTCAATACATTTAACGGAAAAAGAAACCAAAAGATTTGGTAAAATTGATGCAGAAATGGAAAAAATGAAAAGCTACCAAATTTAACGTCAATCAGGTTCATGGTTATGGTGGAGCAGCACACATTATGATAATGAGGCAAACTGAGGGAGAAAGATGAATCATGGGAAATGGAAAAGAAGAGATTACCCATTTGAATTGAAACGATACTGCAAATGGATAGGAGATGAATTTGAGCAAAGAGACGTCAGATTGATTGACAGAGAAAGCAGAGGGAAAACAGAGAGGAGTTATTTTCTGACTTCGGTTCTTATTATTGAAGTGGGCCGCGCTATCCAAAAACAAAATGAAAAGTAAAGAGAAAAACACTCGAATTCAATGTCTCTCTCTCCCTCTCTTGTTCACCTTTTGCACGATTCTGAACCAAAGAATGAAATGAAGCCTAAATCAAATGTATTACTCTGTTATGAATAGATTGTATCACAGTATCTTACATGTGTTCATTCCAACTACGTGATTATGGGCTCAGACAAATGGGAGCTGAACATAATCTTGGTCGTTCCCGACAAAGATGCTGCATCAGTGATATAACGAACTTTAAGGTTTTTATGTACAAACGCTAGTGTATGAAATAAATTATTATAAGCCACCCATAAGAGTGTGCGAATTTGAACATAATGCTAAAACTATACTTAATGATTATTCATTTATGAATAAAATGATCTCTTTCAGTAATAATTGTTGGGTTATTTGCTGCTTTACTGCTTATCTTTGCAACAAAGAACTCATAAAGATTTGTCAATTTTACAAGAATGAAAAATACAAAAAAAATAAAGAGACCAGTATTTTACTTGGTTCGATAATCAAGAACTATCTACATTCAAGATTCCCACCTTTGGTGGTAAGTTTTCACTAATGAAGAAGAAAGAAATGAAAGAAAGCTTTACAGAGTTTGAGTGATTTTTGAATCACTTGCAACTTGCAAGAGTCACAAAACTCTCCCAATACTTACTGTAAGTATTCTAGCACGCTCCCAAAACCCTTTTCTTTTCACTCTTGATTTCACTCTCAAAGATGAATACTGAAATTGAAGAATCAAATTTTTGTATGTGCTAATCTCTGTGTGTTCTCTCTGTCTGAACTTTTTATATTTGAGGAAGATGCTGAATAAGGCTTTCGGTGAAGACTTTTTAGAAACAGACCAGTGGCATGTGCTTCTCACGTGGGCTTTAATGACTCTGTCTTTTGTCTACGTTTTGTATCTTCCTTGCTGCGTTTTGTCTCTTTGAATTGCTACTGTGTTGTGCTTATCACGTGAGCACTTAAAATATCCTTATGTTGTCTGCTGCTACTGAATTTGTTTTGTAGTCTTTGACTAAATGTAAAACGATGCTGCTTAGAGTTTAACACTTCAGACAATGTGAAGGGCTTTGGCCTCCACGTGTGTGTATTTGCTTCAGCCTTGTAAGTGTCACGTGAATAAGGTCATTTTGTCTAATTCATTTTTGTGTCTGAAACTAAACCGCCGAGAGCCTCTCTTGTCTCCTTCTTCGACATTTTACACACATATTTCTTTGTTTCTTCATGCTTTCATTGCTTCTGTATGTGGATTGATGGAGAATCAGAGTTTTTTCTTACATATTTTCCCTCCTTCTCCATTAATCTATACTTAGAGCCCCCATTTATGAGTGAAACACAAGAACCCGACAACCCTAACTTTCCTACAATTGTGAGATTTGCCGAAATCAACTTCTATTTCATGTGGTTTCTCTCCTATTTCACCAATCCTAGCTCAAAATGAAAAAAAAAACTAGAGAAAAATCTCCAAATCCGAAAAATCCCCAAACCTCGAAACCCTAATTTTCGTCACTTCATCGAGGTTGGTTTGATTTGTCTCCGGAGTCATGGGGCTTCTAAAACCTGTAAGTAATCCCTGCAATCTTTTATGTTAAAATTTTAGTTTCGAAATCAGAAGGATTTAACTCACCTTTGATCTTTTCCAGGTTGAAGAAGTCTTGAGCTATCTTGTCCCTTAAAAAGTGGAGTCTGATGTCAACGTGCTTAGACCTCTCATGCAAGACTGGGTCTTTGCTCAAGTATAATGCACTTTGGCTGTCTATGAAAATTAATGTTGTAGCTAGGTTAGTTTTAATTTCTACTAGGATGCCTGTTAGCCATGTTAATTCCTTTACCCCTTCTATGATTGCCTAAAATTCTGCTTCTGTGGATGAGAGTGATACAATTGATTGTTGTTGTACCTTCCAACTTATTGTGTTTCTTGCTAGTGTAAAAAAGTATGCAGACATTGATTTCCTTGTGTCCCTATCTGCTGCATAATCTACATCTACATATCCATGTAGACTTAAACTGTTATTGTTTGTTAGCTTAGACTTAGTGAAACACAGTCCATGGCTTAGGGTTCCAGTAAGGTATCTGAAGACATTCTTCAGTCCTTGCCAATGCTCAAGGCCAGGATTAGACATGAACTTGCTCAGAATGCTAATAGCATGAGCAAGATCAGGTCTGGTACGAAGCATCATATACATGATGCTACCTACTCCAACATCATAGGGGTATTTTAGCATGGCTTTCCTTTCTTCTTCAAATTTGGGGCACTTGTCTGCAACCATCTGAAGGTGTGGGCTTATATGAATAGAAGTTGGTTGTACCAATTCCATATTAAACTGACCTAAAACCTTTCGGATGTAACCTTTCTGATTCAACCATAGTTTCCCTTCCCTTCTATTCCTTATAATTTGCATCCCTAGCAACTTCTGAGCTTCTCTTAGGTCTTTCATTTCAAAGTGCTTGCTCATATTGGTTTTCACCTCAATTATTCTACCTAGCTCCTTTCTAGTAATAATCAAGTCATCCACATAAACTAGCATGAAAATGGCTTCTATCCCTCCTAAGTCCTTGTAGTATAGGCAGTAGTCATAGGCACTTCTAATAAAATTCATCTCACTAGCTATTTCATGGAACTTTTTGT
>JANKOD010000001.1:11389993-11403573 GCA_026284645.1 Erythroxylum acuminatum
ATTTGGCAAAAGAAAAGGAATAATAAGTTTTTGATAAATTAAGGGATATGTTTTGAATATGAAGGATTAAATGGATTGAAGAATTTATGGATTTCAAATTAAAAATTGAAACAACTATGAATGATGTGTAAATGAAAAAAAAATGAAGCGATATTAGTTAAGCTGCGATTCGTTTGTTTCGAGTTGGGCTCCAAAAACGGGTCCCAGCAGATCAGTTGAAAACTCCTTCGATTTCATATGGCTTTCCTTCTCCTTCACCAGTTGTAGCTCAAATTAAACAACCCTAGAAAAATCCCCAAATCCTGAAACCCTAATCTCCACCCCCTTTGTGAGATCTGTCAACACTGCCTTCGAAATCATGGGGTTTCATTAATCTATAAGTATTCCCTACAGAAAATGAATTTCTTTTTAGTTAAAACCTTGATCCCGAAGTCTGATGGATTTCGTTCTCCTGTGATCTTTTCCAGGTTGAAGATCCCCTTGGTGATTTGGTCCCTAAAAAAGTGTAGACGCATGCCTATGTGCTTGGATCTCTCGTGGAGGATTGGATCCCTACTAAGGTACCAAGCACTCTGACTGTCTGTGTATAAAATTGGTGTTGTGATGTCTGTGTTGATTTCCTTAAGTATACGTGGTAGCCATGCTAGCTCTTTTACCCCTTCAGTAATTGCATAATATTATGCTTTTGTGGTAGATAGGCTTACAACTGATTGTTGTTGTGATTTCCAGTTGATTGTGTTTGCTGATAGTGTGAAAATATATGCTGAAATTTACTTTCTTGAGTCTTTATCTGCTGCATAATCTGCATCCACATAACCACATAAAGACAGATATTTGCATTTTGTTAGTTCTATTTTTGTAAAACATAAACCATAGTTAATTGTTCCAGATATATATCTGAGAACCCTCTTGAGCCTTTGCCAGTGTTCTAGACCTGGATTGGCCATGAACTTACTTAGGATACTTATAGCATAGGCTAGATCAGGCCTTGTGCATAGCATAAGGTACATTAAACTTCCAACACCTACATCATAGTGATAGGGAGCCATAGCGTTCTGTTCTTCTTCTGTCTTAGGACACTTATTAGAAACCATCTGCAAGTGTGAACATAAAGGAACTAAAGTAGGTTTGGCTTGCTCCATATTAAATTGAGCTAGGATCTTTTTGATGTAATTTCTTTGGACAAGCCATAGCTTTCCTTCCCTCCTCTTTCTAATAATCTGCATTCCTAGAAGCTTCTGAGCTTCCCATAGGTCTTTCATTTCAAAGTGAGAGCATAATTCAGCTTTAACCTCTTGAATTTTATTCAAGTCCTTCCTTGTGATAATGAGATCATCTACATAGACTAACATAAACACTGCTTTAGCCATTCCTAGATCTTTATAGTATAGGCAATAATCATATAAGCTTCGGATGAAGTTCATACTAGCAGCAACCTTATAGAACTTCTTGTTCCATTGTCTAGGGGCTTGTTTGAGCCTATATAGGGATTTTTGCAATAGGCAAACATGATCCAGTTTGTTTTTGTCCTCAAATCCGATTGGTTGCTTCATATATATGATATCTTCTAGCTTTCCATATATGAAAGCTGTCTTAACATCCATTTGATGGATTTCCAAATCATATAAAGTTGTTAGGGCTAAAATAAGCCTAATTGTCTTGAATTTAACTACTGGAGAGATTATCTCTTTGTAGTCTATCCCTTCCTTTTGCCTAAATCCCTTAGCTATAAGCCTAGCCTTATAAATCCTAGGTTCTGCTTCTGTTACACCTTCTTTCAATTTGAACAACCACTTATTCTCAATTAATTTGGCTTTTTAAGGTCTAGGGACTAAAGTCCAAGTGTTATTCTTCATTAATGAAGAGTATTCCTTCTCATAAGCTTCTTTCCAATTTTTAGCATCTTTACTTTCATGGTTTCATCGTAGGTTTCAAGGGCCTTATTTTCTACATTTTCGGCCATGAAACATGCATATTCAACCATGTCTAATTCATTGTACCTTCTGTTAGGTATTCTAATTCTTGGTTGCCTATCCTTAGTGAGTTGGTAGTCTTCTAGGTTCTCTTGAATTTCATTCGTAGGTAGGTGTAGAGCTTCTCTTTCACCCTCAACTTCTACCTCTTCCCTCCTTTCTTCATATTGTGCTATGCCTTCTAGAGGCTCCACAGTTTCTGATTGTAAACCATAATCTTCTTCAGATTCTGGTTGTACATAAAATGGGACTGAATGTCTTGCTGTCCCTAAATTCTCCTAAATGTCTCCTAGGAGGTCAAAATTTTGAGAATTCTTGTTCAGTAGAGGGAATTCATCTTCTTTAAAGGTGACATCTCTGTTAATGATTGTTTTATAGGCTCCTTTTTATAGCAGTAGGAGCTTATAGGCCTTCACACCTTCTGGATAACCTAGAAACACCCCCTTGACTGCTCTAGGCTCTAGTTTTCCCTCTTTCTGATGTGCATAAGCTGCACATCCAAACGTCCTTAGGTGTGAGAGTTTAGGCTTCTTGCCACTCCAGATTTCTAGAGGAGTCTTATAGTCATTAGCTGAGGTTGGAAGCCTATTAATTAAATAGGCTGCTGCCCTAATTGTCTTCCCTTATAGGGAATGAGAGCAACCCGATGAGAGAAGCATGCACCTAGTCTTTTCTAGGAGGGTTCTATTCAATCTTTCAGCTACTCCATTTTGTTGTAGAGTAGCTCTAACAGTCTTATGCCTAAGAAGCCCATTTTTGCTATAGTATACCTCAAATTCCTTATTGCAATACTCCGACTCATTATCAGTCCTTGGGCATTTTAATTTCCTCCTAGTTTGATTCTCCATAAGAGTATGCCACCTTATGAAAATCTCTAAAGCTTCATCCTTCCTCTTCATCGGGTAAACTCAACATTTCCTAGATTTGTCATCAATTATAGACATAAAGTACACATTCCCTCCTACTGTGGGGACTTGAGCTGGCCCCCAGAGATCACTATGAGCATACTCCATGATCTCTGTAGCTCTCTTTGCTCCCTTTTGAAATGCTGACCTATGGTGCTTTCCTAGCATATAGGATTCACAAAATTCCAACTTCCGTAGGTTTCCTTCAGGTATTAGACCTTTCCTAAAGAGATGGAGCAGGCTTTTATTGCCTGCATGACCCAACCTAGCATGCCATTGCTTGGTCTATTCAAGTTTCCAATTTATGAAATCTGACTAATTTCAGTTGAGCTTATAACATGATATAGACCTCCCCTCTCCACTCCTCTAATGATGACTCTTCCATCCCTTATGATTTCTCTAAGTCCATCTTTATATCTGATCCAAAAGCCTTGCTTATCAAACAAACTTTTCGAGATCAGATTTTTCCTTATTCCAGGCACAAATCTGACATTGCTTAAGATCTTTCTTTTTCCATCAAACATGTTGATGGAAACACTTTCTATGCCGTCTATCCTTTGCTGCCCAAAATCTATCATTTTAACCTTGGCAGTGACTGGTTCAAATGTTGTGAACCAATCACTGTGAGGAGTGACATGCATAGTGCACCCTGAATCAAATATCCATTCTCTACTTAGGTCCTCACAATCTTCAGTCATAGCCAGTATTTCATCTTTACTAGAATCTTTAGGTTTTTTAACATTTCCTAAAATTCAACTTTCAGCTGCCTTATCCCTCTTCTTTTTCCTACAATCCCTTGCAAAATGTCCTTCCTTATCACAGTAGAAACATGTCTTAGCTTTACCCTTTTTCTTCAATTCATTTTCACCTTCCTTAGGGTGTTTTTCTTTCCTACTTACCTTCTTCCACTTTCCTTTCTTGTTGTTTTTCTTATGAGACTTCTTCTCATGATTATTCTCTACAAACATCACTTCAGCCTCTTTCTTAAATGGATTGACTTCAACTATTTCTTCCATAAGAGAATCTAAAACTCTTTTAACCGTAAGTGATTCTCCACTAGCATGCTTAATTACCTTCTTGAATGCATTAAATTCAGGGGGTAATGCCTTTAGGGTTACTACAGCTTGATGTTCCTTACTTATTTTCTCATATGTAGCTTTTAAATCTTGTATTAGCTTGAAGATAGCATGATATTCCTTACTTATTTTCTCATCTGTAGCTTCAAAATCTTATACTAGCTTGAAGAAATATTATCACCTAAGGATACTGAAGTGTTCATTTTGTAGTTTGCAAGGTTGTGGAGAAGTGTCATCTTGTTAGGAAGACACGTCTTGGCATACAATTCATCAAGTTTCATCCATAGCTTCTGTGCAGTGTTACAATTCTGAAATTTTCTTATCACTGTAGGTGATAAACGAAGCATTAACTTGCAATGTGCAAGTCTTTGCATTTTCAACTTCTTTATAGGGTCAGTTTCTAGGTCATATTCATCATCTATTGCACCATAGCAGTCATATGACTTAAGAAGAGCTTACATCTGGAGTTTCCAGATGGTAAAGTCTTCTTTACCAGAAAATATGCCCATTTCTTTGCCTACCATGTTTGTTGGAAATTAAAAAATCAAAGGACTTTCTCTTACTGACTTTCTTGATGAATCTTTGAAGCTTGAAGTGTCCAAGAAAGGCCCAAGAGGTCTTGAATGCTCTGATACCACTTTTGTTGGGTTATTTACTACTTTACTGCTTATCTTTGCAACAAAGAACTGATAAAGAATTGTCAATTTTGCAGGAATGAAAAATACAGAAAAATAAAGAGACCAGTATTTTACTTGGTTCGATAGTCAAGAACTATCTACATCCAAGGTTCCCACCTTTGGTGGTAAGTTTTTCACTAATGAGGAAGAAAGAAATGAAAGAAGGCTTTATAGAGTTTGAGTGATTTTTGAATCACTTGCAAGAGTCACAAAACTCTCCCAATACTTATTGTAAGTATTCTAACACACTCCCAAAACCCTTTTCTTTTCACTCTTGATTTCACTCTCAAAGATGAATACTGAAATTGAAGAATACAATTTGTGTATGTGCTAATCTCTGTGTGTTCTCTCTGTCTGAACTTTTTATATCTGAAGAAGATGATGAATAAGGCTTTCGGTGAAGACTTTTTAGAAACAGACCAGTGGCATGTGCTTCTCACGTGGGCTTTAATGACTTTGTCTTCTGTCTACATTTTGTATCTTCCTTGTTGCGTTTTGTCTATTTGAATTGCTGCTGTGTTATGCTTATCACGTGAGCACTTAAAATATCCTTATGCTGTCTGTTGCTCCTGAATTTGTTTTGTAGTCTTTGACTAAATGTAAAACGATGCTGCTTAGAGTTTTACACTTCAAACAATGTGAAGGGCTTTGGCCTCCACGTGTGTGTATTTGCTTCAGCATTGTAAGTGTCACGTGAATGAGGCCATTTTGTCTAAGTAATTTTTGTGTCTGAAACTAAACCACCGAGAGCCTCTCTTGTCTCCTTCTTTGACATTTTACACACATATTTCTTTGTTTCTTCATGCTTTCATTGCTTTTGTAGGTGATGGAGAATCAGAGTTTTTTCTTACAATAATCATGTGTTTAGTGCCCATGTCAACTTCATTTGCAGTTCACTCTATCATGGAGGTTGTCTTCACTCTGATCATGTACTTAAATACAAAGACAACAACTTTATTTCTTCTTCTCTTTGTTTGCATAAACGATATGTTCCT
Source organism: Erythroxylum acuminatum (assembly GCA_026284645.1). NCBI lineage: Eukaryota > Viridiplantae > Streptophyta > Magnoliopsida > Malpighiales > Erythroxylaceae > Erythroxylum > Erythroxylum acuminatum. The sequence goes on from JANKOD010000001.1 coordinate 11,395,620, forward strand.
CTACTTTTATTTCCTCTTCTTTTCTTTTATGATATTAAAGCTAGTTGGATCCGGTTAAAGAAAACGGCTCAAACACTCAATATAGTGTTAATAGCTTATAGGCGTAAACTACAAGTACTAAAGAATATGCATGTAAACCATTCTTCAAGGTCAAGATCTGCGGGAATTGATTGTTGGAGCTGATTCAAAAATACTAGTTGATACTCCAGAGAACGCTAAATTACGAAGAAAATGGAAGGTCAATTGTTGGAAAGCTCCTTTTGCCCTGGGGACTTGAATAGACAAAGAGTACATTGATCATGTTCATAATGTCGATTCTCTACTGGTCAGGAAAAAACTTGAGAGCAAAATTTTTTCAAGCGTGCGATCACATTAGAAAATAAAATTTAACTCTTCATAATTAAACTTGTAATAATAGTAAGAAAGGATCATATTTATAGAGAATATGTGGTTAGCTTTTGTAATGAACAAATTAGTGTATAGGATTGGGAGAGGGGCGTTGGTTGAATTCAATTGATGCGATAAAATAATTTTAAACTATGGAAGACAAATTAAATCAAACAATACAAAATTGCAAGAATTAATCAATCAGTTTTAAATCCAATTATCAATTCAATCTCAACTTTCACATGAATGTGCATAATAAACCTTAACGTTGTTCTCGCACCTCTATCTGATTTAGTTAGGTCTAATTGTCAGATAACCCAACATATGCTCCCTAGATTTAGTGTGACAGTCGCATTACGAATTAAGAAACTAAGTTAATCTAAGCAACAATGACATAAGCTCAAATCATTTATCTTATACTAAGTTATCCATGATGATGCATGACCATTAGTTTACCACACATGAATGAGATTTACAATAATTATGATTTGTAATCATGATTCTAGCAATAAATCTATATATAAATAATGTAGTAGGCCTATATAATTGTTTATACATAAATCTCAAACTCTAACCACAAAATAATATAATCAATTCTTAAAGAAAGTTGGGAACAACACCACTAAGATTGATCAATGACGAAATGTCAACTGACCTTGATATCAGAAAGAAGAAGATTAGTTTCTCATGGATGTCAAAAACAAAAGGAATATGTGCAGCTCTACACAAGCGCTCAAGTCTCCAATTCTTCCATCCTTTGTCCCGTTTTTTTCATAACTCTCCTTTCACAGTAAAACGAGAGTCAGTAAAACGACACCAAGGGTGTGAATTTAACTTATTTTGGTTCTTTTTCCTCTAACTTATACCTAAACCAAAGTATCTTCGACGCAACATAAATATTAATCACTAAGCATTAGGAAATAAATAGATAACCAATCAAGCATTTATTAAGTTCCCCCGCACTTAGCTTTTAGATGTCCTTCAACAAAACTAAAGACTAAAATGAAAAATCAAAACACTTCCTCTTTAATCATATTTCCTAAAATAAACAGTCATAAAAAAGAGAAATATCTTTCAAAACTCAAAGAAAAAATTAAACATTTAATAATGGTACTCATGATCAATCAACAACCATTCCCTTAAAAAACTGAGCAATTTAAAGGCAGATTTTGACAAGTTATGTTTAAAAAGAAGATCAACCTATATGTACACTTAAACACCTTTTGTGATCAAGATATTCCACAACTTTACATATCTTTTTAGTTATCGACCACTAAAGATTCACATGTATAAAACGAATCAAAGGAATTTTGGAGATTGTAAAGGGCCAAAGGCTATAGTGAGAAATTTTTGGGTCACATAGCCAAAATTCATAAAAAATAATGAAGTAGGAAGATAAAATAAAACATCGAGTAAAAAAAATAAAATCTAATAAACTCTAGGTTCCATCAACTATAACAAAAACTTCGTTCTATAGCTTATAATATTCAAGCTTTCAAACCACAAATCATATAAAGAATAAGAAGAAATCACTCACAATAATAATGATAAACAATCCAATTAATCATAAGGAATGACCTTCACAACAAATTCTCCCTTATTTATATATATCACACTCAAGTCACCCATTCCTCATAACTTTAGTAAGAAATATTAATATGAATTACTTGCAAAACGAATGATTTTCCTCCTCGATAACTTCTTTTCTTTTATTTACTTCTTCTTTTTGCTTCTTTTGTTAAATAAAGACAAAAACAAAGTCAAAAATGCGAAGAAACTACATCAAAAATGGAGTTAATTAATAGGAAATAAAGATGACATTCCATTAACTGTAACCAACTCACATATATGAGCACCCCCATACTTATTCTCTCGTGTATCCATAAACATCAACAATCACAAATGCTCCACTAGCTTTTATCTAATATCCTGTTTTTTCGGAATATGTTTAGGGTTCAACCCTAGATCAAGCATTGCATATAGATGCATAACATTAACATTCAGACACGAATTGATATTTATACACAATATAAGTAAGTATATGCACTCATTTGACATGTCCCGGGGCATGAAAAATGTTAAGCGGCGATGATGTGGATTGTGAATTGTTATGTTTTGAATTTTGGTTTGATTGGATTCCAATTAGTAAATTAGAATTAATTGTTATTATTTTGGAGATTTATTAATAAATATGTATAATTGGATTTTAAAAATGCCAAGTGTAGGATAAATTTATACATAAAAAAATTAGGATGATTACGCTTATAATTGGGTGACATTTGGCATAGTTAATTAATTGACAAATGGACCAATTATTGTGTGACATGTGGACTAATTATAACAAGACATATGGCAATTTAATTTTTGGATTAATGGCAGCATATTAAATGGGCAAGTGCATTCCATGCCCTAAGACATATGTCTTTGAAAATTGGTGACACCTAGCATGTTAATGAAGCAAATTCCAGCAGCAACGTTTCTATTGCTTCCCTTAGCTCTCTCCACAGAAATTGCTTCAAAATTTTCTCTGTATTCTAGTTTTTATTCTAGCTAAATTGGTACATGAAATTCACACCTTAACCTCTCCCAAAACAGCCAAGAAACTAGTTGTTTGTTGTCTTGTGTTTTTACCGAAACTAGCTCATTTTCACCTTGAGTTTGTGATGAATTTTGCCTGCTTGGAGGTCTAGTATAATCTGGAGTTTTGAGCTGAATTAATTTTTAGCCTAATAAGTAAGTAGCAAGGCATGCTTAGTAGTATGTGAATCATGCTTGAATTGGAATGAAATGCAAGTAATGTTGGTAGTGATATGTGCTGAAAATATGTTGATTGAACTTCGAATTTTTCTATGCTTGCTCTTAGTAGATGAAGACTGTGGGATATAGATTGATTCATGGATGAATTAGGTCTAGATTTGAAGTATAATGAAGGTGGAATTATGCCAAAGAAAGATGTTAATTAAGTATGCTTGAATTGAGAAATAACTAGGACTTTATGCATAACAATGTAATAGTTTCTGGTTTGATTTTTGATGCAAGAAAGACAATGAGTTGTGAGCTATCAATTGAATAATTTTGAACTGGAATTGCAATGATATTGATGAGGAATTAGAGTATAATTCAGGTCTATTTGAGGTACAAATAAGGTGTAAGACATGAGTTAATTGTCACTAAACAGACATTGGTGTTTTAGCCATAACTTGATCTGTAGATATCCTAATTGAATGATTTTAATTGTAGATTAAACTAAATACATATATATACAATGTTCGTGAAGGAATATAATTTTATTTCTAACTCTAAGGGTTTTGAAATTTGGCTTGAATTTAAGTTTTGGATTTTGTCAATGTTTGAGAACAGTCTGTAGCATTTTGGGTGTAACTCTAGGAATAATGAACCAAATTGTATGAACTTTAGTTCATTAAAAAATTAAGACATAGAGGAAAAAAATTTTAGATGAACATATTATCTAAAAACCTCAATTTCTATGTCATAACGGCCATACAATACTGACCCAAAACCTGTCATGGGAAAATATGGAAAAACTAATGAAGGAATTGGATGAGGACTTTTGGATAACCTATCCCACGATTGTGGGAAGCCATACACGATCATGGAAATGGCATAGCAGTAAATAAAATGTTCTTTTGTGTGATTTTTGAACCAATTAAGGATAAGTTACTTAACTATGATGCATTTGGAGTTGATTAAGGTTTACATGAACATAATTTGATATTAGAAAAGTTAGTTAAATGTGTGATAAGTTTTGATTGATAATTGATGTTAAAATTTAAGGAAAAGAATGTTTAATAACATTGCATCTAAGTTTGGAATGAAGGAGTGTTATAGGAATGAAGAAATTCATATGAATGTAAATGTATTCCTAAGGATAATAATAATGCATTAAGAATGAATGAATGAGAATTGTGAATTATTTGAAATTTTTGTAAAGCTAGAAAAGAGTTAGTAATGTTTGGTTAATGAATAGATCATGATCAAGTCTACTTAAGGTATTAACCTAATTAAACTAAATGCAAACAGGACATAATTAAGTTACAATATGTGAATGATTATGAATTATGATTAAGGAAACATACTCGGGATAGTCATTGGGCATGCATTGAACATAGCACATATATGTATATGTATAAGTCAATATGTATTTGATTGACCAACTTTTTAATTTGAATTCTATGTGTATTGTATGATGTATAGACGCTCAAATCGAATACCATCATCAAGACATTATCAATCCATCCAAGCAATAGCGTGTACTGGAGCGTACTGTGAGTAACCTAGATGTTCTCAATAGGATTGATTTATTTCTATTTAACTTCCAATTAGAACTATTAATGATCTGATTGTAATTACTGATTCTAGATAATTGATTGTCCGAGGAGTTTGATATTTAGGTCTGTATTAGGAGTGTTTGTGATTTGAATGTGAATGTGAATGTGAATAAGGAAATTGAATGTTGAACCTAGATCTAATGAACTGTGAAAATTGAATGTGCTTATTGATTGAAATGTTATACTCCATTACATGATGCATGTTCACATAAAGGAGCTGTGACTGTAGTAGCCAACGTGAAAAGAGCTTTAAACTCAATTATGCACATCAGAGCTGCAGGCTCAACGTTTAATGAGTTTGGTGTCCATAACAAATATAGGACAGTGAAATAGGGGCTCGGTCACAACAAAATAAAAATAGAAGTGAGTCTCATATGCATCTGCATTTGTATATTATGATTCTAAATTATATGATTAAGAATCTATTTCTGAAATTGTGATGATAAATTGATATGCTACATTTGAGTAATTGATGTTAATGTGGTTGATTGGGATATATATAAAATCTGAAAGAGTATATGAAATGTGTGACATTCATTATGTCTTATTGAGATGAGCAATGTTGTTAGTTTGGTTATATGTGATATATTTGTATATTTGATGTGAGTGAGTCCATGATGATGGTTAGTTCACTGAGTTCGCAAAACTCATCAAAATTGCAATATGGCTTTTCAGGTACGAGAGAGGAGACCTGGTTCCTAAGTTACTCTAAAAGAACGATTTTGGATTAAGAAATGGCTCAAAGATCTGTCAGCTGACGTCTGAGGAATAGTAGACTGTTTGATGTAGTTTACTTATGTCATGTAGAACTTTTGTATAAAAGCTTGTAAACTTTCAAATGTTTTGGTAATGTAAATATTTGTTTTAATGACTACAATGTAAATCATGTTTGCAATAGAATGAAGAGTAGTTGTTTTTAAGTATTGTGTTATTCTTTATGATGCCATATAAGAGAACATAACAGCTCTAACATGTCATTATCATAGGATATGTACTTGAATGTCCTTTGGATGTTCTGGTATATACTCTATAGTAGTGGGGTGTTACAATTTAGACTTGGGTAAGACATTTTTTAAAGTTAAAGGTTCATAACACGGTTAAGGCAAAATGAAAAGGGTAATTCAAAGGGCTTAACTTTAGGATAAATCATGCCATTAGATAGGTTATTTGGATAATGTAGCTTGCAAAATAAAGAACACCTATATCATTTATATGTTAATGCATTGATAAAAAATGTGGTCTAACATATAAAATCAAAACAAAGTAAATTTATACATGTCATGAAGGTCACACATGAGTAAAAGACAATGAGACTAATATAAATGAGACAATGAGACTAATATAGATGTATTAGTCTAAGATGTTCAACATCTCACAAACTTATATCTACCTACTAGTCACCATGCTTCTGAAAGAAACGCACACTAACCAACCATAGAGTAAAAGTAAATACCAAAGTTGCCATGAAATTTTTTGGTTAACTCAACTCTCTAATTATAAATGTATAATCTCAGAAGCAATAGGAAAAGACAGAATGTTTGTTCTTTTTTTAACATGCAAAAAAGAACTTAAACGTACATATTAAAACCAAATTCCCCTTCCCACACTTAAAACCTACATTGTCCCTAATGTAACAATAAATGTAAGAGATGAAGCATTTAATAAGAACATTGTCCCTAATGTAACATTAAATGTAAGAGATGAAGCATTCAATAAGAAAAATGGAAAAATGTAAAAGAAAGGAACAAACTTTCTTTGAGTTATTTCCCAAATAGTGCCTTTGTTTACTATTGTTGGCTTGACTTCATGCTTTCTTTATCACGTGATAAAATTTTAATCTTCAAATTTCACCACTTCAAAATTCTCCACTTAATATTCTTCATAAAATAGGTTTAAGCATTGATCATTCATCTTAAATATCTTCCATGTTTTTGGACCTGAATTTCTATTGTACTATATGGAGAAACGTTAGAAACTACAAAAGGACCGACCCAATGAGAACGTAACTTGTTTGGAAACAGTTTAAGTCTATATTTTTATACTATGTTAAGAATATCATAGATGTCTTTATAGATGATTTACAATTAATAAAGACTCATATAATAATTGTTTATATAATCTTACACTTTTTTTACAAAATAAAAGTTGCATAGAAATTAAACTTACATTAAATTTTAAAAATGCCACTTTACAGTTAAACAACTCGTAGTTCTAGGCCATGTTGTTTCATTTTGGGGGAGTTAGGTAGACAAAGCTAAAGTTGATATTATACAATCTTTACCTTATCTAACTAGTGTGTAGGAAATTTGTTCTTTTCTTAGACCTGTAGACTTTTTCTAAAGATTTATCTAGGACTTCTCTAAGATAACATTGCCCCTATATTTATTGCTACAAAAGAATGAGACTTTCGAGTTTAATGAGGAATGTAAAAAGGCATTTTCTAAGATAAAAGACCTATTGACCTTTGCCGCAATTATACAACCACCTAATTAGAGTGCTTTTTCAAGATGATGTATAATGTAAATAATTATGCAATAAGAGTAATTTTGGTTCAAATGATTGGAATAACACCTCATGCCATTTTGATCGCGGCTTTGTCGTTCGATTAATTAAATCGACCTCAGAAACCGGTCAAAACAAAATATTCCAAGATTGCAGCAAGCTGAACCTCGGGTCGTCTCTCAAAGGAACCGTTATGCAACTGATTCTAAGTCTAGCCTAGGGTTGAAATGCAAAGAAAGCAATTAAAAAGGGGGTTTTGGTTTGATTTTAAAACTAAGGTAAAGAAAAGTGTAAAGTATATTTTTGGATTTTGGGAAAATTTAACTATTGAAAATAAACAAGATTGAAAACAATTTACTAAGATTCTCTTGAAAATGTGGCTCGGGTTATCATCGTTCAAATTGATTTTCGGGGTTGAAAATCCACTAAGTTTCGAAAACAAAACCTTAAAAACTATTTAAGTCCAAGAGTTTAATTAATCAACTCGATTAATTAAATCTTGTTAAAACCCTTAGTGTATGAAATGGACTAATTTATGCAACAAGTTAACCAGAAAAACACAATCGATTCAACCAAACACAACTAGGCAGATTAAATCAACTATTGCAAATCTGAATAACATACATGAGACTTCATGTATTCGGCTCAACATTCAACATAAACAAATCCAAGTCACAAATCACTGTCTATCACCCGATTAAACTATAACCAGGTTC
>JANKOD010000001.1:11408261-11426671 GCA_026284645.1 Erythroxylum acuminatum
TAACCCGAGCCACATTTTCAAGAGAATCTTAGTAAATTGTTTTCAAACTTGTTTATTTTCAATAGTTCAATTTTTCCCAAAATCAAAAAAATATATACTTTTATACTTTTATTTCCCTTAGTTTAAAATCAAACCAAAACCCCCAGTTTAATTGCTTTCTTGCATAATTCAAACATTAGGCTAGTCTTAGAATCATTTGCATACTGGTTTCCGAGAGAGACGACCCGAGGTTCAGCTGTGCTGCAATCCTTGGTATAAATTGTTTTGACCGATTTCCGAGGTCAGTTAATTTAATCGAACGACAAAGCCGCGATCATTATCTTTATCACAATTATATGTTTATATGTTTGTTCTTACTATAAGTGATGATTCCCTATACACACGTAAAACTTTTTAATATTTTATTTAAAGGAGTATTTTCACATAGTTATAATTATCTTGTAATAGCATTTAATGTCATCTTCATTTTATGAATATATCATAAGAAGTAGCTTTTGTCCTTGAAAATCTAAACTTATAATCATAATATGAGAATTATTGGGATAAAGCTGTCCCTTTTTTATATTGTTTTAAGGGATTCTCATGAATGTACTTATTTGAGTATCAAATAGGGTGAGAGTTATGGATAGGAATGGCAAGAGACTGGGTTGGGCTCGATCCCCCTATGGGCTCAAGTCTGGTTTGAAATCATTTTCTAAAACTCAAACTCAGTCTGAAATCTAACTAGACTTTGCTCAATATTGAACTTGTTCAGCCTTCCAATAGCTTGGAGCCCAATTAGACCTAAGCAACTTGGAGTAAGCTTATGTCCATTAGGCTTTAATTAGATCCAATTAGGATAGGCCAAGCCTAGTTAAGTTGGGTTAAGCTTAAAAGTCCAACACATTTAAAAAAAATCAAATGATCCTAAAGCCCATTTAGGCTAGATAAGGCCCAGAGTCCAAACCTTTTAAAAAATATTAAATATTTCAAAGCCCAATTAGGGTAAGCAAGTCCAAAGACTCAACTCTTTCAAAGTTTTGTGATTAAAGTAACGATTAAAATACTCAATTACAGAGTTACTTTCCTCCTCTTTGTCCTTTCACTTTCAAGCATTTTAGTCATTGTGTCATTCACAAATATCCCAAAGGATTTGACTTTTAGACTTAACTTTGCTTAATTATGCTTTAGACCTCTTATCCTAAACATGCTTTATTATTAAAAAAACATAGCCATTTAAGAATAAATCAACATTATTCTTAATATATTTAGGTTTACGGTTGTATCGGATTGTAGAGCTCAGACCCAAGCCAGTTCGAAACTCGAAAATTTTGTAAATAAAAGTTTGAACTTAATCTAAAGTCCAATCAATTCTAATTAAACTTATTGATTTTGGGTTGAACAGATTGTCGTCCCCAATTATAAACTTCTACATTTTTTTTCTGTTTGCGTAAATATCACAACAATTAATTGTTTGTGTTGGGTTCTTAGCCTTCAAATGGCTTGTATTCTTAGCATTTCCTCTAAGATTTATGACTATTTTAGTAAATATGTATTTATATGCAACTAGACAGAGATGAAAATATGTATAAATAACGAAAAAGTGTAGAACTAGGAATATATCATAGAAAGTACTTCGTATCCTTGAAATTTTAAACGTAGAATTGTAACATAACAATTAAATCAAAATTATTTAATTAAACCACAGCCTTGGCACTAGTCACACCTCAATGTTAGCAGCAAAGCATTTTCTAGGATCAACTACCAGCATTGATACACTTTCTTAAAAGAACTACGATCAGTTGGTACTGATGCCAAATTTCTCAGTTACTATAGTTTTAGATACGTCCATGAAGGAGTTGGTTACAATTTACTTCCAAATAATGTTAAGAGATTAGGTACATGGTGAGAGGGGTGAGCATTAGAACATTTGTTTAGTTTTGCACATTTTTTATAAGTTTATGTACTCTTTAAAGGTCCTGCAGAGAGGCCTCAGCTGAAACATTTTCACTCCTTGAGACCTGAATATTTAAGGAGCACAAAAGCACGTCCCCTCATCGAGTCTAGATTCTTTATCTAATATTATGGTGTTTTACTGTGTCCAACAATCCTCAGCCATTTATTTATGAGAGTCCCGCATGAGTCCTGCGTAGATCTCGCAAAATAAATGGCTAAAATTTTATAAGATAGAGTAATATTGGACAGAGTATCTGAATTCCCCCTCGTCTCCCTTTGTTGGCACAACGTTCCAAGTTATTGGAATTCTGCTCCTTAAGTAGTTCTGACTATCAATGCACACAAAACTTGCCAGAGTAAAAGAGCACCAATAACATAAAGAGTAAAGGTGCGGAAAAGATTACTCTCAACTCTCCATTGTCCCAACATTAGTGTTCTTTCTACCAAGAACCAAGCAAATGGAATGAAGGTTACATACAGAACAAAGAATAACATAAAAGGAAACCAGAAGCTTTCCATCCTCTAAAACTAAAAGAAACTCTGCACATGGACACTCAATAGTTTCATCCCAATGTGCCTGCCTTACCAAACTCATTCTCTCCTTTGTCACTTGCGTGTACCATGGAGAGCACCCTCATGGAACATCGTCTAGCTTATGTACACGAGCAGCTTAACTGCGGTCATTTCCACAATCTAAATAGGCTTTTGACCAGATAGTGTACTGTATATTTGTACAACTTCAATTTGGAAAAGCCTAAACCAATTTATCAGGAAAAATACGAAACCGACGCTGCAATTGGAATAGTTGTAGTGACTCGAACCCCAACCTTCATTGTGGTAGGTTATTAACTGCAAACAGCCTCAACAGCTAGTTTTTTCATGACATTTGGGCATGGATCTCCTCCAAACAGTTCGGGTACAACAGTTACTGAGCATGAGTTCTGCCCGACACAAAGCTGCAAAATGAAAAGTTACATTAGTGTCTGGTCAGAAGCAACGGGTAAAATAACCATTCAGGATCATGAACAGTTAATTCAGTTATAGGACTACGAAAAGGCAGTTGCAAACACTGAGACAAAGAAAACTGTAGCATACCCGGTTAAAAGCATCATACGAATGGAAAGCATGACAGTTCCCTTGACGGTAGTTTCCACAAGTCCCTTCTGGTGTGCCAAAGCTTGCAAACTTAATAGAAGAAATTTTCTGCCCAGGGCCACATGACAAATGGACCTTAGGCCTCAACGGTTTATTCACCTTACCAGAGGCTTGCATCTCATAATTCATCAAAGTTGGCTGCCACTCATAAATATCAGCACAAACACTGTCCACTTCTCTCCTTAGCAAGGAAATTCCATTAGGATCTCCACCCCATTCTTCAAACACAATTAACAAGTTTGCTGTTGGGTTTAGCCATGATCGAGGAACATGATACCTGAAAGGTTGAATTTTTTTCTTTATGTGTTAAATTTTCAATGGACTCTTCATGTGATTAACGGGAACTGAAAAAGCTAGTTAATACTTCATTACCATCTTTGGGAAGCTTCCTCACAATTCCTCAAGCATTTCGTCTCACTAAATGTTCCAGCATAGTTGCATTCACCACAACTTCCAGAGGCTTTATTTGCCGGCCAATAACGTCCAACACTTTGTCCATTTATCCACACCTGTCCTTTGCCCATACTAGCCATGTCTAATGCCAATGGGGAATTTCCAGCTGGAGCGTTGAAGGTAGTCTGTGAAAGATGGCATAAAAATATTACTCCAAGACTTGTTATCATTTAACATACTACTGATCATCGGGAAATTTTAAATGGAAGTGGACTGGTACTTCTTTCAGGTATTGGTTTGACTAAAAAGTATCACATTATCAGAGCCACAATCCACTTGTAATTAAAACAAGGGAAGAATTTTCAAACTGCAAAGCTAACTCAATAACTTGGTCCATAAACGACAAACAAGGATTGCCAAGAAAATTTGATAGAGCGCAACACTGGGAAGCACATATATTTCATTGTTTATGAAGTTGACAAGATACGGTCAAGGGGGGTTTCAGATACTCACTTTGTACCACATCAGTGGCTGTCTTCTTGAAACTAAAGACCCTTGTGCCCACTCAACCGAGGAACTCCCGCTGAGTGAATGAAGGCTTAATGCCTCTCCTTTAAGACCAATCTGATTGCAAATGTAAAAACAAATGAACTTCAGCATAGCTGATGAAAAATGAAAGTACACGGTGAATTTTAGATGAGAAACCTTGTATGTCCACTTCTGCCAAGACAAGTCCCTCCTTCCCTCGTTGAGACCATTCAATGACACTGGGCCAAGGACACCAGTACTCCATGTCTCAAAATGTGGACCAACGTTCTGCATCAAGTATCAATATCAACAGCGGGTAAATGCACAAGTAAAACCAATGCAGCCTCTCCATGTTAATTAGTGCAAACATGCATGTATATATATATGTATGAAAGAGAGACACAAACCGGGAGACCAACAGCAACACTCAGAAGAGAAATTCTATTAATACCGGCTCTCATCTTCACACCTTGACTAAAGGTCAATTTTGGGAATTCCAAGCTTCCATAAGCAGTTCCTGCTCAGATTGAGAAAATATATCCAAACTTAATTTGGTTTATCAGGTTAAGACTGCAAGCAATATGTTGTATCGTACTTGGACAGAAGAAAGTATTGCCTTCTTGCAGATACAGAAATATATGGCACTTAGAAAACTTTTCAAACTGATAACATGAGAATATTCTAAGTTGGCGTTTAACATTTTTCTATTTCCTACTCTTCTTTCATTCTTTTCTCTTTTTACTTGCAAACAGCATCCTAAAACAAAACTATGTGCACCTGCTCGTTGACCGTTGACAAAAACGTGCAAAGCATGGCCTGCTGATAAAACAGTAAGAACAGGATCCTTCCCCTTTTCCAAGAATCCTTCATTTGAGTGAATATTCACACTGCAGATCCAAATTAAAAATGTCTAAAAACATAAATGCCAGAAGATGAAAAGATCAAGGACTAATCCAAAAGAATAGAAGAACAAGCGAAGTTGTATGATACTCACTCAGTCATGTACCATAAATAATCTGAACTGTCTCTGGTGGTATTTAATTGCTCCAACAACCCAGTCATCGTGAAGGTCTTATCACCATCAGAGCCAGGGTCTTCGTTGTACGCCTGCCAAGAGAGTCCTCCATGCACAGGAACGGGAGTCATCTTCATGTTTGCAACTTGAGCACCAACCTGTCCAGAACATGCACATCAACATTGTCACAAATAAAAAACAAGAACTCTTTCAATTTTCAGGGAAAAAAATATCATCCTTTGTGGAAAACTACAGTAATTCAATGTTGAAAATGGAAATTGTTTTGATCTTTTCAGAAAGAAATCCTCACCCTTGCAGTGTTGTAAACAGTGTTTTTGCAGTCTGGAAGAATACTGATAGACCAGGGAGGAAGGTTGTAGTGCATGTTACCAAAAGCTACTTTTGCAAATGACATCTGGTTGTAATTTGCAAGGAATGCAGAACAAGCTCCAGATTGTGATTTGAACACATGAGCCTATACAATATTTATGAAACACGAGAGAAGGTTAACACCACTTTAAATTAAGACCACTTTAGAAAGAATACAAGTAAAGGTCACCTCTTCATAGTTTCCCAATTTTATCACGGTTGCATCTCCAGAGACTAGAGCTGGTTCAGCAAGTTTAATTGCTCTATGTAGATCTTTCAGATGGCCCCATTTAGGTTGCCTTAAAAGTCCTGCGTGCATGAAGTAGGACCTAAACTTCAGAATTATGCAGAAGGAATTTAAAACTCTTGACTACTAAATAGTCGCAAGAGTATCATTAAATGGAGGCAGTGTCAGTTTGCTATTGAGAAGAGAAATCTTATTTCATATCGACATCAGCATTCTTGCAGAAAAGAATTAATTAAGTATGGTGACGAAGGTATTTCTTTCCACGAACATGTAATAAACACATACTTATTTTCCAACTCTTAGAAAGGAAAATTTAGTTTCCAACTGAGGCAAGGACCAACCAAATAACGGGATATGCATGCGTCCAAATGTTCTCTAACTGTTGTAAACTTTGAACCATCAAAATCTCACAAGAGCCTAAAAGGACATATGGCTTTTTGAGAATGAAGCTGATACGTAATCAGCTCTTGCCTATAACATCTCAGGCTCTCATGATGATAATTAAATAATAACTCCTGCACCTTCTACATGAAGGCTTATTCGCTGGTGTCAATGACAGTGCACATAGCGACAGGATATATTTAAGCAGCCTGTTCATCATAAGATGCTAGAAAATAAAGAATCATTTTGTTCCGATCCTTTTAGACAGAAAAACCTGATTATGACTTAACAAACATAAGGGAACATGTGCGTACCATATTCATCAAGAGGAGCATCATAATCATAGCTTGTAGCTATGAAAGGACCACCGGCAGTTCGACCAAAATTTGTTCCACCATGATACTGAAACAAGAAAAGCAGCATATCAAACTTTGATTACCTACACTAGGATTCCGGAAAACCTATGGAGTTAGTTAATACTCTGAGAATAATCTAACCATGTAGTAATTAACAAATGCTCCTCCTTTCTGTATGAACCTTGCAACCGCGAATGCTAAGTCTTCAGCTGGCCGGTAAGGAACTGGACCACCAAATTCCGTAAACCTGTACGGATAACAGAAAAAAAATTCTCCATAAATTTCCAGTTTTTGGCATGACACATGTATACTAATTCTTACCATGCAGTCCAGGCCTCAGTCCACATCTTGGGCTTGTAAGGCTTGTTCGGTGAGAAGTAGTCACAATAGAAACCGTTGCAGGCATTAATCTGTCAGGACAGCAGAAAGGTTAGAAATAGGAAAGCGCAGAAGCCGAAAGATTTAATCAACTCGAACTATAACTCGAGAAGAATATTTTGTAAAAACGAGGCAGACTCCAAGCCCTTCAAATCCTCTGTCCCGCCTATTCTGTACCTACTAGACAGAGGATCACGTCCCGACTCCAAGTACATTTATTTGGTTTGATTTGAAATGGTTGAAAATAATATATTCCTCAGTTCATATTTACGAGAAAGAAAGAAATTTATTCTCTATGAACACCCAGAAGCCATGCTGACAATGGTCAATGAATATAATAGTGAAAGCACCATCATTATTAAGAAAAGACAGAAAGTCAAAGATATGGGACTGAGCAAGTTGGGCAGCTAAGCCATGTGCAGTGAGGAATAACGCTTCATTTCAAGCAACAACAACAGTGCTTCAGATCAACCATCTAGTTTTCTCTCTCCCAATTATTGCATGGTTGGATGTACATCAGAAGTTAATGGGACAGGTGATTTGAAGCACAACAACAACCCCACTTAAGGCAGTGAGGCGACGTAACATGAGGACCATGACCATCACTGAGTTGGATATGGAGTACGAAAAGAAAGGTTGACAAAAGGTATTACAAAAAGTTAAAATAGCACTAGTCGATAGCTTACAACAGGATCTGGAGCATCATCTTGCTTGCACATGACCCATGGGACACCCGTCCCCAGACCTACAGCCATATTTGCTGCCCATTTAGCATAAGCTTGACCAGGTGCACCAAGTTCATATTCTATGGGTCCATACTCATTCTCAATCTGCCATACACATTGAAACGTAGAGAATAGAAGGAAAGTCACTTCCTCTAGTATATTTTCCGTAAAACCAACGGTAAAATGCAGATAAAATAACGGACTTCATGCTCCCTTCGATATACAAAATCTGGTTTTTTATTGAATTTGTAAGCATCCAATAAGAATAACAAAGCAGTAATTTCGCTACCTGGGATAAAATAATTGGACCACCCTGAGACTCGTACAAACTTTCTGCTTTCATCATCTTAACAATCTTTGCTGTGAATCTTTGCATATGAGCCTGTATAAAAAATTTAATTTCGATAAGTAAATAAACCAATTGGTCCAATTCTAAAATGGAAGAAAGCCGTAACAAGGGTTAATCTATATACATAAGAAAATACAAAAACTCCTCACCTTGAAAGGGCGATTATCGGTTCTGAAACTGATTCCAGGAATGTACTTGAGCCAAACTGGGAAACCCCTGAAATTTAAGCAGGGGATTTCTGTTTAAGACTTCATGAGCGAATTGAGTTCTCGAAACTATGAGCTTTGAAGTAAAGACGTTGGTAGATTACCCGAAATTCCACTCAGCACAGGCATAAGGCCCAATCCTGAGATGAACATAGAGACCTGCTTGCTGCACCAGCTTAATAAACTTGACCAGATCATAGTTTCCCTCAAAATAATACTAAACAGACAAAAGTTGCAAAAAATTAGAATTCAAAAGTTGGAACTGTAAACAAAAATATCAAAGACAAATATGTTTGGTCAAATTACTTTTCCAGGTGAAGGTTCATGTCCATTCCAAAAAACATAAGTCTGAATCACATCAACTCCTCCTTCTTTGGCCTTCTCTATAAGATCTGGCCACATCTGCCATATTCTCAACCAAAACCGTCAGGCCAAAACAGAAAAACTTACATTTAAATGTCAGTGTACATACAATAAAAACAGAGACGGCAAAGAGTGTGCCCATTTGGAGAAGCTCCGAAAAACAGGGAAAAAGTTTTTTTTTTTATAAAGAACTTGATAAACAAGAGCGTGAATGAAGGACATTTGGAATAATACCTCAGGGGTGCTTCTTGGGTAGTGAATGGATCCAGATATAAGGATCCTTCTTTGGCCATTAATGGTGATAGCCCTTGAGTCATAAGAAACAGAGGCAGAAACAGAACAAACACATAAACCCAGCAACAAAACCCCAACCACATTGTTGCACATAGCAAGCTTCTTCAAGGTCATAACTATGACCCAAAGGAAAGGATCCCTTCAAAGCAATGGCCTTTATGCTCCAAATATTTCCCTCTGAGCACACTTTGTTCAAAGCTTCTTCACGTGAACAGAAAAATGTACATATGCATGTATCAAAGAAAAATCCTAGAAAATCAACAAAACCAACTGTAATAGGAGGGGAAGATGAGGTAAGAAAGTTTCAAACTCTCGGCAGTAAAACGTGTGTGAGCGAGTGAACAAACGAGTGAGAGAAAGAGCTGGTTTACTATGCTAAAAAGGGGTGTGCTTTGCTTTGCAATTGCAGCTGCTTTCGTAAGCACTAAAATAGTGGAGGCTTTGACAAGGAAAAGGCAGACCACTTGGC
Source organism: Erythroxylum acuminatum (assembly GCA_026284645.1). Classification (NCBI taxonomy): domain Eukaryota; kingdom Viridiplantae; phylum Streptophyta; class Magnoliopsida; order Malpighiales; family Erythroxylaceae; genus Erythroxylum; species Erythroxylum acuminatum. Next base: position 11,417,425 of record JANKOD010000001.1, read on the forward strand.
ATTTTATTGTTCGTCCTTTCTCCAGCTAATTCCTTTTTCACTTTGTTGTTATTAATCGTATCAAAATAAGAACAAAATGTTAAAGGTAAATTTTCTTTGGCTTACAACACAAAGATTCTCAAGGCAAGGCAATCCCGAAACGGGGTTCTCTGTGTCCCAAATCCACGCGCATGGAGGACGTAAGCTTACTCAAGTAACCAAGAATTTACACGTACATCTCAAAATTAATGTAACTATTTAATTATAATCCCTAGTAGCAGTTAGCTCCTAGCTCCTAGCCCTTAGGAGGATGCCACCAAATAAGTGAAAGTGATATTTTTAGTGCATTGACTCGGTTAAAGTGGAAACTATCCTTTACGAGGGAAATCAAATCATGGACTGTGGAATTCTTGTTCTAAAGATGGGTATTGATTTAACTTGAAGTACATGTTTCATCATCAAGTTGTACTTCTTTTGAAACTCTTATTAAAAAGTTATGGTTAAATGACAGTTTTAATGTAGGAGGAGGACATGAGTGTGAAATTTGGAACAACATTAGCAGCCTCGTCAATAAAGAAGGCTTCAGTTGATAAGATTCCTTAATTATTAGCATAAGCATGAAAACAAACCGTTCCCTTCATAATATATGTTTGAAGTTGCCACCTGGTGGGCAATAAGCAAAACGAAGAAGAAGAAGCTTTCATTTTCAGAAATTTAAAAAACAAAGGATGGGTTGCTTGACAAGAAGATAGAGAGAGACGAAAAAAGAAAAATAAAAAAACATACTTGAATATATCATATTTGAAAAGGAATCCTCCATGCAACTCATAAATCAATCGGGACAGATTGTCTGTTCCATTTATTCTATTATCTCTTTATTCCAAGCCCTTTCATCCATCCATTATAATAAATAAATAAAAATTAAATTGATAAAAGGGTTTGAGAATAGAGTGGAACAGAAAAAGGAAAACAGACGATCTATTCCCAAATCATATTTTCTGTATTCTCACCCACTCAACCATACACGATTACAATCACCAAATCTCTGCCTCGATTTTATGATTTTCCTGCCAACCAATTATCATCTCTGTTGAAACTAAATAGGTATTAACTATATCATAATAACCAAATAGAAAATAAACAACTATATCACAAACCAGGTAAGTTTAACTAGATATATTAACAATCATAAAAGAAGTTAATTTGGTAACATAAGAGATCAAAGGTTCAATTAGTATTAGACCTATTAAGACATATGTTATATAACTTTTTTTTTAGACATTTATTTAATAATTGTACTTTTAAGATAATGTTGATTCGTTTTAAATTCTAATCAAGATGGAATAGCATATTCTTTAGAGATTTGGTTGGTTGATTGTCGTTGGACTATAGTTGAAGGACTGTCGTTTTTGGTGTGAATCAACGACAATTCTCGTATGACCTAGAGACCAAGATTTTAGAGCTATCCTGGATAATGTTAAGCAGCTGATTATGTTAAAATAGAACTTTATCAGTATAACCTAGGTTGAATCACGTTACTTTTATAGGATTTTAAGGTTGCGTTTAATTTGTAAATGTTATAGCTTTTTGGTAAAAAAAATTGCAACTATTTTTCTATTGGAGTTTTAAGTGATTTGGTTTATGTGTGTGTGCTGCAATTTTCTTTGGTAGTGTTGTCATAATTTGGGTGTGTGCAACGTTTCTCCTATGACTGCATTATTGATTGGGTGGTTTTGCTGCTGCTTTGTCTTGGTTGGGTATTTCAGTGTGTATCATGAACCTAGGCTGAAGGGGCCTGAGCTGCGTTTCTTGTGTGTCGTTGAATGGGTATTTTTGCTGCTAAGAGTTTTCTTCTGGTTTACATTCTGGGCACATATGTTGTGTTTTGGTTGACATCGTTTGACTAGGTATCTTTCAATTATTCAACGACAGTCGACAGTGTTCTTTGAGAGCTTTGCAGCTGATTTTATTTTCGATCTACGTACTCTCTCTGTGTTGTTGTTCTTCATCCTTTGTATGGCTTTTGGTGAACTGTTTTGATGTTGATTGTGTGGTTATCTATAGTGAAAGTGGTGTCCGTAAAATCTAGCAATTGAATACGACAGTACCATTGGCGAACAAACTTTCCAATTCGTTATTAAGAAGCAGGAATTATTAAGGAAGTTATTTTTCTTTCTCAAGTATCTTTTGTTTATGTTCATTGTTATTCCAATCACTTGCGTTATTTTATTTTCATCCTTTATTATCAAATACTGTTAAGAAAATCGTCTGTTGAGGTTAATACGAGGCCGTTGTACTATTGGGTGTGATTTACTTTCACGGGTAGTGAGGATGAGGGATAGTGTCAAGGGTTAAATGAGTCAGCTCTGTAATGCCTTGAGCAAAACTATTATTATATCATAAGTGAAAGTAACTAAACTAGATGAGGGCCCCATAGACATAAGCAAGGTGTGTCAAACTACGTTACCAAATCTCAAATGTTGATTTGTTATTGCGTATTTGATTTTCTTATTTCGTATTTGTCAGAAAATTTATAACAACAATTACTATTCATAATTTGTGTGAAACTACATCCTTTCGGATTTTTCAATTGGTATTAGAGCGGGTTACTGAATCAGAACTTGGTACGTCAAGTTGGTGCAGATTTTTGTTTCACAATTGTGACTATAAGAGAAGGGACATCAATCATTTAGGCATCGTTGCTGGATGGTTCCAATTATCCTGCATGGAAATCACAAATAAAGGTCTTTATTCAAGCACAGGGAACAAAAGCGTAGAACTCAATGTTACATGGTTGGACACATCCAATTATAACTGATGACAAGGGAGAATTAGTACTGAAAGATTCACCTCAGTGGATAAGAGCTGAAGAAGAGAGAGCACTTAGAAACTCTCAAGCCATGCATGCCACCTTTAGTGCTATTGATGAAGGCGCTTCAATGATATCAGCTTGTAAATCAAGAAAAGAAGCGTGACACACTTTGCAAACTATACATAAGGGATTGAAATCTGTGATAGCCTCAAAACTTCAAATGTTGGTTCTGAGATTTGAAGAGCTAAAGATGGATGAGAGTGAAACCATTAGAGACTTTCATGAGAGACTGGGTGATATAGCAAACCAAGCACATAAACTTGAGAAGAAATACTCTAACCTAAAACTGGTTAAAAAGACATTGAGATCATCACTTCCGAGGTTCATATCAAAAATTGCAACAATCGACGAAGCTCATGATATCATTGAACTATCATTGGATACGGTAATTAGAATTCTTACAAATTTTGAGATGTATTTATTAAGGGGAAAATAAGAGAAAAGCAAAAGATTGGCATTGCAAGCTAAAATTGGTAAAGCCGTGAATGACATAAAAGATGAATCCGATGAAAATAAGGAATTGGAGTTATTGACAAGAAATTTCAGCAAGTGGATAAAGAAAGTGAAGAATGATAGACTCGAATTAAGGAAAAATAGTAGGAGTTCATCAAATAGCTACTTGAAACAACAAACTAAAACTCACAAGGGTGAAAGATGAAGAAAATTTAATGTCATGAGTATCAAGGCTTTAGACATGTGCAAGCAGAATATGCTAACACCTTAAAGAAGAGAAAAGGGAAGTCTTATATGTGCATTTGGAGTGAGAATGAATCTGAAATTGAGTATGGTAGTGAAGAAGAAGTTGTGGGTAGTGTTGTGTTAGTTGTTTTGTACAACAAAAGCCTAGTTGCTTACTTAATAGTAACTAAAAAGAAAGAAACTGATGATGAAAACGTGGATAAATCAGAAAAATTCGAGAAAAATGCAGACGAATCATCTCAAAATCTAACTTCAAATTATGATAGTGATGACAGTGGTTCTGATGAAAAAAGGAGGATATCTATGAAGCTTATGAATTAATGTATGCAAACATGTAAGAAAGATGAAAATCTAAAGAAGGAAAGCCTCTCCATGAAGAACATCATTCAAGATCTAGAGAAGTTATTGTCCACATTAGATGAGCCTGATGAAACAAAATTGAAGTTGGTCAGTACGAAGAAAGGAATAAGGATGCTAATTGGAGGTGCACAAAAATTGAAACAATTGTTGGAAATTGGTAAGATTAAAGGAGAGCTCCAAGAAATTGGCTATAAAGGTGAATATTCTAAGTCGAATAATGAGGAAAATGGTGCAATCAAATATGTCCAAGGAGAAATCTCAAGGAAGAGCCGAAAGTTCATACCTACATGTCACTTTTGTAGGGTAATTGGGCACATAAGGTCGAATTATTACAAGCTCTAACAAATGATATTTCAAAGGGGTCAAAACCAAAAATCTAGACACTCTCCACTAAATTTTCAGTAGCAACACAAGTTTCCAAAAAATACTTAGATTTGAAAGGGTCAATTACAAGTACAAAGATGTAGTGAAGGAAAAACAAGAAATTTTCTAGATTCACAATTAGTTGTCGTTGTTAAAGAAACTGGTCAGATAGAGGATCTGTTAGTTGCTTCTAAGGGAGAAACCAACCAGACATTTGATGACAAAGATAACGTGACGAGAATAAGCCCAGGTTTGAATTTCTTCAAGAGACACAGGGACTGAGTGCTTTATATGTGTGAAGAATATTTTGATGTTGTTTAAAAAAAAAGAGGGCTCGAAGAAGTTAAAGTCTAGACTTTTAAAGTTTTTTTATTTATGGGTTTTCTAAGGTTTGGGTGATTGGTGTGTGTTTGACTTTTCTTTACTTATTGAATAGTATATTTGATGTGAGAATGAGGCTTTGCTTGATGATTTGAGAGTTTTGCTTTTGGATTTTGATTTACAAAGTTATGTCAAGAATATGTTGATGCTTAGTTGGAGACATGTAGGAAGATTCATATTTTCTATGATTTGGGTTTCTCAAGTTTTATCTTGGTTTATTTTTATATCGTGAGCTGTATAAATTTTGGCAATTTATGTTCATATGGTTTATATGAGGAAAAGATTGATTAAATTTGATTATGATTTGTTGAATGCATTTTAAAGGTTTCTGAATTTAATCAGTCGTATGCGGATGACTTTGATGTGAGTGATGATACTTTGGCTAGTGTTTTGAATTGTGGTAAATTGTCATCTTGAAGTGCTTATGATTCTTCTGTTGCATCTATTGTTGATTCTTATGCCTCTTTATTCGCTGATATTGAAGTCATTATTCGTTAGGATGATACTGACAATCTTAAAGGTGGTATTCCTACTCAACAAGAAGGGATTGTTGCAATTGAAGTGAAAAAGAGAAGAAAATATGTGCTTTAACTTTTTGCTTCGCAAACAACACCTAGAGTATAATTCTTAGTGCATTATAATCTAAATAAGCATATTATAATGTGGATATGACAATGATTAGAAGGTGTTATGATGCAGGTGTGTCATTTAATTTAATACTACTCAATCTTATTATTATCAGTTTATGGTGGATGTTATTGCCTCTTATAGTCTAGGATATAAATCTCTTTCAATTGGTGACTATAGATGTAATCTCCTAAACAATGTTGTTCATGAAATATTATTTAAGTGAAAGAAGAATGACTTTGGTAATTTATGGGTATTCAATCATGTGTGATGGTTAGACAAATAGATGAGAAAAACCTATTATTAATTTATTGGTTTATTCTACTAAGGAGACGATGTTTTTGAAGTCCATTGATGCATCTGTCTTGTAAGAAATGTTGATACTTTATTATAGATATTTGATGAAGTTATGAATGAAGTTAAACCTAAAAATATTGTACAATTCATTATTGACATTGATGCTACATATAAAATAGGTGGAAAAAGGTTACAAAACACGTATAATTCTTTCTATTGAACTCCTTATGATACATATTGCAATGACCTAATATTGAAGAATCTAGGAAATGTTATATACTTTCATATCATTGATGAAAATATGCAGTAATCAAGAAAAGTGACTACGTTCATCTATAATCGTACATAGCTTTAGAATTTGATGAAAGAAGATTTCACTAATGGTAATAATCAAGGATACGGATTTCGTACCGTTCCGGTCAGTACCGGCCAGAAGGTACCGTACTGGTCAAAAAATGGTACGAAATTGTAAACGTCGGTACCGGGGTCAAATTTCGGCCGGTACCTAAAACTACCCCCCCGACTTCTGGATTCTTCTTCGGCCTCCTGTCTCCCACGCCGCACGCCTCCTCTCTTCTCCGGTGTCTCTCTTCGTGTCTTGCCTGGCCGTCACCGTCTCCTCCTCGCCGTCGACGTCTCGTCCAGTTCTCCAGTCCTCCTTCAAGTCTTCGTCGTCGACGTCTCGTCCAGTTCTCCAGTCCTCCTTCAAGACCCGACCCTCAGACAACCCTCACCGAAGACCCGATTGTTTTGGGTGTTTGTTTTTTATTTTGTGTTTGATTTTTAATGGAATTTTGTTGTTGATTGATTCTGTGATCCTAGGTGTTGTTGTGGATTTGGTGTTGTTGTTGGATGGAGGTGGATTTGGGGAAAATCCTAGGTTGATTTAGGCTGAGAATGAGGAAAAAAATGGTAGAATTGGGGAAAATGGTAGAGGTTAATTTCGGATGATGGTGGATTTGGGGAAAAATCCGAATGTGTGAATGTTGAAGGCTTAAAGGTTGAAGCTAATTTCGGTTGTTTTGATTTTTGTTTTGTAATTTCGGTTGTTGAAGTGAAGTTAAAATTGAAATTGAATTTTGTCATTTTGCCTTGTGGAAGTTGAACCGAATGTGTGAAATTAAAATTGATTGGTGATTGGTCATTGTTGGTCTGATTGAAAATTAAGTTTGGAATGGTGAATTGGTGATTGTGATTTAGTCTTTTAGTAGATTTATGAAATTACTATTGAATTGTTGAATTATTGTGAATGAAATTGAATTTGACTATTTGAGTTTGTGCAATTGAAATTGAGTTTGATAATTAAAATCAAAGCAACATTTAAACCAAATTGTACAATTGACAATCAATTGATCAAATGTGAAATTAATAATTAAATGTAAAATTGATAAATTGATAATTAAAATTGACAATCATTAATTGACACATTTTTAATATTTGTTAAATGGTCATTAATTTTTAATATTTGGGTATTGAATTTTGATAAATAATTAGTTAAGTATAAAATTATGGAATTAGAAATTAATAATAATTTGATTGTAGTTAACGATAGTATTTGCTTATCTGAGTATTAGTTTTAGCTAGGTAAATAATTAATTGACTATAAAAGTTAAAAAATGTTGAACTTTAATGAAATGGTAATATATATGTGTAGGGAATCATAAATATTTGAAATTGGTAATGTTATCAAATTGTGAAAATATGGTTGATGTAAACAGTAAACTAGTAAAGTGTACAGTACAACTATACAATAAGTATGAACTATTTTGCAAATTTTAAAAATTTTAGGGACTATTTCATAATTTTTTAAAATTTTCCGAAATGGTATCCAGTACCGACCGGTATCGGTATAGTTCCGTTCTAGAGCTTAATCTAGTACCGAGCTCGATACGGTATTCATAACATTGCCTCAAAAAATTAGCAAATAATTGGTAATTTTTTTTACAGGTGTTTTTTCTTTTTTTTTTTGAAACGTTGTCCTGTGCACTCAGCACATATTATTCATATCCAAAGTTAAAACGTCATACAAAAAACTCGGCGGGCATACCCCCCACTCGAGACCAGGCATAGAATCAGCCGCCCGAGCTATCTTATGAGCAACCTGATTCGCTGATCTCTTAACAAAAGCAATAGAAATAAATTGATGCTCTTTAATAAGAGCTTTGCAATCATCAATAAGTATCGAAAAATAAGACGGACAGCTTTGTGAGGAAGTCATTGCTTTGGTAATTGTTTGACAGTCCGTTTCCACACAAATCGGAGAGAAGGCAAGACTTTTTATCCAGCTGAGGGCCTCTCGAAAACACAGCACTTCTCCAATTAAAGGGTCCTTCCACCCTGGCATAAGCATCATCTTTCCTGCACAGTTGAAACCCTTACAATCCCGAATAACCATTCCTAGGCCATAGAATCCTGAAGATAAGAGCGCCACATCTATATTGCATTTAAATTGAGTCGGTATTGGGGCTTTCCATTTGGGATGAGATGGTGGAGTCGTGTCAGACGTATTAATGCGGCGATGTTGAGCAGATTGCCACTCTAAGAGCGTGTTTTTGGCTCGATGAAAAATGCTGGATGGGGCCTGGTGTTTATGCTTCCAGACTACTTCATTGCGTGAACTCCAAAGACTCCATAAAATCATACATATTTCCTCTGCTTTGCCTTTAGGACCACCGGTCATAATAGAGGCAAGCCAAGCACGTATGGTTTCCGTATGAGACACGTGCCAGTTCTCCAAATAAGTGCGCCAAACAGAACATGCCACGACACAATGGAGAAAGATGTGTTCTTCAGTCTCTTGATCTTGTCCACATACTGGACACTTATCCTCAATATCAATATGTCTCTTCGTCAAATTGGATCTGCAAGGGAGAGCTTGTCTCAACAAACGCCAGATAAAAAATTTGATTTTACCTGGAACTTGCAGCTGCCACAGTTTCTCCCAGGGAAAGCCGTCGTCTCTTAGAGCCAGATCCGCAGCCTCCATGCCCATGCGATAACCGTCCTTCACTATATACTCGCCTTTAGCGTTCCGAACCCACATCCACTCATCCTTGCGTCCCGAGAAGCTGAGGGGTATTTGGAGAATAAGATCAGCATCTCGTTGATCAAACGATGCCCTGATCTTGTCTACATCCCACCGCTGATCATGAATAAGATCGGACACGTATTGAAATTGCGATCTGGGTGGTGTTTGTATATACGGGTCATCCTCATCCATTAGCCATGGGTCCCTCCATATATGAATTTGTTGCCCATCACCAACTCGTCGTCGGCAACCAGGAATAAGGATCGTCTTGGCATGATGGATGCTTCTCCAAATTTGACTCGGATTGTTACCCAAATCTGCTGAAAAGAAATCGGTCTTTGGGAAATACCGAGCTTTAAGGATGGTTGCTGCCGTTGATTCTGGGTATTTGAGAAGACGCCATCCTTGTTTTGCCAACAGAGCCAAATTAAACTGCCTTAAATCCCGATAACCCAAACCTCCATAAATCTTTGGTATAGCTAATCTCTGCCATCTTAGCCATCTAATACCCTTATTTTCTCGTCCACCATTGTGCCAGAAAAATCCATTCATCATCCTTTCCAGCTCTTTACAAGTATCCATTGGTAGTAAAAACAGGGACATAAGGTAGTTCGGCATAGCCTGTGCCACTGTCCTCAGAA
>JANKOD010000001.1:11426771-11440346 GCA_026284645.1 Erythroxylum acuminatum
GAAAGCATGGTTGATGTAAACAGTAAACTAGTAAAGTATACAGTACAACTGTATAATATATCAATATGGACTATTTTACAATTTTTAAAAAGCTTAGGGACAATTTTATAAATTTAAAAAATATCCCGAAATGTTACTCGGTATCGACCGGTACCGTTACAGTTCCGTTTTAGAGCCCAATCTCATACCGAGCCCGGTACGGTATTCATAACATTGGTAATAATTTATCTTGTCCTACCTTACAAGATTTACAACTAATTTCTTATCACTTTAGTATTTTGTTATAACTAAGAAAAAGTTAAGACAAATATTTACAAGTAATAAGTGAGTTGCAACTCAAAATATTAGGTCTAATGTTGTAATGAAGGTTTCTAGAATTATACTTGACGATTATGAATTTTTGTCCTAATGTCAATTTGTTATTTGAATTTGTAAGACTTTAGTAAAAGTACTTCGTCTTACTCGTAGTGATGAGAAGGCAATAATGAGTTACTTTTATGATGTCATGGAGAGGGCAAAAGAAACAATCAAGGTCAATTTAAAAAATAGGAATTCTTTGTATATACCTTATCTTGCAATCATCAACGAAAGATCAGAAAGATAACTTTATTCTTTATTATTGGTTTTTAGGATTTTTTGAATCCTAGTATCTATCTTAGACTAGATTTTACAAAGAAAGCTAAAGTTAATAGCAGAGTACTATTAACTATCATAATAATTGTTTCACATGAGATGATGCAAGATTTCTTTAGTTCATAAATGGAGATATACAAGTATGCATGTGGTGATTTTGGGATGCCCATTATAATTTGCTAAAGAGACAAACTTAATCTATGTATTATTTCTTCACTTTTGTTACTTGTTTTAAATTAAAAGCACTTTATTTTATTTATGAGATTACTTTTGTTATCTTATAGTTGCTTGGTGGGAAAATTTTAAAAGTGGCTTTAGAATTCAAATTTTGAGTCAACGTATTAGCATAACTAAGTGTGAAATGAATTAAAGCATATTTGAATTTATCCATTTTAAAAAATTTAACATACAAGATTAAAAGATTTAGTCTTTATTTGATACAACGTGAAGTTTTGAGAAAGATATGTTATTATCATTATTAAGTTAAATACATTTTTTAATTATTTTATTTTATTTTATTACTAAGACGTTTAATAGAACAAGTAGTTCTATAAATCAAATTTACCTTAACTATATTAATCTTTTAACGGATTATATTTATGAGAGATTAAATTTTATCGATGAGATAATCTTGAATATAATATTATTAATATGATATTTGACTCAATGAGTTCAAATGATGGTAATGATGATATCCCCTCAATGATAAGGATTTCATAATAAATAAAAATTGAGATCAATACAAATTGAGTAGATATGTCATCATATGAAGTTTTAAAATTTTCATTTTTCTCTTTCTTTTAATTTCACTTACACTTAATGTATAAATTAAATTCTATATTCGTAATATAAATATAAAAACTTTTTGAAAAGTTTGTTTAATACTCAAACATAATATTCTTCTTAGTAAAAAAATATAAAAAAGCTTGTGTAATGCTCTTGGTTGACAATTCTTGTAAGCTACAGTAGACTTAAGGACTTGTAAGTAATAGTACATGGTAAAATGTGTATATAAGAGCCATGATTCTAGAAAACTTTGATTTCAGCATAGACATAACAAAAGAAGTGAGAAATGTAAATAGCTAGGTGAATGGTTGTACTGTAAATATGCTTAATCACAAATTCAATTCCAACATAATGATCATTTCATAATTATGAGTAGTAAATGTACTTGCATTGGATATATTGTAGCTGAAAATGAAACTAAGTTGGAAGAACATTTTGTTTTGAAATAAAGTTATTAATTTAATTTTGAGCAAATGGAGAGAAGTTCAAGTACTCATGATAATTCAACCTCTTTAGGAAGATTCGATGATCTACCTTGGACTCATACGGAATTAGTTCCTAGTATGAATAACCATACTATTTATTTGTATTATAACAAATATTTTAAAGGTGAGAGAATCATCAAGTTAAAGAAACATTTAGCTAGGATTAGAAATATTATAGAACCTTGCAAGAAAGTTAGTCATGATGTGAAATGACAAATGAAAATTTTGTTGGAAAAGTAACAGAATGAGAAAGAAAGAAGTAAAGACTGAATTACAAAATTGCTAGTAAAAGAACTTTTTGCATTAGTTAGGATGATACTAGCAATATTGAAGGTGGCATTCCCACCTAACAAGAAGGGATTGCTATAATTTGTGTGAGGAAGAGACGAAGACATGTGTAACTTTTTTGCTTCATAAACAACGCCGAGAGCTTAATCTTTGATTCTTAATGTACAATCTAAAGCATCAGCTTATAATATGGATATGACAATACTAGAAGTTGGTATAATGCAGGTAAGTCATTTAATTTTACTCAATCTTATTATTACCAATCTATGATGGATGTTATTGCCTCTTATGGTTTAGGATATAAAGCTCTTTCGATTGATGACTACAGAGGTGATCTTCTAAATAATGTTGTTTATGAAATATTATTTGAGTGAAAAAAGAATGACATTGGTTAACTTATGGGTATTCAATCATGTGTGACAATTAGACAAATAGATAAGAGGAGCTTATTATCAATTTTTTGGTTTATTTTACTAAGGATATGATGTTTTTGAAGTACAGTGGTACATCTAACCTTATGAAAGATGTTGATACTCTATTATAGATATTTGATGAATTTGTTAATGAAGTTGAACCTAAAAATATAATACAATTCATTACTAACATTGATGTTACATCTAAAGTAGCTGAGAAAAGGTTACAAAACATGTACAATTCTTTTTATTGGACTCCTTATGTTGCATATTGCATTGACCTGATGTTGAACATATAGAAGATGCTAGATGTTTTCATATTATTGACGAAATTGCGCATTAAGTGAGAAAAGTGACTAAGTTTATCTGTAATCGTACATATGTTCTGAATTTGATGAGAAAAGATTTCACCAATGGTAAGGATTTATGTCATCTTGTCTTGCAAGTTTTATAACTATTTTCTTATCACTTAAGTGTTTTGGTATAATGAAAAAAGAGTTGAGACAAATGTTTACAAGTGATAAGTGGGTTGTATATTGTAGACTAGGTCTAATGCTAGAATGGATGTTTCTAGAATTATACTTAAAGATCATAAATTTTTCTCCTAATGTCAATTTGTTATCTAAATTTGTAAGTCTTTAGTAAAAGTACTTCGTCTAACTCATGGTAATCAGAAGACAATAATGAGTTACTTTTATGATACCATGAGAGGGAAAAGTAAACAATAAAGCCCAACTTAAAAATAGTTCTTCCTTGTATACACCCTGTCTTGCAATCATCAATCAAAGATTGGAAAGACAACTTTATTCCTTTTTTTTGTTATTGAGATATTTCTGAATCCTAGTGTTTATCTTAGACCAAATTTTATAATGAAAGCTAAAGTTAATAGCGAAGTACTATTAACTATCACAATAACTGTTTCACATGAGATGATGCAAGATTTCTTTAGTTCATGAATGGAGGTATACAAGGATGCATGCGGTGATTTTAGGATGTTCGCTACAATTTGTCAAAGGGACAAACTTAATCCATATATTATTTCTTCAAATTTGTTACGAGTTTAAAACTAAAATCACTTTATTTTGTTTATGATATTACTTTTGTTATCTTATAGTTGCTGGGTGAGACCAATTTAGAAATGGTATTATAGAACTGTAAAGGTTTACATTTCTATTTTTGACTCGATGTATGAGCACAACTAAGTGTGAATTGAATTGAGCATATTTGAATTCATCATTTTTTTAAAAATTTAACATACAAGATTAAATAATTTAGTCTTTATTCGGTACAACTTTAAGCTTTAAGGAAGATATGTTATTATCATTATTAAGTTGAATATAATTTTTTAATAATCTGAATTTATTTATTTACTATAACTCTTAATAGAACAAGTAGTTCTATAAATCAAATTTGCTTTGGCCATACTAATATTTTAGCATATTATATTTATGAGAAATTAAGTTTTATCGATGAGAGTAACTTAGAAGATAATCTTGGATGGAATATTATTAAGAAGTTATTTGGTGCAATGAGTATAAACTATGGTAATGATAAGATCCCTTCAATGATGAGAATTTTGTATCAAATAAAAATTGAGCGAATATGTCATTAAATGAAGTTTCATTTTTTTTCTCTTTTCTTTTAATTTTACTTGCACTTGATGTATATGCTAAATTTTGTATATGTAATATAAATATAAGATTTTTAACTATAAGTATTTTTATTTCAAGTTTTACTTGTACTGTGTTCCTTGATGCAAACTCTTTTTGTTATGCTTATGAACCTATATTATTCTTATTGTATGATGTTTTGATGCGATCAATTGTAATATTTTAAATATCTTGTATTATTCTTAGTTTTATATATGTTAATTAAATGATCTTTTTCTTGTATTAATTATAGTTATTGTTTATAAGATAGATACGAGAAAAGTAATATTAATAAGAATAAAGAGATAATTGTTATATCCAATTTATATTATTATGATTTTTTGGAATATGGTTAAAATGAGGTTTCAAAATTATATATTGAGAGATTATTTTATATGTTATAATTTAATAAATATTTTAAAAATTTTAAAAATTATCTAAATTGATATCTGACATTATCTAGTACCAGTATTAATATCATACTATAATCAAATCTAATATCAAGTCAGATATAGTATTAATAACATTATTTTTACCTATACAAAGTAATAAGAATACATGGCCCTCTAAACAAATTACCATTTATGCAATCAAACAAAATTATAAGATAAAACTAGAGAAACCTTCAAAATAAACTATAAAAGGAGTAGTATTTTATGCGGTGAAGCACCAACAAGAAATTATGTAAAAGCTCAATATAAGTAAAGTTTTTTTTTTTAATAACAAGATAAAATATGCGTAGAGTTTGTAGTCTCTGTCTAGTTGTCTTGGTAGATAAACTCAAGTGTATATGAAGGACAAAACTCAAATATGGGATATTTACCCACTAAAATAAAGATAAAGATAAAGATAAAAATTCAGTTCTAAAATTATGCAATAAAATGGCAACAATTAGAACTTTCAACATCTAAAATTTTATGAATTAAAAAAGAAATGTAAATAAAATTCAACTTTTGTCTCCAAATTTTTATCTTTTTTAAATAGAGATTTCAATTGTTTTTGGAATGTAAAATCGTATTTTTTAAATAAAGGAACTTTAGTCCTACCGCAAGTTCTTCACCATCACCATCAACATGCATCCACTAATTGACATGAAAATTTGGCACCTATGTGCTGTACTTTCCCCGGAAAAATAAAAGGAAAAGGTGAAGGCTTAGTTGAATTTTTATAAAAAAAACTTTAAATAGCTTTGGACAAAAAGAAAATGAAAGGATTGGTTTAAAACTTACATGTCATTTCTCATAGCTTAACCCAAATTAATTACCAATTGGGAACTAAAAGCCTCTGTCTAATAACTTATTTACTTCAATTTGAACTGTCCTTGCCCTTTATGTCAGCAATTTTTTAGTAACTCAGCCAGCTATGGAATAAAGCCAAAAGTGAAAAAACAGAAACCTGAATTCTGGATTCTGGTTTCATCAATGTCATCTGTCAGTCCACCTTAATGATGTAATCAGACATTGCAGTTCAGTCCACACATAAATGCAGAACTACTTGTTTTGACTAATTCATTTTGGACCACATGGTTTATGTCACATATAACTTCTTATTAAGTCAACGTTACAGTTTTATTAAGAAACACAAGTCCTCAATAATTACACAACAAGGTATGTGGCTTCTGCTAAACTTTCACCAGAACAATTTGTTATTTTACCTGGAAAGTGAAGCCACACAATTGGAGAATAGAAACACAAATGGTATTTAATCTCACATGCAACACTAATGTCATACTCAGTAGCTGGGCTGTCACTTTCCCAAACTGCTGCAACTACTATTGAAAGACGTGCCTACGAGAGGAATGATTCTCCAATTTCAACCCTATTCTATTAAACTTTATCTACGCAACTTTTGCTTTGATAGTTTGATAGCCATCCTTGTGATCTGCTGAATTGTGACTTCGGTTACTCGAAATAATGCAGTGGCCGGGCAGAGGCTGAGTGGAACCAGACCCACTTGCAATTTCTTCAGACGAACTTGAGGTTGTAAGAGTTCAGGTGAAATTCTTCTGGGGCCCAATTCCAACTTATTAGGATTGTCAAGTTCCATCAACTACTTCTGGTTCCACAACGTTCTCTTTTCTAAGAACACGAGTTCTAGTTGTTGGGATGTAGTTTGGTCATATTTATATAAAATATTAATATAATTAAACAATATTATTTGGTACTTATTTAATACAGAAATAAATTTTATTTTGGTAAGTTAATAAATGTGACAAATTATAAATTATAAATATGCAAATTAGTTACCTCTTTATTAATTAGAGTGACAATACAATACTTTTTAATTAAAGTTTTTATATTCGTAAGAGAATTAAAAGGAAGAAACTAATTTTAAGTAAAAACAGCGTATAATGACATTTTTTTTATATCAATTACATAATATCATATCTCTATTATTTATAATCATTATTTATTCAATATTCTAAAATTATAAACGTCAATTTCAATTTTTTATTACAAAAATTATGTTTTTATAAGTGATATCATAACAGTTTTGAATAAATAATTTATCCATCGTTATTATTCAGCATCCTTTTATTTTGAGGTCGTTCGTTCGAATTGTCAAGTTCTAGACCTTTTATAATTTTATGGGATGTCTCTTATCTATTTGCTGTTCTTGAATGCTTCTTTTGTAAACTATTGCTCCCTTAGTACTGAAATTGAGTAGCTTCCTTTTATTTCCCCAGGAATGTCAACGTCTTCTCGCATAGATGGAAGATCTTTGTCACACGTTATTCGAAGTTGGCTTGTAATAAAAGGAAAGCAGAAAATATTCTGGCATTGATCATTTGTGCCTTCTTCAAGTCAAATCGTAGAATCTAAAAGCTTTTGTAAACGGTGTAATTGTCAAATACTTCAAAACATATTTCTTTTTATCTTAGAACTGACGAGTTTTGCTCTTCCAATTTTTCTGTTTTTAGAATTTAATGCTATTTTTATTTTATTCTCATGATTTATATTTTATTAAAATCTCATGCTAAGTTTATGTGTGTTATTATTGAAATTATGTGTTATATATTAAATTTATATCTGACATTATAAAAAAGATAGGTTGCTAGTCACTAAATTGACCACACTAATTAAGTGAATTTTTGTTGTCTATACATAGTGATTTATTCATAAAATATTAATACCTACTATTGAGTTAATTATATAAATAAATGATATTTATTAGTTGATAAAATTTTAGAATTTATGCAAAGGTAATATTACATGACTAATAAATATAATAGGAAAAATTAATATTTGCTTGTTTTTGTTTGATTACTAGATAAAGTTTATATGGTATTATATTTGTGATAGTATATTGTTGAGTTTGCCAAAATGAATCTTACAGTATATCCTAAATATTTAATTATTTGAATATGATAATTTATAAAGCAATTATGTACTTGCAGCAATTTTTCTTTATTCGCATGTTTCTTCTATTACCGTGTTTAATAATTTGACCATCTCTAAATGGTGCAAACAAGCCAATTTTCATCTAAGTGTTTTGGATCTTGATTTAGCATTGTAGGAAGAAAAACCTCCTGCCATTACAGATATGACCAATGAAGTTGAGATGAAAAACTATAAAAACATATAAAAGGCCTAACAGATTATGTCATAATTTCATGCGAATTACTATTGCCAACAACATTAATACTACTATTTCACAAAATAAAAGCATTAAAGAATAGCTTAAATTTGTGGAAGAACTTTTGATTTGCGGAAAATACTCTCACCGGTACACCAATGGTTGAATTCATGCCTATAAAGTTTTGATGGGTCACAAAGCGTGCAATAACATGTCTTAGGGATGATGAATATTGCCGCAAAATTAAAGACCCTGGGTATGGCTGTTGATGACTCCTTTTTAGTGTAATCCATCATGAACTCGTTACCTCATAAGTATCGATCTTTTTAAATTAACTACAATACTATAAAGTACACGTGGAATGTACAATATGCTCATTCAAGGAAAAAAAAGGCCAAATAATCAAGGAGTTAATTCAATTAATCTTGTGGGCCAAGGAGCTAGCAAGATTCATAAGCCGAAGGCTAAGAACATTAAGAAGGAAGTGCTTGCTAAAGTGAAACAGGTTACTACTAATGTTGGCAAGAAGGAATAAAAGACATATAACTGTCATTTATGTAATAAAGAAGGACATTATTAGAAAGATTGTCTAAAATATAAATTTTGGTTTGTAAAGAAAAGTACATCTAATCTTTTTGTTTGTTCTGAACTAAACTTAACTGAAGTTCCTTCTAATACTTGGTGACTTAATTCTAGTGCTACTACTCATGTTTATAATGTTATGCATGGATTCCTTATAATCCAAACCATAAACCTAACTGAGAATTTTCTATTCAAAGAAAATCGTAAAAAGGTCCAAACTAAAGGTGTAGGAACTTATTGTCAAATATTAGATACTGATTATCACCTAGATTTGAAACAAACTCTCTTTATCTTCAATTTCTAAAAACTTAATTTCTATTTTTGAACTTAATGAAAGTGGGTTTACTTTTTAAGTTTGGTGATGGTTGTTTTAGTTTATTTTACATAATTCCATTATTAGTTATATAATTCTTATGGATGGTTTATATAAATTGAAACTTGATGTTAATGATTTGAATCCCTATGTTCTTTTTATCATACCATTAGAACTAAATATAACATAATGAATGATAATTCTGCTTACTTGTGACATGAATATTTAGGTCATATAAGAATAAAATATTGGTAAAGAATGAAATTCTTTCAAATTTAAATTTTATTGATCTCGATATATGTGTGAATTGTATTAAGAAAAATTTTAACATGCTATTTATATGGGACCCATTAGGTCCCCAAATATATTGGCAATGATTATATATTATAATTATAATTTATAATTAGAATTAGATAAATGAAAATTTCTTTTATTTTTTCTTTAATTTTTCAATTAAATAATTTATAATTATAGATCAAGATTGGCATTTAGCAACACATCATGACCACCCAAATATTTATGAATGACAAAATGGTTTTGACTAACCTTTATGTGCACAATTTTTTCCATATAATTCAATTCTTTCATCATACATTGTTCTAGTTAGACATAGAACACAAAATTAATGTTTACTCTATTTTGAGTCCAATCATATTAGTTCTTCACCATTAGTTACTAATTCAATTAATGACATTTGTAAACTATTTTACAAAGCATTATTCCACATTGGTTAAAGTTTTCCCGAATCAGTACTAATCGAGAACAACAGAATATGCTCCCTGATTACTTTAGGGTGATAGATCCTATCTTGATCACTCAACTACTATATAGTTTATGCTATATCCAATGCCTACTATCTGAATGAGCCATGATTAAATAGGTCATAAGTAGTATCAAAACATCACAATCCCTATACAAGATAACTTTAGAGACCTCAAGTCAAATGATCACTTATACAATCATCACAATGAGAATTATATAGACATACAAGTAATGTTCCAAAATGGGATTCTCATATCAGGTTTGTTAAGTGAACTTGTTCTCTAACAAGTACGCACATGCTTGTTTAAGTATATCTATAATTTAACCTATGAGATCGACTATTTCTTTCACAAGTTAACCTTTTTGCATTTTATTAATGTCCAATCTTAATAGAAAAAAATTAGGAACAATTTAGGAATAATACATAAATGCAATATGAATCTCATAATTATAATCTCATAATAGTTTCATTTGCAATATATAATTATCCCATAAACTTTATCATATACAAGATAAAAAATGCCTTTAAATTATATTGTCACTAAACTACAATCAATCGATTGACTGTAGGGCATAAACTAACAATCTCCCACTTACACTAAGCTAATCATTTAACTATCTTATTCCATATCACCATATGACGATTATACTACTACTGAGATAATGCCTTAATGAGAAAATTCTACAAGATTCTCTATCATCATAATTAAGAAAATTTGCCTAAATACATACTTGGATCTTTGATGAGACCTTAACTCCTTTTGCATGCCCAATGACTTTAATGTTTAACAATGCTACGATATCAGGAATTGAGAAATTTTGTTGCCAACAACATTAATGCTACTATTTCACAAATTAAAACCTTTAAAGAATAGCTTAAATTTATGGAAGAACTTTTGATTTATAGAAAATACTCTCACTGGTACACCAATGGTTGAATTCACGCCTATAAATTTTGATGGGTCACGAAGCGTGCAATAATATGCCTTAGTATGATGAATATTGCAGCAAAATTAAAGACCCTGGGTATGGCTATTGATGACTCCTTTCTAGTGTATTTCATCATGAACTCATTACCGCATAAGTATCAATCTTTTTAAATTAACTTCAATACTATAGAGTACATGTGGAATGTACAATATGCTCATTCAAAAGGAAAAAAGGCCAAATAATCAAAGAGTTCATTCAATAAATCTTGTGGGTTAAGGAGCTGGCAAGATTCATAAGCCAAAGGCTAAGAACTTTAAGAAGAAAGTGCCTGCTAAAGTGAAACAGGTTATTACTAATGTTGACAAAAAGGAGTAAAAGACATATAAATGTCATTTATGTAAGAAAGAAGGACATTATTAGAAAGATTGTCTAAAATATAAATTTTGGTTTCAAAAGAAAAGTACTTCTAATCTTTTTGTTTGTTCTGAACTAAACTTAACTGAAGTTCCTTTTAGTACTTGGTGACTTAATTCTAGTGCTACTACTCATGTTTCTAATGTTATGCATAGATTCCTTATAATGCAATCCATAAACCTAATTGAGAAATTTCTATTCAAAGAAAATCGTAAACAGGGCCAAATTGAAGGCGTAGGAACTTATCGTCAAATATTAGATATTATACAAACTCTCTTTATATCTTCAATTTCTAAAATCTTAATTTCTATAACTTGATGAAAGTACTTATCGTCAAATATTAGATATTGATTATCACCTACATTTGATACAAACTCTCTTTATATCTTCAATTTCTAGAAACCTAATTTCTATTTTTGAACTTGATGAAAGTGGTTTTACTTCTAAGTTTGGTGATGGTTGCTTTAGTTTATTTTACATAACTCCATTATTAGTTATAGAATTCTTATGGATGGTTTATATAAATTGAAACTTGATGTTAATTTTTCTGAATCCCTATTTTCTTTTTACTATATCATTAGAACTAAATATAACATAATGAATCATAATTCCACTTACTTGTGACATGAATATTTAGGTTATATAAGAATAAAATATTGGTAAAGAATGAAATTCTTTCGAATTTAAATTTTATTGATCTCGATATATGTGTAGATTGTATTAAGAAAAAACAAACCCATCATACTAAGAAAGAAGCTATAAGAAATACTTTGCTCCTTGAAATTATACGCACCGAAATATATGGACCTTTTGACAATCCAGTCTTTGGTGGAAAAAAGTATTTTTTCACCTTTGTAGATAATTTTTCACATTGTAGATATGTCTAATTACTTAATGAAAAATCTCAAATTGTGAATGCCTTTCATTTGTTTGTAAAAGAGGTTAAAAGACAATTAGATACAAAAGCAAAAATTTTAAGATCTGATAGACGTAGTAAATATTAAGAAAAATATGATGAAATATTTTTTCGTAAAGAAAGAAGTTCAAAAATAAGGAGTGTATATTTAATGCATTAAGGTAGATCTTATAATTGTAGGTTCCTTAACCAAAGGCCTACAACCAAAGACATTTAAGGAACATGTTCAATAAGTGAGCCTTCATTATATTGATAGTTTAATGATGTTTTAACACTCTTGAGCTTAAAAAAGCTTTTGATTGACAATTTTCTTAGTTATTATGCATGTATTTTATAAAGTAAGTTTTACTTACTTCTTGGAAATAATATATATTTTAAAATTTTAAAAATTATTATTAAGAAATAAAATTGTTTATAAGACGTTAATGTGGACCTTTGTGATGTTTATATATCACTTGTGTTACGTGACTTGATAAATTACTAATGTTGTTTCATAAAAGGAAGTATGTTATGTTGAAGTGTATAATGGCCATAACTTGCATTATGTGATTTATTAAGTTGAGATAAATTATGAAGATGTTAAAAGATTTGTTTATATGTGCTTAATGTTTACACTATTAAAAATAAAGTTTGAAGTATTGGGCTAAGCGAGAGATTGTTAGGATGTGGCCCGATTAGTGGCCATATTATATTATATTATAGTGTCCTATTTGATTTATATTTCTTATTTAATAGTAAAATAAATCTTAATCGCTCACTTGATTGGACGCATTAGATTACAATTTATAGATATATAATATTGGTCCTCTCTCTACTAATTAAGGTTAAACCAAATTGGTACAAGTTTGGGCTAAACCAAATTGAGAAACATGTTATTAACTAACATTTTAAATATGACTCTTATCTTGTATTCTTTGAAATTTAATTATTAATTTTGAAATTTTAATAAATAAAAACAAGGAATTTTTTAATTTTTAATTTTAATTTGAATAAAAATATAATTAGAATACATAAATAAATATCTATTTAGAAATAGTGTAAAACTATTATATATTTATTTATTTTTATTTTTATGTGTGATATATGGTAAAATTTGATAATTAAATCAGATTGATTGATCACTTAATTAAAAATATTAAATCAGTGCATATGAATTCATAACTAAATTGTAAGTATAAACAAGTGATAAACTCATAAAAACACCTTAATATTTATAATATATAGCAAAAGTATCTAAAGAAAAATAAAATTTTAAAATTAAAAGATAAAATCTTAAAATTTAGATGAGTCAACACAAAATTTCAAATTTACACTATCTCAATTCTCTTCTTACTTTAAGTTTTAGAAAAGTTAGATAAAAAAAACTCTTTTATAAAGTTCAATTAGTAAGTAGAAAAAAATGAACACTATAAATCAAAACATGTTAATATGATTAAAGAAAAGGTCTCATCATATAAGAACTCATTGTAGGTTGAAACAAATCAGGAAGAGCATTCAACAAGTTGGATTTATCAACTTTTGTAAATGACTTCTATAATTGTATAATCTAAGGCTATATAATCTGAAGGAATTCTTAAACATGTTTAAAATGTTGAAAAGGTTTAGAACTAAACATCGTTCTTATGCATATTACAACTAAACTGATATGGTGATAGATTTTTGTGAATTTGTTAACCAAAGAGAGACCCTGAAAAGTTACCAACACTGTTGGGCCCCGTTTCCGAAGCCCAATGATCGATCCAAATATCATAAACATAAGACGTGCTCATAGCACCCTAAAGGGTTACTTCAATTAACCCTCATCATTTCATCTTCATTCTTGTAACAC
>JANKOD010000001.1:11493864-11506653 GCA_026284645.1 Erythroxylum acuminatum
TTGGAGTTAAATTGAGAGAGTTTGCATTAGAACAAGTGAGAGGTCGGATAGGAGAGCATGTTTGAGATATGAGCACACTTCGGTATTTTGATGATATCTTGAGTTGTAGAACTCTAATTCAGGTGATTCTTGTGCCAAATCAAACTAGAGACTTAATGTTACAAGTTATATGAAGAAGTCAAATTGGAATTGAGGTCGTAAATTTTCCCAATTCTGTTCACAAGTAGGCGAATTGAGTTCAAGCATGTGATTGTTTTGTGTGGCACACCACAGAAAAAATTGTAAGAAAATTTTTGGGACGTTATGAGAATGAAAATGAATTGATGATGTCTAGTAAGGATTTTATGATGTTATGAAAAAAAAAAATTTGTGCCATGTTTCATGATTCTCGCAAGAAGGTTGGGTTCCGGAAACGTGAACCAACAAAGTCTCTGGTTAACTTTTTCTTAAATTTAATCTAAATGCTACCTTTGAATTAAAATTGAATTTAAAATTCATTGGTTGCCATCTTTTCATGGTGTTGCAGTTGATGATCCATACGTGCATCTTCAGGAGTTCCATGTTGTATGTATGAGAATGAAGCCCAATGGTGTTAATGAAGATCAAATCAAATTATTAATGTTCCCATTATTCTTGAAAGACAATGCCTAGGATTGGTTATATTGCTTGCCACTCACTGAATAAGCAAATTTTGGAAAAATTCTTCCTAGTTTCAAGGGTTGCTATCATTCAAAAGAAGATTTGTGGTATTTAGCAGTACACTGGAGAATCTTTATAATAGTGTTAGCATTATTTTAAAAACTGTGTCAATTGTTTGCACCACCAAATTAATGAATAAATCCTAATTTAGTATTTTTTCAAATAACTTTTTATCATCTGAAAGGATTATTATTGATGGCGTTAGTGGAGGTGCACTTATTGATAAAACACAAAATGAGGCTCACACATTGATCATTAATATGACATCTAATTCTCAACATTTTAGTATTAGGATGGACTATTCAAATAAACAAGTCAATGAGGTAAACTTTTCTTCTTTTAAAAAAAGTGTAGATGATCTTACTACACTCATTCCTTAATTGGTTGTTGGAAAAATGGAAGCAATAAAGGCAAGTGAGATTTGTTTGGTTATAGGGCATCTAACCGATGTGTTCGACACTTCAAGATGACTCCATAGAGCAAGTTAACATGGCTAATTTTTAGGGATGAACTCAACAAAATTGTAATCCCTTTTCTAACACATTTAACCTTGATTAGAAAAACCACCCAAACTTAAGGTGGGGAAATGGACAAACAAACCAATTAGTTGTGTATAGTAAGTTATACATGCCTTCTTTTCAGTTCAACCAACTAAGATAACAATTACATTTGGTTCAAGATTCAAGATTTAAGTTTAGGTATGTCTCTTGATGAAATAGTTAAAAATTTGGCTACTAACATTTGAAATTTTATAAAGAGACATAAAAATTTGAAGTCAAAACTTAGTATAACATCAAAAATTTATAGACTTAAATGGGATAAATGGCTACTACTATTAGCCATTTGGAAGCCCATAATAGCAAAAGACAACCCTCCTAAACTGTGATGACTCCTAAAGAAAATGCAAGTTTTGTAATGTTAAGAAGTGAGAAGAAGGTAAAGCCAAAATATATAGTGCAATTTGCACTAAAAAAGGACCAAAATAAAGATGAAAAATCAATTACCAACACCTAATTTTGGCTAAACTTGAATCTAATAAAGGTAATTCTTTATTGTGTCTAACTTATGTTGAGTTTGCAAGCCTTTATATTTTGATGTTGGTTACAATTTTTTGTGTTTTAATACAAATTTGAATGGATTGAGTGAAAATGATCTGAATGTTGCATGAATGGTGAATGGAGAATTTTTTTAGTGTTGCATGAATGGTGAGTGGAGAATTTTGTGAGTGTTGCATAAAAAATAAGAAAACTTACGCATAAAAAAAATGAAAGATGGCGTGATTGTATTTTGTGAATGTTACATGAAAAACAAAATAAAACATTGCATGAAAATGATATGAAAAGGGAGTCATGCTTGTGACAGAATACAGTGTGAAAATTTTCTTACACAAACTTTTATGGTCACATGTCAAGCATGTAAGTGGTGGCAGACAAAACTTAAACCTAAGCCTAGACTATCGGATAAAGAAAAAGCAAAGAGAAGAAAAGAAAAAGGAGGTTGGAACGAGGCTAAAAAATAAGAACAAAACTGAGAGGTGGAAGTAAAGAAAAGAAACAGAGAGCAAAACCAGAGAAAAGAAGAGAAATAGTTGGGTGAGGAAAATAGAGTGTTAAAACTAGTATGAGCATTTTTTGGGCCAGAGTGAGCAGAGGCACCAGATAGTGAGCAGATTGGTAGGAGACCCACTGCCAGCTCCTTCATTTGAACAATCCATTTGTTTTCTCATCCTATTTTTATATCTACTGCATTATTGAATTTTTCTGTCGAAACTTATTTACTCCGTTAGTTCTTTGATAGTTCATGTTTATTCATTGTTTGATTGCTTTGATACTTCTTTGTTATTGTTAACTACAGGGTTGTAGTATATGAAGATGATGAACTTTGTTTATTCCATGATGGGCATATTACTCAATCTTGAGAATTAATGTAGCTAATTTAGTCGATTATGCATGATGAAGGGACTATTTTATTCTCTTATTATTTGCTATAGTTTCTAAGCTTATTACATGTAATAATGTGGCTAACCTTTGTATCATTTTTAGTGTTAAACGAAGGATCGAGAGAAGAATTTTAATATTAGAACAACAAACTATAGATGCTTGAGTTATGAATTAGAAATATAGTAACTTAAGTGGGTAATTGTTAGTTTAGTTACATAATTAATTCAGATGATAAACTTGTCAAATACGAAAGTTAGGTTTAGTTTATTATTTGAATTGATTTCAGGACCCAATTAGTAATCTTAACTTGACAATTATTCAATTAATTCCCCTTAGTCATGCATAGGAGATGAAATTAGTGAAGTTCATTTCTCAAGAGTTTCCACACCGATTGATCAAATTGTTTTTGCTTTCAGTTAAATTAGTTTATGTTTCAGTTTAATTGCTTATTTTCTTTAAAGTTGCTTACTCAACAAATCAGGATAGAGTGTTTAGATTGCATTTGTTTATATTTTTATTTAAGGTTAATTTAAGTGAACCAATTTCACCTCCTGGAGAGACAACCTCGAGTATTCGACTACAATTACCTCATATACTTGCAAGTAGGATAACCTAGATTTTTAGAACTTAATTTGTCACGACAAGTTTTTGGCCCGTCGCTAGGGCGGTGTTTAGTGTTTAGACATAAATTAATTTTGATAGTTTTGTCTTTTCATGCATACATTTTTGTCGTGTTATTTCCTTGAATTATTTTAGCAGTTTTTGTTATTGATTCAGAGTTGTCTTTATTTTGTTTATGCAAGGAAGGAGGTTGCTAGAAGGTGAACTCGTTCCCTTTATTAATAACGTGTATCAAATAAAAGGATCTCAAAGGGAATTTAAAGACAATCTCAAGGAATCCTTTTCATTTATTTGCTTTTATATGTTTGATTAAAGAATGTAGTGATGCATTGGATGCACTTCACTTCTTTCTTTCATCTATAACCGAAAATGAGAGAAGGAGAAGAAGGGTTGTTGCATTTTTTACTCACTCTCTCTTTTCTTGCATGTGCTAGCCGAAACTTGAATAAGAAGAGTCTCATTTTTGGCTTCTTTCAACTAAGGAAAATCTCCTAAAATATTTTTTCTCCTTTCCCACCAAAGTATCTTGTTAACCAAGTTGTACAAGGAGAATAAGTGGTAGATCAGATTGATCGAGGATACAATAATGCGGAGATGATACATTGACAAGGAGACGATACAAATGCAAGGAGTCAAAGTTGTAGCAAGGAGTTGTTATAATTTCCATCTTATTCTTATGCTAATTATTTTCCTTATACCGTATCATGTGTGGCTGAAACATGTTGATTTGGTTATTTTGTTTCCGTTGCGTTTTGATTTCGGAAAAAGTTTTTGAAATCTACCGTTTTAGCCAAATCTAGCATGCTTTTGTTTTCGATCCAACACTAACTACATGTCTTAACAAGGTACTTTAAGTTATTTGTGGAATGAGGGTAACTTTAAATTATGTTTTCCAAGCCACACACCTTCTATTAAGTTTAAGTTTGTATGATGGCTACCCATTGATGAGAATAATTATAGCCATGGTATGCTTTTATTGACATATAATTCCTTAATCATATTTTATTCTTAGTCCCTACTTTTTTAATATTTTATTAAATATGTGTGATTTTAACATATAATTTGCTCTTTCTAGCCCTTAAACCAAGCCCTATTACAACCATGTAATAAAAGTTCTTTAAATTCATACCTTTATATGTTCATGGCGATAGATATTTGGTATATATGCAAGTTTATAACATTGTATTCTCTATGAAAGTAGTTTGAAAATAAACACTTAAGCCTAAACACGTGTGGAAGAGAAAACACCGTAAGGATATTTGCCTAGGTTTTGTGCATACTTTTGATTAAGATTGTGTTTAATCATCTTTATTCACACTTTTAGTGAAAATCAAGTTTCATGTGTGTATTAATGCCTGACTCTTTTTCGATCTTAGTTCTTAAAGAGTATGCATGTTTAATCTTATGAGAAGTGAGTTGATAAAAACTATTTGGTTGTCTTATTTTTAAATTTTTCATTTGCTTATGGAAAAGCAAGGATTAGATGTGGGATAATTTAATGTTTCATAATTTTAACATTAAAATCTTCGATAATCTTATTTTAATGTGTTCAAACTCAATACTTTATAGAAAATGATTGGTTGCAAGTTCGAATTTGAAAGTTTGAAATAAAGGAGCAATGCCACCATTATCAAGCGTGAATAAAGAAGATTTAAGTTGACAAAACATTTTATTTTATAGATTTGGATCAGATTATTGGAATCAAATTGAAA
Organism: Erythroxylum acuminatum; assembly: GCA_026284645.1. Classification (NCBI taxonomy): domain Eukaryota; kingdom Viridiplantae; phylum Streptophyta; class Magnoliopsida; order Malpighiales; family Erythroxylaceae; genus Erythroxylum; species Erythroxylum acuminatum. Next base: position 11,498,837 of record JANKOD010000001.1, read on the forward strand.
CCCAAAAAAAACAGTTTGGCATGATCTTATGCATTGGCACCTCTAGTAGAAATTACAATTTTTTAGACTTCGAATATTATAAAAAATGAAAACTTGTTTAAATCTTATCTTGGCCAAATATTGGTGGGAATAAGTGAAGCTATGATTTCTGAGATCTAAAAAATCACAACAATGATTTGCACATGGAATTTAAGCGGATGTAAATAGGGCTAAGGTAAAGGAGCAAAGTATCTAAGTTCTTTTTGTATTCTTCTTCTTTTAATGAGGCTTTCTTTTCCTCTCCTTAATGTCTATTAGGACAAGTTTTCTTTTCTACAGTTAATCGTAGCTATGGCCATTGCTAGCTAATTTTTTCCTAAATCTTATTTGAAGAAAGCGGAAGCCTTTTGGAACTTTAAGAATATGAGACAAATAGGTCTCAATATGAAATGTTTCATATCTTTATATTAGATTGCTTTTTTATACTTCTATTTTATGATTAGTTGTAATTGATTTCTATTGTGTGTGATTAGTTTATTAATTTAAATGATCATTTGCTAGACTAAAGTTTGAATACATAATTCTTTTAATCATTTATAGCAACTAGAAGTTATAATTTACTGTGTTAGAAATTATTACTTTGGTGAAAAGTATTCAACTAGATTAAATGCAGCCAAGAATATTGTGTAATCTTGCTTCAAGATATTTCTTTTATTAAAAGCTATTGTTTAATTAAATTTTAGATCATATTTAAAGTTATTAAACAATAAGGGTTAATTGAATTACATATTTTTGATTAGTTAATCCTAAGGAATGATATATATTTAATATAACATCGAATAAATGATTGATGAAATAATTATTTTATATCGACGATCATTCGTAGTTTCAAAAGGTGAAAACAACCATAAAATAAGGTTTGTTTTATTGATAACTCTCATTTTATTATTTGGTTTATTTTATTTGTCAAAAAATTCACATTATCATAACACCCATTCTATTTTATAATAATTGTCAAATTAGAATTCCTTGTGGGATCGACTACTACTTCCCCATATTACATTTTTTAGTTACAGGAATTAATAATTCAATTTGGGGTTTAGACAACTGCTCCATCAAAATCCATAATAAATATAGGAAATTAAAGCTGATATAAAACCTTGTAATATCTTGTATATGTTTAGTATAGGCACCAATTAATATTTCTTAACCAACAAAATGATGTCTGGCTCATTCTAATACTGATTTATAAATGTCAATCAAGAAAATGATATCTACTCCATTCTAATACTAAATGATAGGTCTTAGACAACCATCATATTTCATGTATATCTCATAACACAATACAACTCCTTTATAGAACCTCAAATCATATAAAAATAGCAAACATTAATTACTTTAACATGCCAATCACATAGATAAGTATCAAAATCATTAATATAATATATTTGATATAATGAATGGTGTCTTAATGACAACTTGAAACACACAATAAATGTGTATAATAACTATATGATAATAATCGCATAATTTTGGAAAAGTTAGAGTCTTACATTAATGCCCCTCTACCCTCCGCCCTTTTACACATGTTCATCCTAGCTAAGCAAGCTCTTTTTGCCTAATATAAGCTTCTGCTATTAGATGCCAATTCTTTAAGGAAGCTCTCCTCCTCTCCCATTGGATTTTCTTTATTCTTTTTTTTTCTTCTCCTCTATCAAATAACAACATACATATTAGTTAATAACCTTATGAACATAGCTATGGAAGCTAGATTGTTATTGTCAGATAAGACTTTCCTTATTGAGAATATGAAAAAGCCTCTGGTTTAACTGGCAACTCTCCCTTTTCCCCCACACACAAACCAAGTTGTCACTGCCAACCTCTCTAGCCTTATTCCTTAGAACTTGAGGCTAGTAGAACTATAAAAAAACCATTAGATATTACCCCCTAAAGGAAGTCTTAGAAACAGATTGTGGATGATGTCTTGTTCTGCCCAAAATAAGTTCTAAAAATACCTAGGTTGTCCTACTCACAAGTATACAAGGTAGTTGTAGTTGATTACCCTGGGTTGTCTCTTAGGAAGATGGAATTGGTTTACTCAAATTAATCTTAAACAAAAATAAAAACCGATGCAATCCTAAACATTCTATCCCGATTATTGAGTGAAGGCTTTAAAGAAATTCACAAAATTAGACTAATAAGTAAACTGATTTAACCATAAGCAAAAACTAATAGGTTAATCAAAGTGGGAAACTCTTGAGAATTAATTTCACTAATTTAACCTCATATGCATGAAAGGGAAATGATTAGATAGTTATCTTACTAAATTAACAGTTGAGTTCTAAGATCAACTCGAATAATAAACTAAATCTAAATTTCATATTCGATAAGTTATCATCTGAATTAATTATATAGACCTGAATATTGATTACCATTTAAGTTAATATATTCTAATTCTTAACCTAATCGTCTATAGTTTCACAGTCCATTTTAAACTTCTTCTTTCGATCCTTCATTTAATACCAAAATGATGTAAAGTTTGGTCATGCTATTGCATCCATTCAATTCAAAAACTATAGCAAACATAAGACAACAACATAGTCCCTCAATCGTGCATATTTAACTGAAATAGCTACATTAATTCTTAAGAAAAAAAGATAAGCCCATCATGGAAATAAAAAAATTCATCATCTTTATATACTTTAATCCCATCTTTATCAGCATAAGAGAAGTATTAAAGCAATAAACTAAGTAAATAACCAAATGAGCTATAAAAGTCTACAGAGTAAGAGTTGATTAAGTTAAAGAATAATGAGTCCAATAAAATAAAAAAGAAACAATGCAACAGATGAGGAACATAATAAGCAAACAAGGATTAGATGAGGGAGTTGTAGTGATCTCCTACCCCTCTCAAGCTTCCCGCATGAGCTCTCACCTTTTGTTTCTACTTAGTTCTCATGCAGAAGATTGAAGGTTCACAGTGTTTTCACTTGTCGCTATGTTTCTCTCTTCCTCACTCGACTCTCTCTGTTCTCTCCTCTCTTCTCCCCATCTTTCTCTCTATCTGTTCTCTGTCTTTGAATGAGTCCATGTTGTGTGTTTGTGTCCAGCCTCTGTTGCCACCCTCTATTCTTTCTATTTGTAGTCTCATTTTAGGTCTAGGTTTTCGAACCGTCCCTCCTACACATGACACGTAATAAGTTAATGATTTAAAGGAAAAACTTGTCAAGAGTGTGCATGAGGTGGTCACGGGTGTGACCACCCTTGTCACACCCCGTGATATGGGAGTCATAAGTGTGACTCCCATGTCACACCCATGACTCCTATTGTCACATCCGTGACTAGATTGTAACATCCCATTACCTGTGGGAAGGTTAACATAGTAAATGTGAGTGATTTATGAGAGGCTTAGAAATGCTTCTTTATGCTCATGCATAATCTGCCATACAATTATACATGAATAGTGAATTTATATGAACATGAAAGTAAGTGTACATGCATTCATGAATAATTCTAGGTATAATTGGATCAATTTGTGAATTTTTGAGAATTATGAATGTTTTTACATTGGAAATTTTTGAATTTTAGTGAATTTAGGAATAATTTCGAAACTTTTGGGATGTTTGGAAATTTAGTGGATTTTGAATTTATCAATATTGGAAATGTTAGTGATTAGTGGAAATATTGTATTTGTGAATGTTGGTAAATTTAGGAGTTACTTTTGAAATTTATGGAGTATTGTGAAAAATAGGGAATAAGAAATCAAAAGATATTTGGAGATAATTGGATTGTAAAGAGTGGAGTTAAAGAGTTCAGTTCAAAAGAAACTTGGTTAGAGCTTAGATTATAGGAAAGTGACAAGTGTCAAGTTGTTTGTTGTACCTTTTGCTAGAAGTAGGTTATTGTTTTCTAAGAATTGAAAGGTTAAGTTTTGTCCAGATAACTTCTTCATATAGAAGATATTGAAAGACACAATGTAGACATTCGGGTTTTATGAAATGAAATAAGGAAAAAGTTGGTTTTAAAATATTGTGGTTTTTCTATTGATGCTTTATAAGTGAACATTGATATGATGCCATGAGAAGTGAATGTAGTGATCGAACGAAGCTTGCCCTTATCACAGGTTATGTACCGAAATGACCTCCGAGCGTCCCGGTGTGTACCTTGCGGTAAAGGGGCGCTACATAGATCATGTCCCATTTCATCCTTTCATGCAAAATTATTCTAATTTTTCATGCAAAATTCAAAAGATAATCCAATGAACATTCATGTAATATTCACACCATTTTCACTCAATTTATCTCACATTGGATCAAAACTTAAGGATTTGTAACCAAAATCAAGATATGATGGCAAGCAAAGTCAATAGAAATTAGACACAATATGTCTCTCTATGTTTCAAGCTCCGGTATTTCCCTCCAAAAATAATAGATGGTAGAACCATAATGAGTCTATAATTAGAAATACTTAGAGATGGAATGAGGAATTGGGAAAGCTACCCTTATTGACTTCTTTATGGACAATAGGCCATCCTACCAAGCCATGAATTCCTGGGCCACCAAGCAGTGGAGGAATATGGGTTTCTAAGGGGTATTACTAAATGAAAACAATGTTTTCCTTTTCAGATTCAGTTTAATTGAACTATAGTAGAATATACTTAAAATGGGGCCATAACACTCCAACTATAAACCCTTATTACTCTAAAGCTAGAATTCTGGCATAAGAATTAAAGACTTAAGATATAAGTAAATCCTATATAGATTTTCATCCATAATATATACCCCTGGAATATTGGACCATCAAAAGGTTGAGCCACCTTGGGAGTTTTATAGGTCAGCCATTGTGCTAGATGAGACAACAACAATAATAAAGAGAGTATTTTTTAAAAAATTATGTGCTCTAATGGAGGCATCAATGGATCTGCTAAAAGTAATCTCGATAATGAGATTGGATGAGAGGGTCTTATACGAGGGTCAAGTCACTATCACCTACAATTGGAAACCATGTAGCACTAACCAAAGTAGATTTGGCTTCCTACTGGGAGATTATTCAGAATGGGTGAATCCAATGATTCAATCCTAATCATGGAAATGAGTGAAGAAGAGTCAAAACCTAACACAAACCAGTTAGGATAGGAATTTAAAGAAACTTAGGTTACTTTGGAACAATCCTATGAAATTTATGATGGTGATATTATGGTACAAAACATCGTAAATAAGCTAGTGAACCCTGCAAGTTACCTTTGTAACTATGTATATAGAGGCTAATGGAATAATTGATGGGAACTCTGCTCAGAACTAATAAAGGTGATATTAATATAGAATGGAACAAACTCACTATATACTGAAGCATTAAAATAGAATGAATTTAGGGATGAAATTGAGATCGAATCTAGCTTTTTTAGGGTAATTAGAAGGAATTCTAGGAGGAAGAAGAAATCCCCTTCCTCTAAGAAGTAATGTACTTTTTGATATGGAATACCTAAGGGCTAAATTTCCCTAACAAATAAAGTATGATTGTTGACTATATTTAGGAACCAAACCACTTTTGATTGGTGCATTAGAAACAATAATAAAAGAGAACAATAGCATCAAGTCTTTCTTTTCAAAGGGTAATTGGAACATCCTTACTAACCATTGTTACCACTACAATGGTAGGATTTTAGCAGCTTTTGATACTAGGGAGATTGAAGCATAACCAATTGTGATAAAGAAATAGGTAATCCATCACAAAGTAAAGTGGAAGAGTACTAATAAGAGATCAAGGTCTTAATCATTTTTGCTTTCGACCATAGATTCCAAAGAACAAACCTCTGGAATAGCCTGAGTAGATTAAAGAGTGGATTAAATGAACCCTAGCCAATATCAGGCGATTTTAACTGTATATTATATGTTAATGAAGCAAAGAGTGGTACCATTTGTATAAGGAACCAAACGGATGAATTAAAGGAGTGCATAATTTATAACAATTTCATGGATTTGAGGATGGAGGGTCAATTATTTACATGGAATAACAAACAAAGGAGATACTTGATTAGAAAGAAGTTAGACATGGAAATGGTCAATAAGGCTTGGTTAAAGGAATTTCTAGAAAGCATAGTGTTTTTGAACTATCATCTATTATTTGATCACAATCTTATTCTCATCTAACGAGTTTTTTTTCCACCAAAAAGGTACAATCCCTTTAAATTTAATAATTTGGGATTGAGGGTTTCTATGAAGCTATTACTAAAGGAGTAAATGTAGACATAGCTGGCACAAATGTTGGATCCCGAACTTTTCGTAAAAGATTAGAACCATTGAATAAGAAATTTTGGGTGATTAGTCACGAGTAAAGAACAAAATGAATGAAGGTTTTGAAACAAGAAATTATAGACAAGAGTAAAGTGCAGAATGAGAAATGTGGATAGATTCATGATTTGCTATGGTATTTTGGTGGATAAGAGATTTTGAAATAGGAAGAATTAAGGTGAAATTAGTAGTAAAATGAAAGCAAAAATGAAGTTGAATTTGTGTAGTAAGTTGATGAAGAATATGTACATAGGTGTATGTTCCGTTATTAGTACTTATGATTAATCATGGATTATAATTTTCTTTATGGGGGACATTGATTTGAAATCAAGTTGAGAATGAAGAGTCAATGTAGTAGAAAAAGGTGATCTTGGTATGAGTTGTGTTAAGGAAAGATTTGGAAACAAAATTGGTAGACGATCTGGAAAATGTTCACTGAGTGTGCTTCGGTCTATTAGCCAAAACTTTTTCTCTAATTATCCAAAACGAGATGATTCTTAATTTGGATTAAAATAGAAACATATGTCTACATTTCGTATGAAGACATCGAATTTCAATTCTGTCTCTAAGAATCTCAAAATTTGTGATGAATTTGAGAACTGGGTGCAGTACATTGGGAGATGAATGTAAATTCGTGTTCTGACTTTGGGTGAAAATATGGATTAATCTAGATAGAATTTGGCAAAGTTTCCTTCTTGAGAGTTGTAGATCTTTCTATTACCTTTCCAACGGTATATAATATGAAAATTTTGGAGATCCGAGTCAAAATTTATGATCCATATAAGTGGAGATGTTCTAGAGAAGAAATGAGACGGAAGAAAATGGGACGAAAGAAATGAGACGGAAGAAAATGAGACGAAAGAAATGAGACGGAAGAAAATGAGAAGGAAGAAATTGAGACAGAAGAAATGAGACGGAAGAAAATGAGACGGAAGAAATGTGACGGAAGAAATGAGACGATAGAAATGAGATGATATAAATGAGACGATAGAACTGAGACGAAAGGAAAGTGAGACGATGCAAAAGTGAGACGATACAAAAGTTAGACGATAGAATTGGCCTTTGAGGTCTTCATGAAAGTTGTAGATCTCGAAGTCCTCTTTCCAATAGTCTAAAAATGAAGTCAATTCGACACTTGTAGTGAGAATTATAGCAATTACGCTAAGGCATGTACAATATGAGTAAGGACATGAACATGTTGGATTCTTTTGGCCATAACTTCTTCTCTAGACATCCCAATGATCTGATTCTTGAACCAATAGATTCATAAGACATTGCTCTACATCTCTACTAAGAATCATAGCTATATGAAATGTATGGAGAAAGATTGAGTGAAAAGAGTGGGACGGGCACAGTGAGTGTGTTTTTCAATAATATGAACTGGTGTTATCTCACTAAACATACTTCAGTATTTTGATGTTTTATGGATCAGTAGAGGTCCGAATGAGATGATTTTTGTTTTGTGGTAAACTAGAGACATGGAGCTACAAATGGTATGAAGAAATTAGAATCTAATTCAGTCTCTAAGATGTTTAAATTTCAGATGGA
>JANKOD010000001.1:11538681-11558575 GCA_026284645.1 Erythroxylum acuminatum
GCTCTACTCTTCCATTTAACAAGCCTACTACTACTTAATCTAACTTAATCCTAACCCTTCATTCTAATTTCAATTTCAGCTTTCCCATTCATACTTGCAAATTAATGAATCAACTCTAAAAATAATAAAACAATTAAATCAAAAATAAATAAATAAATAAATAAATTCGGGGCCCAACAAGTATAAACTAAAATTTAAAAAGCTAGCTAGTACCAAATAGGGATATGGGATTAGCATTGGGTTTGTATGTTTCAAAGCATCTAAGAAGTCAAAAGTAGACTAGCACTAGTTTCAACAATGGAATAAGTGCCAGACTCAAAATATAACATTTGAGGACATACAAAAATAGAGTTTTAATATCCCTAGGAATATATTGAAATAGATTTTCACTTTCTTTAAAATTCATACATGTAACCTTAGTGATTACATACTTTTATAGGGGTTGTATAAGGATAAGGTAGTTTTCATACTGTTCTCCTTATATTGTCTTCTCATGGTAACAAAACAGATTTATCTCCTTGCCTATGTATGTAGGTCATATATTAGTTCAACCATGTAAATTATTTTTTTTAAATTTAGTCTCTTCATATATAGCTTCTTCTTATGCAATAATTAGTAATAGTACCTAAGGTTTGTTGTCAAGATGTCTTTCGTAAGTTTAGTATTAAGCAATTCAATAGATTAAATGATTTCACTCTATGGAAAGTGAAGATGAGGGTAGTTCTTATTTAGTACGGATATATAGTAGTGTTGCAAGGAGAAGAAAAATTGTCAAAGAATTTGGGGACATTAAAAGGAAAGAGATTTTAAAGAAGGTGCACTTCTTTATATGTTTAAGATTGGGAGATGAAGTCTTAAGAGAGGTTGTTACTGAAACAATTGTTGTGTTATCATGGAAACAACTTGAAAGTAAGTATTAGAAGAGATCCTTAACAAATCATTTATGTTAAGAGAAACATTTGTATACCTTGAGGATAAAAGAAAGTGCACAGGAAAAAAGATTACATTAGTAATATTAATTTCATCATCTTAGGTTTACAAGGTATTGGGGTTAAATTTGATGATGAGGATAAAGTCATAATCTTTTTGTGTTCCTTACCTAATGTATAAGAAAACATTGCTGATAGAGTGACAATTTTTATTAGTGATGTGAAGGATTTATATATCCAAAAAAATTTAAGAAAAAGGTCTCTTGCATATGTAAAGAAAAATCAAATGTGGGTATGGTTATTAACAAAGGTAGGAACAAGGAATGGGATTTTAAAAATGGGAGAATGTCATTAACTAAATTGAAGGCTAAAGTTATTTGACGCTTTAACTATAATGGAAATTGACAATTTAAAAGGGACCATCTTCAACAAAAGAAGCGAAATGAGAAAAAGGAAATAGATAGAAAAACAAGTTTTATTGTAGTATAAGAAAGTTTCGATAGAGAGAATGAAAGAGGCAGTGATGTTATGACTGTAACTAATTTTGATTTTACAAATTGGTAGGTGGTGGACATTGATGCATCTTTTCATATGACATTCAATAAAAAAATAACTATGTTTTTTTAAAGAATGAAATGGTATTAATAGATTGGATAAATATGTAAAGCATGATGTCAAATGTAGTGGTTAAATATATATTAGAATGCATGATGGAATTGCTAGAAGATTGGATGTCTAATATGTTCATGATCTTTAGAAGAATATGATTTTCACAAGCACTCTTAATAGTCAAAGGTATAAGTCTTGTGGTGGTGGTGACAGTTCAAGGTGTTAAAGGGTACCATCACTATAATAAAATAAAAATTACAACATGGAATTTATATCTCAATAGGCAAAATAATGGTGGGATTAGTGGTTATATGTCAATCATCAAGGTAGAATTATGATAGTATAGAGTTATCACATTGTAGTTTAGTTCACATGAGTGAGCAAAGCCTCAAGCTATTGATTAAGAAAAGGTTATTAGATGAAGTTGTGACTAGGAAGATGAAGTTTTATGAGTCTTGTGTTCTTGATAAGTGTTGTAGGGTCAAATTTAGCTTTGGTAAGCATACTTATACTAGCATCCTTGATTATATTCATTCAGATTTAAAGAGCCCTGATTTGGTTCAATCCTATAAATGATGTAATTACTTTGTCACATTTATTGATGATTACTCAAGAAAATTTTGGGTGTATTTTCTGAAATGGAAGGATGAAGTACTTATAAATTTTAAAATGTGGAGGAAAATGATTAAAAAACATACTGGAGTCAAAAAAAACTCATAACTAATAATGAGTTGGAATTTTGAAATAAGACATTCGATGAGTTCTAAAAGAAGTAATATATAGTGAGGCACCGTAATGTACACCACATACTATATCAAAATGGAGTTATAGAATGAATGAACCAAATACTCACACAATGTGATTGATATAAGTGGTCAAATGATATACTTTGGAAACATTTTTTAGTTGAGGTCATTAGCACTATTGCTTATCTAGTGAATAGATATCCATCAATTGTAATAGATTTTAAGACTCCTCAAGAAGTATAGTACCGTACTCCTTCTGATTATTTTAGCATGTAGATATTTAGTTGCCTTGCTTATGCTCATGTTAATGATGATAAAATGGAGTATATGATGATGAAATGAATATTTCGAAGATATTATGTCAAAGTTAAAAGGTGTAGATTATGGTGTACTGAAAAGGAAAGAACTACAAGGTATATTATTAATAGAGATGTTACCTTTGAATAATAGACTATGATTAACTAGAGGAAAGGGCTCGATAATCTTACAAGAAAAAAGGATCAAGGTTTTGACCGGATGATGGAGTTTGAAATTAAAACTTTAATATAGTGAAATTTTAGTCCACGAATGTATATGAGGAACAATCAAGAAGTGTAGCAACAAAGAGGACAAGGAGTGATAATTATGAGACTTACTAGGTATTTAGCTTATATGGATGTTGTTGAAAGTAATCCTATAACATATGCCTCAAAAGTAGATGAAATCATAGATTACGGTGAACCACATCCTTATGGAGATGTAGCAGAACGTAAAGAAGTAGTAGAATGCTCGATTGGCATGAATGAGGAGAAGCAGCCTTTAAAAATAAAAAGAGACATAAGAACTTATACTTTTATGTAAGGATGTAAAAGTAGTGGGATGCAAATAGGTCTTTAAGAAGAAAGAATCTCTAAAGTTGAGCCAAGTAGGTTCAAGGTTTTATTAATGGCACAGGTTTTTCACATAGGAGAAAATTGATTACCATAATGTATTCTCAACATTTGTGAAGCATAAAACCATAAGAATCCTTTTAGCTAGGGTAAGCACATCCAATCCAGAGTTAAAGCAACTTGATAAGAAAATTGAATTTTTAAATGGAAATTTAAAAGAACATGTTTATATGTCACAATCAACAAGGTCTCTTCACTATGAGTAGAAAGACTATAAATGTTTGTTAAAGAAATCCTATATATGTTGAAATAGTCATCAAGGCAGTGGTACAAGAGGTTTGATGCATTCATATTGTGTTACAGTCAAAATAATTTTGTTTACTTTCGGAAGATATCAGATGGTTTATGGATCTATCTTTTTCTATACGTTGATGACATGTTAATTGCAACTAAAAATAAGGCTAAAATTAACAACTTAAAGAGCATCTTGAGTAGTGAGTTTAAGATGAAGGTTGGGTGCAATAAAGAAAATTTTAGGCATAGAAATTTGGAGGGATAGAAAAGGTGACTACTATACTTGAAACAACTAATGTAAAATGAAAAGATTCTATAGTCTTTTTAAATGGATCAGTTAAAGTTGGTTTGAATCCTTTGGCAACACATTTTAAAATTAATATTAGTGACTTAGAGAAGGATTATATAATGCAAGCTTCATATTTTAGTGTAGTTAGGATTATGATATATTTCATGATTTGTATGAGAGTTCCAGTACATACTATTAATGTGGTAAGTAGGTTTATGAGAATCTAGGAAAGGCTTATTGGGAAGCTATTAAGTGGATTATGCAATACTTAAAAGGTATTGGTAATATTTGATATGCTTATGGTTTTGATGACACAACTAGAAATATTATTAGTTATACCAACTCTAATTGTAAAGGATATCTTTTAAGAGGAGATTATTGGCATGTTATATCTTTACTTTATTTGCACATACAATTAGTTGAAAATTATCGCTTTAGTCGACAATTGCTTTATTTACAATATAAGTATAATACATGTCATTAATGAAAGGATTTAGAGAAGGGATGAAGTTATATAGTCTTATTGTGGAAAAAATCTATTATTTTCTGTGATAATTAGAGTGCATTAATTTTAGCTAAAAGTCTTGTCTATCATGAGAGATTAAAGTATATTGATTTAAAATTAAAATTTATTCAAAATATCATTGAGGATAAGGTATTTTCTATACAGTAAATAGTGACAAATGATAACCTAATAAAATCTTGACAAAGTTTTTAACTGTACAAAAAGGTTTAAACATAAATTGGATTTAGTGAACTTTCATATAATTTAAAGCCCTTAATGGCATATATGGCTAGTGTAATTCTTGGTTAGATATTAGATCATTCAAGTCAAGGTAGAGAATTGTGAGATATGTCTTGAATTTTGATGGAGAGTGAAATTTTACAAACTAACTGTCATCGGATAAGGACATGTGATAGGTATAAAACTTAGTATGCTTTCTAGAAGTTTAATAGTGTTTTTTAAGTGTTTTCTTAGATGATAACTATGTGTTTAGGTCTTAGAATTGGGTTCTTGTTAATATTTTTTATGTTTTAATTGTTCGGTTATTTTAGAGCAAGGATTTTAATCTAAATTTTTAAAGGGTTGTTTGATGTGTTTATTAGCGAGTCGTCGTCATCATCATCAACACCCAGTTGAAGTACCGTCGAGGCATGGAGTCTGAAGAGATCTAATAGTATGCAACTTTATCCTTACCTAGTAGAGAGGTTATTTTTGATGGACCCACATGCAATGTGTCATGAAGATCTTACAAAATTATAAATGGATGTGCATACATATCTAAGAAATAAAGTAAAATAAATCAATCAATCAAATGGACATAAAAGATAAGAAAAACAACTAAATAAAAAATACAACACAATGCAAATAAATACTAAAGAGAAATAATAATCGTAATGTTGAAAAAATAACGAGCAAGAGTAGTAAATATAACTTAAAATAACGTACATTTAGAACATGTCTAAGATTAGCAATACTACAGAGACCCGTACCGACCATGAAAGACCCCTACATAAATAATTTTGACCAGGTATGTTATTGTAACCTAAAAGGAAGTGAATCGTGTTTGATAGTGAGTGAAAATAAGAAAATTTGAAGAAAAGATGAAGAACTTAAAATAGGAAGATGCACAATTGTGCATGATTTTGCACAATCGTGCATGACTAGCTGCATAGGAATAAGCCTATTTCATGATTATGACAGAGATTTTGGATAGGATGCACAATCGTGCACAACTTTTCCAGCACAGAAAATTTTGTATTCTTAACATTTTGGGGCTATTTTTGGATCCAAAACAAGTGAGGAAACCTTAGAAGCCTCAAAAAGTATTTAAGGAAAAGCAAAAAACACAAAAAGGATGTTGCACATCATAGAAAAGTAGATAAAAGTGGAGACTTCAAGATCAGCTCCATTTTTTTGAGAATTTCCAAATCAAAACTTAAAGTTATTTTCTTTCTTTTGTCTTCTTATATTTCATTTTGTTGGATGTTAATTTTGATTAATGGGATGTTGAACATGATTATGAATTTATAAATCTATATTAACGATTATTCTTGAACTGTTTCATTTAACTTTATTTTTGTTGAATTCAATATATATTAATGCTTTGTGGTATGTTTATACTTGATAATAAATCAAGAGATTGAATCAGGTTATATATGTTAAGGTGCACAAAGAGAGTTGATAATTTAATAGGCCTACAAATATCATATTAATAAACAATTAAAGAGAGATCTTAATTGTAAGTTAATTATTCGTTCGATTGCTTTAAACCTAATTAAGTAGTTAGACAAAGTGCATTCAAGTTGTTAGGTAACTAATCAATCCTCATGGGAACGATATCTTTTATATTACGAGTTACGATTTGTATACATACAGTAAGAAATTTTTTACATATAAAACTATCAACAACATGGGATCAACACTGGGCTCGTATGAGTTAAAGTGATTGAGAAGTTAGAAGTAGGTCAAGGTTGATGTCAAGTGGGAAAGACATCAGACTCGTTACACAAAATCTAAAGGTGCACTAAAATAAAGTTTTAATGCCCTTAGGAATTTATGAAAATAGAATTCTTTTGTCCTTGGAATTCTTATGTATAACTCTGATCTAATCAATAATTTGATATAGGAGTTGTATAAAGTTAAGGTGGTTTTCATATTATTCTCCTTATGTTATGTTCTTACAGTAAGAAAATAAATCTATAGATAAATATGCCCAGAGAAATATGTTCTTTAGATTAGAGAGGTGTTAATGATCTCTAGGAATTATAAGAAAGCTACCACTCTCTTAAAAACTAGTTGGAACTTAGTGTAAGCACTAGTGTATTTTAGTAACCTGCTATTTTGGAGCTAAGATCTCGGGTTACCCTCTTTGTATGGATGAGATTAATTTTTACCTTCACATAGTATTTGCATGACTTAACTTTTTAATTCTTATGCTTAGTTTAATAATATATTTCTTTAATTTTTTTGGAAAATAATAATAAAACAAATCTTTGTCTTACCCTCAGTTTTAGGTTACACCTTGATCGAACTATGTAAGTTTTATATTTTTGTTTCGTTTATTTCCTTCTTATATAATTTCTGTTTTTGCAACAATTTTTCTTTATTTTGATGATTTAATATATCTAGAGACTCACATTTTATTTAATCCCGTCATTTTCATTCCTTCTGAAGTGACCAATGTTCATTTGCCTAAGGAGAAGTAAAAAAAGTCTCGTCATTAGCTTTAAACATAGCTTTAAACGCAGCAATTTACAGTTTTGTTGTGTCTTGCTGCTACAAAATAAAACCATAGCTTTCATCATAAGATTTTCTACATCCAATGTGTCTGTCTGGATGTCCGATTCCACTCGCTTGATTCAGAAAGGAAGGCTGACTTATTCATGTTCTTCTCTACTCCGTACCTTAAACCATTTTTTCTAGTCTTAGCTCTAACGTAGGCATTTTGCTTACCTGGATAGTGTGTAAACTGAAAATATTAAGATCTTACATCATGCATTTTAAGAATACAAAATATGTTTGCTTTTTGGGTATTGGCGTCCAGTCAGTGTCAATGACAAATCATGATTGTACGTTACCTGTATGGGAATTGATTTTGCTCGCCACAAGCATCAAAAATATTAAAGCGGTTTTAGTACCATGATTAGTTTTTTCAACTTTTGATTCAGCAAAAGTGATTAAATAATAGCATGCTAGTGAGTTGGCCATCATTACGAGTTTGAACCTTGGGGCCGTGGGAGGGGTAATTGATATTTCACCTGACCAATATTAACACCGACCACATAAATACGTATATGAAGCGATTAATTAATTTATATACTTTTTCTAAATTTATCGCCCGTGAATGAACTGGTTACATAATAATTTTAACTTGTTTTAATTAAAATTAATGTTAGGGATATGATATATATCTACTTATTTTTGTTTTGACATTTTTTATTAATTGGGCTTATAAGATATTAATTAGACACTGATAGCTAATCACTTATTTGACTTAGAATTCAAAAAGTTATTAGGGATAATCTTCTAGTTGTGATAGAGTTTTATCTCTAATTGATGTATATCTTGATAAGATGTGGTGTGGATTACGACCATGTGGTTGCTGGGGTAGTACTGGAATTTTGGTGGGTGTGCGTTAATTGAATTTTGGAAATATAGTCGTGTGTCCGTGAGTTCTGTATTGGTGATACGTGGTTAATTGATTTTTGGATGAAATATATGTGTCTTGTGCCGTATAGAGTTATCAGAAGTTCTTGGTGTTGGAAGCTTGCGTGTGAAATATTTGGTGGTGTGTGTTGCAAGCTGTTAATTATTCGTGTAAGAGTGAAGCCTTGATGTTCACGATTTGGTATTGAGTTGTTGGAGTAACTCACAGTTGGACAGCTTTTGAGTATTACGTGTGGTTTTTTTTTTTTTTGGCTTGGGAGTTTATCATTTTTGCGTTGATTTGTCTGGGAGCTATTCACGTTGAACGCTCATCTCCTTGAGTGTCTCACAGCTGGGCTGTCTTCAAGGATTGGATGTGTCTTCTGTTGTGACCTACTTGTTAACTGAGCAGATGTGAATTGATTCTGAAATTGGCGTGGATCAGCCTAATAGGTGGACAATTATTCAAATATATTTCGGGAAGCTGAACCTATAGGGAAGTCCTTCTTTTATCTGAAGTGTATTGTTATTCTTTTCTTAGTTGATTGATCACTTGACTTATTTTAATTAATTATCTTTCATTAAGAGTAGTAGAGAAAAATCCTTTGTTGAGGTTAACACAAGTCGGTCATGTTATCGGGTATGAAAATCGTTCACAGGAAGTGAGGTTGAGAGATAGTTTCAAGGATTAAGTAGTTTCGGCTAAGTAAGGCCTTGTGTAAATATATTGTACTTTCGTAAAATTGATTAAACTAGGTGAGGGCCCCGAAGACGTAGACAAGGTGTGTCGAACTGCATTACCAAATTTCAGTATTGATATGTTTAATTTTGTATTTATTTTTCTATTTTCATTTGATCCGGAAAAATTAATAGTTGCTGATACAGTTACTTTATATCTAATAACCGATAGATACAGTTACAAGTAACTATGACAGAACCTTACAAGTAACTATGGTCAAATCAAAGTTTTTGTGAAACTACTACACCACTACGGTTTTTTTCAATTGATATCAAAGTGAGTCACCAAATCAGGACTTGGTATAGCAAGTTGGTGCAGATTCGAGTTTCATAAACATGGCTACAAGAGAGGGTGCATCGATCACCAGGCCACCACTATTAGATAACTCTAACTATCCTACATGGAAATCACAAACGAGAGTCTTCATTCAGGCACAAGGAACAAGAGGATGAAACTCGGTTTTAAATGGCTGGACACATCCAGTGACGACTAATGAAAAGGGAGAACTAGTATTTAATGATCCATTTGCATGCAAAGAGTCGAAGAAGAGAGGGTACTTGGAAACTCACAAGCAATGCATGCAATTTTTTATGATGTTGATGAAGAAGGCTTCTCAATGATATCGGCCTGTGAGTCAGCTAAAGAAGCGTAGGATACTTTGCAGACTATTCATGAAGGATCCAAATTTATGATAGCGTCAAAACCTCAAATGTCAGTTGTAAGGTTTGAAAAACTAAAGATGAATGAAAATGAGACTATTGGGGATTTTTATGAAAGATTTCCCGATATAGCGAATCAGGCACATCAACTTCGAGAAGAAATATTCCAATCTGAAACTAGTCAAGAAGACGTTGAGATCATTACCTCTAAGATTTATTTCAAAAATTACAGCAATCGAGGAGGCTCATGACATCAATGACTTGTCGTTGGAGAAGGTAATTAAAATTCTTACCAATTTCGAAATAAATTTGTTGAGGGGCAAGCAAGAAAAGAGTAAAGGATTGGCACTACAAGTTGAAACTGGAAAAGACATAAATGATGTAAAAGATGAATCTGATGAGAATGAGGATATGGAATTATTAACAAGCAATTTCAGCAAGTAGTTAAAGAAAGTGAAGAATGATAGATCCGAGTTTAGGCAAAACGGTGGAAGTTCATCGAACAACAACTTTAAACAACAAGTCAAAAGTTAGAAGGGTGAAAGAAAAGTAAGAAAAATTCAATGCCATGAGTGTTAGGGCTTCGGACATGTGCAAGCAGATTGTGCTAATACCTTGAATAAGAGAAAAGGGAAATCTTCTACTAGCACTTAGAGTGAGAATGAATCCGAAAGTGAATATGCGAGTGAAGAAGAAATTGCAAATGGTGCTGTGTTAGTTGCATTGTATAGCAAAAATCTAGTTGCATGCTTAACAGTAATTAAGAAGAAGTAACTAAAGACAAAAAAGGGGCAAATCAGAAAATTTTGAGAAAAACGGAGACAAATCAAGTCAAGGTTCAATATCAGATTATGACAGTGATGAAAGTGGTTCAGATGATAAAAGAAAGAATATTTACAAGGCTTACGAATTGATGTATGAAAAATGGGTGAAAACATGTAGAAAGAATGAAAGGTTGAAGGAAGAAAACTTCTTTATGAAGAACATTATCCAAGATTTAGAGAAGAAATTGATGGTAGCTTTAAACGAGCTTAGTAAAGCCAGACTGAAGTTAGCAAGTACCGAAAAAGGTTTGAGAATGCTAAATGGAGGCATATAAAATTTAGAAAAGTTGACCGAAATCGGTAAAGTTAAAGGAGATCCTCAAGGCATTGGTTACAAAGGAGAGTGTTCCAAGGCGAATGATGAGAAAATTGATATACCTAGATCTGCCCAATAAGAAACATTGAGGAAAAATCAAAGATTTGTTCCTACATGTCTTTTTTGCGGCATTATCGAGCATATAAAGGAAAAATGCTACAAGTTACTGCAAATGTTGTTTTAAAGAAGCCAAAACTGAAGGAACCTATATCGCTCATATAATTTTTAGAATCAGCCTTTAGTACCGAAATCCACTTGGGATAGAAAGGGTCAAGGACAAGCACAAAGACATAGTGAAGGAAAAACAAGAAATTGTTTAAATTCAAAGTTAGTTACTGCTTTTGAAGAAACTATTCAGGCTGAGGATAATTTAGTTACTTAGATGAAGAAATCAACCAGACAGTTGATGATCAAGATAATGTGATGAGCAATAAGCCCATGTTTGAATTTCTTCGAGAGGAACAGGTGCAGTGTGCTTTACATTTTTGAAGTATAGTTTGATGTTATTTATAAAAAGAACCAAAAAAAAGGTTAAAAAGAGTTATCATTTAGGCTTTCTGAATTTTTTTATTTATGGGTTTTCTAAGGTTTAGTTGATTGATGCATACATGAGGTTATGCTTGATGATGGGGTTTTTTTAAACTTAATGAGTCGTATGCAAATGGCTTTGATGCGAGTAATAAAACTTCGAGGAGTGTTTTAACTGGTGGTAAATTATCATTTTGGCATACTTTTGATGCTTTCGCTGCACCTACTGCTAATTTTTCTGCTTCTTTATTCACTGAGATTGATTGCATTAAAGGTATTCTTGTTTTGACATTGTTTTGTCCCAAGGGGGAGACATCACATTATTTTTGGTAACTGTTCCACTCAGGGGGAGATTTTAAGGTATATGCGTGACTATTCGTCTTGCTTTTTAGCATCCTTTCATCCAAAAGGGGAGAAATTTGGATGATTGGATAATTATGATGTTCTTCGAAACTTGATGTTAGACTAAGGGGGAGTATAAACTACTTGAACCGTGAATGTGTGAACCTGTTACTTATATGTCCAATTATGCTATGTAGGGGGAGTTTCTTATTTGCGACAAATAATGCCAAAAGGGGGAGATTGTTAGATATATGATATATATCTACTTACTTTTTTTTGGCATTTTGTTTATTAAATGGACCTATAAGATATTAATTAGACACTGATAACTAATCACTAATCCTTATTTGACTTGGATTCAAAAAGCTATTGGAGATAATCTTCTAGTTGTGATAGAGTTTTATCTCTAATTGATGTGTATCTTGGTAAGATGTGTGTGCATTACAACAGTGTGGTTGTTGGGGTAGTGTTGGAATTTTGGTGGGTGTGCGTTAATTGAATTTTGGAAATATAGCAGAGTGTGTGCGTGAGTTCTGTGTTGGTGATACACGGTTGATTGATTTTTGGTTGAAATATGTGTGTCTTGTGCTGTATGGCGTGATTGGGAGTTCTTGGTGTTGGAAGCTTATGTGTGAAATATTTGGTGGTGTGTGTTGAAAGCTATTAATTAATCGTGTGAGAGTGAAGCCTTGATGTTCACGGTTTGGTATTAAGTTGTTGGAGTATCTCACAGTTGGACAACTTTTGAGTATTACGTGTGGTTTTTCTGGCTTGGGAGTTTATCGGTTTTGCATTGATTTGTTTCAGAGCTATTCATGCTGAACGTTCATCTCCTTAAGTGTTTCATAGATGGGATGTCTGTAAGGATTGGGTGTGTCTTTTGTTGTGAACTATTTGTCGACTGACCAGCCGTGACCTGATTCTGAAGTTGGCATGGATCAGCTTAATAGGTGGACAATTATTCAGTTATATTTCGGGAAGCTGAACCCATAGGGAAGTCCTTCTTTTACCTGAAGTGTATTGTTATTCTTTTCTTAGTTGATTAATCACTTGAGTTATTTTAATTAATTGTCTTTCATTAGAGTAGTAGAGAAAAATACTCTGTTGAGGTTAACATAAGTCGGTCGTGTTATCAAGTGGGAAAATCTTTCACGAGAAGTGAGATTGAGAGATAGTTTCAAGGATTAAGTGGTGTCGGCTTAGTAACTGCAACAGAACCTTACAAGCAATTACGGTCAAATTGAAGTTTTTGTAAAACTACTACACCCCTACGATTTTTTCAACTAAAGATTTTTTTATCGTTTTTAGAGTTATTTTGTTGAGATGTTTTATTAACTTACTAGTAAAATAATTTCAATTGTTATTATTGGAACGGGTTTTCCATAAATACTAAAATCGTATGCAAGACTTGGGTTTAGGGTCTTTAATTTCCTTTAGTTTAAAGAACAACTTTGAATTTCTTCACATCCACAGTGCTCCAAATAGCTGGAATATAATTGCAGATTGGTGTATGACGGTTTGGCTTATAAACAAAATTAAGAGATGGTGCTTCTATGTGATGTTGACTTTTATTGTGGCAGCAGTTTGTGATGAAAGAAACAAAAGAGTATTCTAGGACATAGAGATGAGTAAGAAAAATTTCCACAGAGAACAAATGTAGAAAATCATACTACATATCAACCTATTCAAAGACAAGTTTGATGATATGAACTACATCGGTAAACTCATGGAAATTATAAATTCATAACCAGTTGAAAGATCACAATGTTTGCAATATGTAACTTAGCCTTGCAATTGTATGGTCATCCCCATTTTAAGAGTAGGCTCATCATAGTGTAGCAATTTTGTTGTATTTTGTATTATTTTATTTGCCTTAAAGGCTTAATAGAATTCATTTTTTTAAAACACAACTTTATATTGCTGTTATTGTGGTCATTGTAATAATCTTAAATAAGCAAATCGATTTAAATAGTAATAAAAAATTGTATTCCATAATGTGGAGAAATGAAGTTACATTTTGTATGCACACTTTCCCATACACTGGGGTTATAGAATAAGAGAGAATTAATTTAAAGTTAGTCTTACTGTTGTCTTTTTTTTCCTTTGGTAAAAAATTACTGCACTATATTTAATAGAATTGAATGTAGAGGTTCTTTTTTGAACCATAATTCTAACAACTTTATTTAAACCAATATCATGAATATCGTTCAGTATCAACCAAAGAACGGTACTCAAATGTTGATATTGTTTCGATTACAAATACTAATTGGTACCGGTCAATACTGAGTGGGACCGGCTTATATTGGCTAGTCCCAAAATGCTAAAGAATTTTGGGGATTAAATAGCAATTTTAAAAAGTTATAGACCAAATTAAATAAAATAAACCCTATAGACACTAACCTATCGTTCACTTTTCTTCATTGTGTGACAAAAGTTGGAAAACCCACTCACTTTCACTCTTCCAGTTTTCACATTACTGCCCTCCCTCTGCAGTCTTCACGTCGTTGCCCTTCCAATCACCCATGCATGCCTACCATAGCCCTTCCAATCTCCCACTCATGCTCGCCGCTTTCTCCACATAAGCATGTGAGCAGCAATGGTACCAACTTGACTATTGACTCTAATTAGCCGACCAACGATGGTACCGTGCTCGCACGCTACTCTTCTATGTGTACACCGTCCAGTGAGTCCAGTCAGCCATTTCCCCACTCCCCGGTGCAGATTGCAGAATCCAGATTTGCATCTGGTTGAACTGATCTGACTTGACTAACCATAACCCGCGACCCTCATTAACTTGGTTATGATTTGTTTGATTTTTTATGTGTTTTAGGTTGTTTGTTTTTGCTTTGAATTGCAATTGCATTATGTTTTGGTGTGTCATATGTGTAATGTGAATGGTTTATAAAATATTCATTGGGCAATTTGGGCTTGGAAGATGGAATTTGTTGTGTGAATTGTGTCTAGTTCAATAACATTTACGCATTATGAATTCATAAAGAAATGAGATCAAAATAATGTTGTATATGGGTCATGGAAGAAATTTAGGCATTGTGAATTGTGTATAATTCAAGAACATGTTATATTATTTGTTATTTTTATAATCATAAAAATGAGATCAAAATTAATTAATATGAAACATACAATTTACCAATAATTTTTTTCTATATAAAAGGTATTTCACATATGATTAATCATTTAAATATAATATTTAATATATAATTAAACCATTCAATATATGTAATAAGTTAAGAAAATTAAATTCTAGCAATTTTATATTGTTCATTATTGTCATTAGGAAAAATATTACAAATATTAATCCTATCTTATGGGTAGCAAATACAATTTTGTTATCTTATCTTATGGATTATTAAATACATAGTAAAAAATAGTACGTGAATTTATAAGAGAATACTTATTACTCAACATAATATGAATTGTAAATATTTAAGTCGTTTTTGCAATGTGTATTATCATTAAAAAAAGTCATTTTTACAATGTGTGTTATCATAGAGAAAGATGTAAGATATAATCTATCTAGAATCTGGATATGCTTATAATATTTAATTTTTATAATTATGTAATGATATTATATAAAAAATTTTGTATTTTAAAAAATTTATTAATTTAATTTTGACATATGTCTTCATTTGTTTTTTAGATAAATAGAGTTCAATTACTCCTAATAATTTAGCTATTTCAGAAAGATTTTATAATCTAGCTTGGGGTTATACTATATTGTTCTTGGAATAAAGAACCACACCATTTGTATGTACTGTAACAAGCATTTGAAAGGTGTGAGAATCACTACATTAAAGAAGCATTTAGTTGGGATCAAAGCTGAAGTAAAGACTTGCAAAAAAGTGAGTCATGCTGTGAAATGTTAAATGAAAACTTTACTTGAAGAGTATTAACATGAACATGATAGAAGATAAAGGAAACTATGAAATTGTTTGTAAAAGTTCTTTTTCCAGTGTTCATAATGATAATGGGGATGTTAAAGGTGGTTGTATTCCTACTAAAAAATAAGGGAATGTTGCACCTAATATGAGGAAAATAAGATGACATCTATCTTTTTTTTTTTGCCATGAACAACTCCTAAAACTCAGCCTTAATTTGTAGTGCCTTAGAATCTAAAGAAGTAGTTCAGAACGTGGACATGAAAATGGCTAGATGGTGGTATGATTTTGGTATATCATTCAATTATGCCCAATTTTATTATTACCAGATGGTAGATGCTATTACCTATTATGATCTAGGATATAAGACTCATTCAATTGATGGCTATAGAGGTAAACTTCTAAGCATCTCTTTTTATGAAATAAAAAGTTATTTGGATGAAAAAAGAACGACTTGGGTAGCTTATGGATGTTCAATTTTGTATGATAGTTGGACAAATAGAATACGTAAACCATTGTCATTTTTTTTAGTTTATTCTGCTAAGGAGACAATGTTTTTGAAGTATATTGATGCATCTGGTCTTGTTAGAAATGTTGATACTCTATTTCAGATAATTAATTAAGTTATGAATGCATTTAGGTTAGAAAACATTGTTCAAGTCATTACTAACAATGATTTTACCTACAAAGCATTTGGGAAAGATTACAAAGTAGGTATAATTCTTTTTATTGAACTCCTTATGTTGCACATTACATTGACCTGATGTTGAAAAATATAGACGATGCTAGATATTTTCCTATCATTGATGAGCTTGTACAAAAAGCAAAGACAGTGATCAAGTTTATCTATAATCGTACATAGATCCTAAATTTGATAAGGAAAGATTTTACCGATGGTAGAAATTTATGTCTTCCTGCTATAACAAGGTTTGCGAATAATTTATTATCACTTTAGTGTTTTTTTAATGAAGAAGGAGTTAAGGTAAATATTTCTAAATGATAACTGAATTGCATCACAATATGCCAGGTTTAATGCTAGAGTTGGGGTTTCTATAATTATACTTAAAGATCATAAATTTTGGTCTCAGTGTCATTTCTATTATAAGTTTGTGAGCCTTTAGTGAGAGTACTTCGTCTAGCTGATAGTGATGTGAAAACAATAATAGGTTATTTTTATGATGCCATAGAGAGGAAGAAGGAAGCAATTAAGGCTAATCTAAAAAATAGGCCTTCTTTATGCATACCTTATCTTGTAGTCATCATTGAGATATGAGAAATGTAACTTTACTCTTTGTTGTTTACAGTTAAGGCATTATTGAATCCTAGTGTCTATATTAAATCAAATTTTACAAAGAAAGCTGAAGTTAATAGGGAGAATGATATTAATTATTATAACAATTGTTACCTATGAGATGATGCAAGATCTCTTAAGCTCACAAATGAGGTTTATAAGAATGCTTCTGGTGATTTTGAGATGTCTATTACTATTCATAAAAGACTAGCTTAATTCATTTATTTTGTTTATATATAATATTACTTTTGTTGTCTTACTTGGTAGGACCAATTCAGGATTGGTGTTCTAAAATTGTAAAGATTTTCAATTTGAATTTTAAGTCAACACGAGAGTGCAATAGGGTGTGAAAAGAATTGGAACACATTTGAATTCATCAATTCTAAGAAAAAGAATAGATTGGAATACAAAAGATTGAACGACTTAGTCTTTGTTCTATACAACTTAAAGATTTAGAAAAGGTAAGTTATTATCGTTGTTAAGTTAAATACAATTTCTTTTAATTTTTAATAATTTAACTTAATGTTTTTTGCTAGGACTCATAGTAAAGTAGTTCTGTAGAACCCATTTACCTTGACTATATCAATCTTTTGACATATTGAGTTTATGAGAAATCATGTTTGATAGATGAGAGTGACTTAGAAGATAATCCTAGATGAAAAGTATTGACATATCATTTGGCGCAATAAATTTAAATGTTGGTGATGATAAGACTCCTCTCATGATGAAGATTTTGTATCAAATTAAAATTTAAATCAAAGAGATTTGAGCAGATACTTGATTGAATGAAGTTCTAGGTTTATGTTTCTTTTCTTTTTTTAGTTTCACTTATATTTGATATAAGTTAAATTCTATATATGTCATATAAATATAGAAATAACTGTAAAAGTTTTTGCTTCAAATTTCACGTCTAGTTGATTGTTTCCTTAACAAAACTTGCTGTAAATTGTAATACTTAGAGAGTTATGGATATTTATTATTATTTTTATTTGAGAAATATTATTTATTATATGATGAAATTATAATATTTTAAGTACTTTATATTGTTTTTCATTTTATATTTATATGATCTTTTTTCATATTAATTATTTTTATTATTTATACGTCAAATATGTGAAAAGTAATATTAACAAAAATTAATCAATTGTTGTTATTTTAAATTTTTTATTATTACGATTTTTAGAGACATAGTTGATGTAAAATTATAAACTTTGCAGTAAAAATATATTGAAAGATTTTTTAATTTTATAAAAAATAAGAGACTGTTATATAAATTTATAAAACTACTCGAAACAGTACTCGGTATTGATCGGTATTGGTACAATATTGCACCGTAATCTAATACGGATATTTATACGGCATTCATAATATTTATTTAAACTAGAATCCAGCATAAGTTTATTGGTTGATTTTATTTGAACGAAGAAAAACTTATTTTTTGTAAGTACAATCTTAATTGATATCCAATTTTACAAAGCAAAAGCTACTCCTTTATGTACTTTAAGTTATTTAAGTCTCAATAGTTCACCGAATTTTGTTTATTGCTTATACTCTTAAAGGAATAATAAACATACATATAACGAGATTATTGAGATAAAACTTCGATAAGTTCAAATTTCCTCCACTATTTCATGAATTGTTTTTTTTTCTTAATCTGAGTTGTCCAGTAATTAACATGAAATTGCAAAAGTTAACTAAAGCGCCACCATATTTTACAATTTACTTGGAGTAAGTAATAATCACACTTAAAGAAAACTCTTGAAGCAAACGGTTCGTGCTTAATTTGTCAATTAGATTTATAATCAGGTGGTTGGTGGCACATCAGGAAATTAGAATACCGTTTTAAGGTTTCTTCTTTGGATAATAATGTGTTTTGATACTCACATTAACAAGGAACTCCATGTTTTGGGAGTATATTTATATACTTGCTTATACAAATACAAATAACATGCTCGCAAATACAAATGTTGAATAAACGTCATGTCGTAGAAGTTTTCGTACCAATAAGCCTGTTCATGGTTAAAAAATTCATTATAGGTAAGTAATGCTTTATTATGATATGTTTATGTAATTTTTTTTAACGTTGAAACAGTAAAAAGTAGAAGTTTGCTTTAAATGAAGAAAAGGGTTCACCAAACTACATTGTCAGTTGGTCTAGCTAGCTAGCAACAGACATGGGTTCAAATTTTGTTGAGTCGTCATCTGGGAAAAAGAAGAGAATGGTAGTCAAAGAAGAGAAGTGTCAGAGACGGAAAAGGTAGTCAAAGGCAATCATTGTTGTGTCATAATGGTGTATAGAATTTCATGCGGAAATGTTGGGGAGGAGACAATCATATGGCTTCGCTTTGTATTGTAGCAAAATCTTCTTGCCCAAAAATTAAACAGGTAGAGCATAAATGTCTTGGTAATGGGCGTTTATCATTTCTTTTTGATGCCTTGGATCGAGTGTGCATGCAGAACTCCAAAAGGCAGAAAGAAATCTTTGTTTGGGAGCGGAAAGAAAAAGGCAAAGTTAGTGGGCTGCTCTGCTACCCAAAAAAGTCAAAATACTTTAAACCCATTTGGCGGAGCATATCCAATCGAGACATCACTTGGGTATTTTATGACAAAAAATCATCTTGGTGGACAACTACAAATGTGAGAGGGTTCGCTGGTAAAACAATAGTGGACGGTAGCTGGACAAGAATGGAGAATAAAAGTGCTACAGGGTTGCATAATCACTCGTAAACTACGCATTTATCCAAATTAGCTTCATCAACTTCTTCTATTGTATTCAAATAGTATTGTATCAAATCATTCTTAATTGTAAATTTATAATACATTATCCTTTTGAGTTAAATATAATTAAAATAAGATATGAGCTGACCATTAGTAAATGTTATTAATTCTTTCATTGTGATAAATGTATTTTCTTCATAAATTGCTTTTTCATGTTCATTATCATCAAGATTAGGCGATACTTCTTCTTCTTTGATCAAAAATTAGTATGTTCAATACAATGTTGCGCACCGATTTTGGAACCCGACTCTTGCTCTGAAAACCATAACTATTATTGCTTCATTTTCTTGCTCTGATACCACCCATGTTGCGTCCCGAATTCGGAACCCAACTCTTGCTCTGAAAACCATCCTACTTAACTTGAGCGTCATAAATACTACTTGAGTCTATTTCCATATAGGGTTTTTTCCATAAACCCTTATTAAGCATCATTCCACAATTGTGGCGTACCCATGACAATCAAACATCAACAACCAACTTGCTCTAAATCAATGTAAACATACAACTCATAACTGAACTACTTAAATATATCATTTCATTACTCAAGCAATCGAGTTCGAAAATACTTTGTTTACAAATCAAAAGCCACACCATTGGCTTAATTACAAAAATACAAAGTAGCAAATATAGCAATT
>JANKOD010000001.1:11577030-11587162 GCA_026284645.1 Erythroxylum acuminatum
GAAGCTAGAATGAAGTTGGTAAGTACTGAAAAGGGATTGAGGATGTTGAATGGAGGCACGGAAAAACTAGATAAGTTATTGGAAATTGGTAAAGTTAAAGGGGATCTTCAAGGCATTAGCTATAAGGGTGAGTGTTCTAAAGTGAAAGAGAAGAAAGATGACATATACAGATCTATCTAAGAAGATACTTCGAGGAAGAATCGAAGATTTGTACCAACGTGTCATTTTTGCGGAGTTATCGGGCATATAAGGCTGAGATGCTACAAGATGTTACAAATGATATTTCAAAGGGGTCAAAATCAAAAATCTAGACACTCTTCATTAAATTTCCAGCAGCATCCCATAGTTTTGAAGCAAGCTTGGATTAGAAAGGGTCAAGTACAAGCACAAAAACGTAGTGAAGGAAAAATAAGAAAATGCCCAGATTTGCAGTTAGTTACTGCAAATGAAGTAACTGCTGAAAGTGACTTACAGCTAGTTACTGCAGATGGAGCAGCTGCAGAAAGTGGTTTACAGTTAGTTACTGCCGAGGAAGTAACTGCAGAAACTGAAGAACTTTCAGCTACTTCAGATGATGATCCAACCAAAACAATGGCAGCTGATTTGAACATAGGTTCTTTATCTCAAATCCGAAGAAATCATTAAGTAGAAAATGTTATTAGAGATGTGAGTGAAAGAAGAAAAACAAGAGAAAGAAAAATGATTGATGCAGGCTACTTGTGTGACACTTCTTCATTCGAGCCAAAGAGTAAGTCCAAGTTTGAGATTCTTCGAAGGGCACAAGGACAGTGCGTTTTACATTTTTGAAGTATTTTTTTATGTTACCAAAAAAAGAAAAAAAAGAAAAAAAGAAAAAAAAGAGAGTTTTTTTTTTAGTTTTATGCTGCTATTGTCATCTCATCTTTTTTAGTAGTCTGCATTGTGATTTCTATTTGGCTCCACTAAAGACTCCTCAGCTCTCTCATTGTTATGGAACTCTCTCAGGTATCTTTCTATCTTTTGGGCATATCTCTCAGTGTTTTGAATGGTGGTAATTTTTATTCTTGGAGTGCTTATGATTCTTCCGCTGCATCTATGGTTGATTATTCTGATTATGCATTTTGATGTTGTTTTGTCCCGAGGGGAAGATATCAGATTGTTTATGGTGAATGTTCCATTCGGGGGGAGATTTCAAATATATGTGTGACTATTCGTCTTGCTTTTTGGCATCTTTTTGTCCCAAGGGAGAGAAATTTGGATGATTGGAGAACTTGATGTTGATTAAGGGGGAGTATTTGTCCTATGGATTGTGCATTTGATTTATATGTCCAATTATGTTGTTTAGGGGGAGTTTCATATTTGTGACAAACAATGCCAAAAAGGGGGAGATTGTTAGAATATATTTTATATATTCCTTATTTAGTTTTGGCATTTTAAATTGGACATATAAGATAATTGGAATTATTATGTGGAATGAAGATTGCATCTACGATGGACATTGAGAAGATATGTGCTGCTACAATTCTATCCAATATATGCATCCTATTTTCAATGTAATATTCAAGTCTATGCAATATATGTGAGTAGATCTCCTGGTTTTGGTAAACATCAAAGTGTTTACGCAAGTCAAGAAAAACCTAAAGGTTTGCGGCAAAAAATTAAAAAGTGTGTGGCTTTGTTCAAAGTGGTGGTCACGTGAAAAAGGATATTGATTTTTCAGCTGCGTAAGTTAGTCTTGGAGGAGCCAAGTTTTATGTCAATAGAGTATTGATTTAAGTGAGTTTGGTGGTGTACTGTTGATGGAATTTTTGCTACGTATGAAATAAGGAATTTTTGTTGCTTGCTGCACGTGGTGGTTGGGCTGCACTTTGTCTCACAATTAACACATGAAAAGTAGTCCACGCATGGCTATTGAAGTTGCTGGTGATATGCGTTATTGAAGATAACTGTTTGTGGCAAAAAAAATTTGCAGTGGATATTGTTTGAGTTGTGGTGGTTACGTGTCAAGATTAAGGGGCTACACAACTTTCTTTTATGCTGAATTTTTGTCCTTAAATTTTCTGGTGATTTTGCACTTGATACTTCTTGCGTGAGCTGATTTATGTGTTTTGGGAAAAAACTATCCTTGAGAGATTCTGCACTTTGTTCTTGTTATGGGCAACAGCGTGATTTGTACTACGAAGGAATTAACTATGGCGATCGCTTTCAACTGGGTTATTTTGAGAAGACAAATTCATAGGAAAGTTTTTTTTTTATCTCAAGTTTTTTTGTTATTTAATTTTCAGTTGATTAAATACTTGAGCTATTTTTATTTATTATTTTTTTGAGTGAAAGTAGTTAGACAAATCCTCTGACAAGGTTAGTACGAGACAGTTGTACTATAGGATGTGAAATTCTTTCACGGGAAGTGAGGTTGAGGGATAGTGCCAAGGGTTGAGTGGTGTCGGCTCAGTAAAGCCTTGGGTAAATCTATTGTACTTTCATGAAAGTTATTAAGCTGGGTGAAGGCCCCGCAGACGTAGACAAGGTGTGCCGAACTTCGTTACCAAATTTTTTGTGTCTTTATTATTTTGCGTTTGTGAGATTTTACTCTATTTGTGCGAAGAATAATTTAGAAAGTTTGCGACTTAATTAACCACTTTGGTTTTTCAGTAACTTCTCGTCTATAGGCAATAACATCCTGTGAAATACCTGAAGGAATTGTTCGTTATGAAGGTATTATCTGTATCCCACTCGTAAGAGTTCGTATCTCATCTTCAAGAAGTTGTATATATAAGACCTCAATTCTTGTCTAGGTTTTATTCGAAATTCTTCCAACTATCTCACCAGGTTAATGAACCACTTTGTTGTTTAAAAAGTTGTCTTACTCTTATCCTTCTCATTTTATAAGTCTATTTCCATAAATTAATTAAAGATATGAAATAAAAAAAAAATTTCACATCCTAATATATGAGATATTGCAGAATTAAAAAAAATCAAAACCAAACAATATTCCAAATTCAAGGAACACATAACCATAAGCATTATGGATTCTTGATTTTCCATATTCACCACTAAAAGAATATGTTGCATAATTATCTAGCTTCTGTCATTTTTTTCCTTCTCTTTCCTATATCTAGTTATCTTTTTTTCCCCCTCCAATGGAACCAATTAGTATTGAATGAAATGGGAATTTAGTGACATGTTTAAGGTTTGAATTAGCATTTCAAAATTGCGTAAATTTTATACCTTTTGTTGTAATTTTTCCCAATTTTTAAAAAACTAGATCAAAAGTTAAACTAGTAAGACAAAAAAATTAAGATTTAAAAGGTTCAATTAGTATTAGAATGTCATAAAATCGATTAAATATTGAATAAAATTAAAAATTTTGAAATATAATTAAAAGAGAATATCCTTACTTATTGAAAAATTTAAAGTTTAATTGAAAAATGATAATGAAAATAAAAAATAATTGACTTATTTTGGTTTACAAAAATTGATTAATTTTAAAAACCGTCCGATTAAGTAATAAAATGATTAATTTTTAAAATAAAAGTTATTAATGTAAATTAAATTAAAAAATTAAAAATCAAACTGAAAAGTCAACCAGTTCAAGGTTTTCATAGTTGAACTGGTTGAATTTTATAGTTATTGACTTTTCTTAAAAAGATCTTTATCTTTACCTTTTAATTTAATATATGTACAAATATTTAAAACTCAATATCTATATCATTATTTTAATAAGTTTCAATCTCAAGTTTGTTTAATCAATAAATCATACATTTTGCTAAAAATATAACATTTATTCCCTAACATAGGTTTGAGGAACTCAATCGGAATATCAAACTTATCCATATAACCAAGCTCAAATTTAAAGATATAGAGAAAATGAAATGTCATTTTTTTAAAAAAAATAACTCAAATTGAATAAGTTTCAGTTACAAACTTTTTTTTTTTGTGCAAAAGAAAGCAAATACAAGAGAATTAAATTAACATTTGAAGTCCCGTGGATTTGCTACTCCGCTGTAATCTTTTTTTTGATAGATAAAATTTTACACATTTTTTTTTTCGATCTAAGCAAAACCTTTACTCGGAAAAAAATCAAGATATTTTACTAAATTTTGTAACTATCAAGAAATTCAAAAAGTTAGGGCTAATTATCGAAAGAAAATCTCAAATTTTACTAAATTTTGTAATTATAATATGAACTTTAAAAGATGACAATAAAATATATGAATACTTGATTAAATATTTTTTTCCTCTTTAACTCATTTTTTGTATGTGTAACTCATTACTCATTAGGTTCTCAAATATGTTGACAATGCACATAAATTATAACCCTAAATCATATTTAGGATTAGATAAATTAAACTCATTTATTTTTGTTTAATTTCTAATTAAACAATTTATATCTATAGATCAAGATTAACTAACATTTTCGTACATGATTTTCGTATAATTTAATCATTTCATCATTTAGAGCATAGAATTAATGTCTAATTTATTGTAAATCTAATTATATTAGTTCTCCACCATTAGTTATTGATTTAAAAATGACATTTGTAAGCTATTTATAAAACGTCATTTCACCTTCATCAAGAATTTTCCGAATCAATACTAAGATAGAACAATGAAACATTCTTCTTAATTACATTAGGATAATAAATTATATCTTGATCACTTAGCTACCTCCATATAGTTCATGTTACATCCAATGACTATCAATTGAACTATGCATGATTAAAATATGTCATAAGTAGTATCAAAATATAGTAATTTCTATATAAGATAAATTTAGAGATATCAAATCAAAAGATCACTTATACAATTATCACAATAAAAATTTCTGTAGACATCCAAGTAATGTTCTAAATGAATTTCTCATATGAGGTCAATTCAATAAACTTGTTATTTAACAAGTACTTATGCGTTTGTTTAAAAAATGTCTATGCTTTAGTCTATAAGATCGACTACTTCCTTCGTAAAGAAAAATATAACGTGTACTAATTTTTTTTATATTCTATTAATGTCTAATCTTAGTAGAACAATGACTATGAACAATTTAAGAATATTACATAAATATAATATGAATTTCTTAATTATAATTTCATCATAATTGTATTTGCAATGTATAATTATCTTATAAAATTTATCATATAAATCTAAATATTTACGATCATTAAAATATTACCAACGAATGACTCTTAAGAGTATAAATTAACAGAAGCCATAATCATCTGACCAAGATTCCTATTCTGAGATTACTGCACTTATTACATCCATCCGCAAATTGTGTGGTGGGTGATTCAACCTGCAATAGTTTTTACACACTAACCATTAAGTTAATTTATACAAAATTCCTCGAGTATAAACTAGCTGATGCCATAAGCATCTGACCAAGATTCCCAATCTGAGGTTACTTCACTCATTATAGTCATCAGCAAATGATTCAACTTGCAATAGTTTTTACACACTAACCATTAAGTTAATTTTCTACAAATTTCCTCGAGGGGTGCCCCAATTCTAGGCAAAATAACTCCACCTAAAGCACCAAAAACATTCCTCGAGTCATTCCTTGATACTGAAGATGAGATGTAAGCAGAGGGGTCAATCAGTGTAAGCAGATGGAAGAAAAATGGGAGAAAAGAAAGATTGGGCTAGATTTTGTTCTTTTTTCGAATTTCTTTCAACTTAATCATTTTAATATTAATTACATTAGTGTCTAACGTAGAACTATTGCTTGTGAAGAATAAATAGTTTGAATATTTTTTTTAAAGTTCAGATTATATTTCTTTTACTTCGCAGCAACGAATCTGGCTAAAAGAGATGGAATTGAACAAAGACCAATGAGATATAATTGTAAAAGACTAACCAAATAGCATATTAATCAGTAAGCAACGTCAGCTTTAGTTCAGTAGAAAACAAAGTATAAGTTTACACTGTGCTAAAGAATTTATGAAGTATACAAAATGCAGGGATATCATGAAGTATACAAAATGCAGTCATCATTACTGTTCAGGTGAGAGGGCTATAGGTGAATATCATGACTAGCGACTACACAAGCCTTCCACGGTTCCACCAGAAAAAAACCATGCAAACGGAGAAGAGGCCTGCATCCTCCATACGGTGAAAATCCTCAAAAATGGGAGATATGTGAAGCTCATGCAAAAGTCTACATCAACAATATCTATCTGCTCAATGGCTCTAATTGAACTTCCATACGTCCCAATTCTTGCGGTTCCTTTTGTGCAAAAGTTCCATTTGGACTCAAGAGATCAAGAGAATCTTCATCCGGCTCATTACCCAACACCCAATTACTTCTCCCATACATTCTGTCCCTCATTTTCTGTTTTTTTCGATACTCCAAGTACATGACAATTAATGCAGCAATTGAGAACCAAAGTGTTAAGGCCAAAATATATCCGCGGACATTTTCGCCTCCATATCTATCTCCCAAATGCTTCATTCCACTGAAAAGTGATGCTATTCCAGCAATTATGGTACTACGTCCGATTATAATGTGAAAATACTCCCAAAGCAGCCTTTTAGTAGAAACCTCTTCTCCTTGAGCAGGTTTTTTAGGTCTCATGGAAGCATTCACCGGTTGCACACAAGCCAAGAATATAGCAGTGAGCCCAAGCTTGACATGCACTGAACTGACATAGAAACCACGGAGCTCAGCCACTGCAAAAAGAAGGCCAAGGAGGACTATAGCCAAACCTGAGTATTGTAAGTAAACATGACTTTGGTACCAGCCATCCCCCTTGCCAACATGCTTCAAGTATCTTGCTGCCAAGATCCCGCCAGGTAGTAAAATACCCCAGGCAAGGAACATCATGAACCCATGTACAGCCAAAACCGGTCTTAGATCTTGCTCAGCCTCTGCAGAACCACGCATAAGCAACACCAGGACAGGCCTTTGACTGGTAGCGGAATGCATATTCCTCTCAGTTAGATGCTTCTCAGACCATTTAGTGCCCATCGCCCACACCACCTTAAGAGGAGTTGTTGGGTCAATGATATTTTTACACTCTACCCTATCATCACTGGGAGTACATGATGGTTTGAAGGGCCGTGTAAACTCTAAAGTAATGACACCATTTTCTGAATTGCATCTGACATATGTTAAACTCTCATTTGTTGGATGTATACTTGAGGCATCCCGTCCACTAATCCAATAAGTGTTTACATGCCCTTTACCATTATCATCTACCCAGCCGACGTAAGCATAACTATTAACCATTCCAGCACCAAATCCAATAGCAATATAACCACTCTTTTTCTCACCACGAGCTGCAATAGATATAGAATCTTCTGACAATGTCCAAAAGAATGTAACTTGCTGATCATCCAAAAATACACTATTGTTGTACATATCAGATAAACCCCCTTCAACAACCTGAACTCTCCAACCCATTTTCTGCTGATACAAGGAGTGATAATACACATGATCTGGAGTATTCCTATCAGGTGCCCAGACCAATTCCATTGGATTGGCTGGAACACCCTCAGCTTCAGGCCCTCCTGCATAAATGGTCTCTGTTTTGTCCCTCAATGTGGCATTTCCACCAAGCTGATCGGAGGTAATGTAAAATGCAACATCATGTCCAGCTTGAACCGAAAATTTTACTGGCACTCCTCTTTCAACTCTCAAAACTGGAGCCTCCTTCTTATTAATGTACAATACTTTCGAAGGATGGGGTGGATTAGGATAAAACATAGCAGGACCACTAGTAACAACAAGAGGGACATTAGCATCAGCAACAATCACATCTTGGTCCTCCTTGTCTGCAGCATCAAGTGGCCCTAAGCACTCGCTAACCTGCTCAGATACATTAAGTACAAGATGCCCATAAGTGACCTGAGCTGGTCCTCCATGATTCTGAGGTAGATAGTAAGGTCGAAGTAGATCAGGAGGCCTCATCAATCCCAAAGCCCATATAACAGTCATATTTGAAGTATGATTCACTGCTACGTCATACTTCTTATCGATGGAAACCAAAGGCCTCCTATACCTAACAAATGACACTCCATCCTTTCTGTGCCCATAAACCAACTCTGTGTTATTCACCAGTCCAACCGAGTCTAAACCCTCATAAATTGTATCAGGACAAACACCTTGAGCAGAACCATCCTTGTTTATAGTACATTCACTATACCTCGTAATATAAAAATCATCAACAAATGGTAAGCCTTCCTCCGTAATTCCAGTCACGGCCACATCTCCACCCACCATTAACTCCGAATTGGAGATCAGATTCGCCCATCCAAATGCCATATAATACTGCATTCCAACAGCAGCCTCCAATCCGATGTCAATAAAACCCTCATCCACACTTAAACTCCACCGAAGCCTATAGTCTTTAGACAACAATTTGCAATTATCAAACATTGTTGGGACCGAAAAATTCCGAGTCATCACACCCCCACTACTAGTCCCATCCTCAGACAGCGATGGAGGCACACCAGGGCTTAACTCTGAATTCAATGCTGACTCATTTGCAAGAACAACATGACCAAAATCAGAAGCAGAGGGTAGGTCCCAAACGGACAAAACTTGGATCCTGTCCCACGAAACATTTCTCATCAAATGCACAACAAAAGACGCGTTTTTGTACGTCTCATTGAGCTTGTTATCAGAAACGACAAATCCTGCAGTCATGTTGGCGAAATAAGGGCCGACGGCGCCCCACCAGCGAACGTCGGAGCCGGAAAGCATGTCAAATTGGGAAACCCTTAAAGAGCAATCGTCGAGGATGGTTACTCTGCCACGCAACTGGTGCTGGACCATGGTGAAATCGGATTCGAATCCAACGTAGGGGCTGGTCTTGGGGCAGGGATGAACCGGATCCCCATAGCAAAATACAGATAAAAGCGCCAAGTTGAAGAGACAAGTTAACCCTAACCCAAGAATACCAGCTTGGCAAATGCAAGGCCACATGATCCTGATCGGATCTAAATCTCGCTCCGGATTACAAGTTTTCACAATCCGATCGAGGAAACAAAAAAAGAAAAGAAAAACAAGGAGGTGAATGAGAAGAAATTAAGAGAACAACTAACCTGACAGATAGAGCCGGCAAATGAGAAGAGATAGAGAGAGAGAGAGTTGAAACGGCGGTAGAAAACGAGTATAGTCTCTGGTCGTTGGAATCAAAAATGGGGGACGCCTGAGGGGCAATTTTGTCTAAATATCATTTTTAATTTCGCCGGAGGGTTTTTTACTATTAGAAAGCATGTACTAATATTTCTCAAAAAAAAAAAAGAAAGCAAGTGCTAAGTAAATACAAAACAAACACAATATACTCTTTGCACAATGACTTCTCAACCTTACGAGCAATGTACTGGATTTCGTACCGTTCCGGCCTTACTTGCTAAGTAAACACAAAACAAACACAATATACCCTTTGCACAATGACTTCTCAACCTTACGAGCAATGTACTGGATTGCGTACCATTCCAGCCTGTACTAGCCGGAACGTTCCGTACCGGTCGAAAATCGGTACCAGAACGAGCTTAAAGATTCCGGGTAGGAATTCTGGTAGGTACCGGCCGATACTGTCAATACCGAAACTTTCGCGACTGTTCCGTAAAAAAAATCCAGGGACCAATTTGCAAATAAAAAAAATTCAACCATAATTTAATCTAAAATAGGGAAGTGGATTTCGGTTGGATTGGAAATTGTTGGGGTTTGGATGTTGTTGATTTCGGTTGGAGTTGTAAATTTTGTGATTTGTTTTGTGAGTTATTAAATTAAACCCAAAGTGGAAGTTTGAAATTGGATTTTGGAAATGAATTTTAGCAAATTGCATTTTGGAATTGAAAATTGGAAGTGGATTGGAAATTAAATTTGGAATTAGAATTGAAATTGGAATTGAAATTTGGAATTGGATTGAAAATTAAATTTGGAATTGGAATTGAATTTTTGAATTGGATTGGAAATAAAATTTGGAATTGGGATTGGAAATTGGATTTGGAATTTGGAATTAGAAGTGAATTAGAAATTAAAATTTGGAATTTGGAATTGGAAATTGGATTTGGAATTTGAATTGGAATTTGCAATTTGGAATTGGAAATTGGATTTGGAAGTGAATTAGAAGTTAAAATTGAAATGGTGATTTATTGATTATTGAATGGTGGAAATTGGCTTGTGATTTATTATTGTATTAATATTGAA
>JANKOD010000001.1:11649543-11665486 GCA_026284645.1 Erythroxylum acuminatum
CTCTTTTGTTTCATTAATAATAAATATTTTCATTACAAAACTGTAATTGGAAGAAAATTAAGTTACATGTAAATACATTTGCTTTCTAGGGCACTATATTTACATAACTCCAACAGAACGTACCCAAGTTTCTCATTCACAATTCAGCAAATATACATCCTCATTTTATAATCATTTAACTGCTAACTATCAACATAAAAAGTTGCTGTTTAACAAATCATTAAGAACAATATAACAATTACTTGTATAACTTCAAGATCTTCAAAATATCACTTAACCCTAGCTTTCCTTGGCTCATACGATCATCATCAAAGAAGGTGGAGTAGGTTAGATTCTTCTTCAAGAAGAAGACACATGATTTTGAAGAAACGTGTGAAAAATGATGGCAACGTTCACAATGGTGACAGTTGAAAGCATCGTGGAAATGAAGAACAAGAAATGTAGAAGATGAAGATCGTAAATGAAGAGAGAAGAAGAAAGCACCAAACTAAAATGAAAGACAAAAGATAGTCTTTCAAATGAAGGAAATATCGTGGATGGGTGTGTGGCATGGCAAGTGACACTTGTCACTTGCCACGTGTCACCACCTTATAGTCTTCACTGATCTTTTAAACTACTAATCCATTTGTTTCCCTATTTCTAATCCAATTGTCTCTCGATTTTTCATGAAATATGTCATTAAATCCCAATGTCATTCATAAAATTTTCCACTACCATATGACTCTTATTTATACTATCATTTATCAATTGTTCTGCCACTTGACATATTTCCTAGTCTAAAAGTACCCATAATTTTAGAAAATTCTCATATTTCACCAAAAATTCTAAATCACTACTTATACACACCAACCCAATTTTTAAGACACATAATCCATAATTCACATCATAATCACATTAAAACAATCATTTATACATGGAAAATGTCAAATGAGTGTATTAACAATTCATTGTAATGTGTGCAATAATCAAATTCATGTGTGTGTATGTTAACATTATGCATGAGTATGAAATGCATTTTTCTAATCTCTCATTGCTATTTCTCATTTACAAAAAATCTAGGGTTCTAACCCTTAGGATGGATACGAGATGTTACATATCTGGCTAGATTAGGGATTAGAAATTTTTTGCTCTTTGTACTGGGTAATCTTAGATTCTATTAGAGTCTCCAGAAAGTGGCTAGGTTCTTGCTGCATGTCTTCTCCAACTGGTTGATGACCAGTTGTTCTCTAATATAATTAGACATGGTTTCTGAAAGGGCAAGTATGTCTCTTTCCCTTTCGACAAATCTTCTGTTATTCCCCTCCCGCCATATCTCCTGAATGCATGTTGTGAAAGCTACCATATAAACTTCCTTGTCGTGTTCGGGTGATTGGTTCCCTAGTATCTCTAGGATGATGTCATTCAGATTAATGTGATTACTAATGAGTGTACATAGGGTTGCGATCTGCCTCCAAACTCTATTAGAATACTCACAGTTGAAAAAAAGATGATCCTTGTCTTCTTCCACTTGGTTGTATAAGATACATCCTTTAGGGGAGGATATGAATTTTAATCTAGACATTGTGCTTAGTCTGTCCTTCATGGCTAACCAACTTAGGAAATTGGCGTTTGGCTTGATTGAGTTTCTCCAAATCAATTTCCCCCATCTAACTATAGGATTTTGGCCATACTTTAGTTGTTTTGCTTGCCTATTAGTTATATCCATTACTACTATCCCATTCCAAAAATATGTATCCTCTCCTTCATTGTATCGAAACTGTGGTATCAATAGAGATTCGACCTCCTCTTAGGATAGAACCTAGTTACCATTAACAATTAACTCTTGGACTTTAGCTTTTTTAGAGAATGTTTCAAGAGTATCCCTAGCATTAGGGTGATGGATTAGTGCTCTCTAACCGACCTAATTCCCATACCATAGAGAAATTCTATCCCTTTCCCTATTCTGCAAGTAATCTGCTGTTGTACTTCTTCCCCCAGTCTAAGTGTTTAGTTAAAGAACCATAATAAACTTTCTTTAGGATTGAATGATCATAGACTTCCACACCTTAATATAAAGGTATGCACCCATTAGACCCATAATGATTCCTTCTCACTTAAAATTCCCCACTATCTTTTCAACAATAAACATTTGTTACTTCTGCCTATAGACTTCAAGCCCAGCCCTCCACTTGCTTTAGGTTGACAGATATGAATCCAACTGACTTTAGCAATGCCTCTTTCTCCTTTACCATTACTCCATAGGAATTGTTTCATCATCTTTTCCACAGTTTTGATCAGTCCCTTAGAAAGGAAAATGTGGGAATACCAATAAGTATTCATAGACATAATGACTAATTTTCATAAGCTAAAGTTTGCCACCATAGGATAACGTTTTGTTAATCCATGAATTTAATCTCCTTTGTATCCTCTTGAGAAGGGGCAGACATTCCCTGAATCTGAGTCTTCTCGAAGAGATAGGGATGCCCAAGTAAGTAATAGGAGGCTCTTGATTACACATTCCAGTGATATGAGAGATAGCATTAGCTAAATATGTAGCACTCTTCGATAAGATGAAGAAACTCTTTTGAAAATTGATGCTTAATCCTGGCATCTCCTTAAAACTTTGTAGGGTATTCATTAGCATCGTAATTGAGGGAATATCAGCCTTACTAAACAGGATTAGATCATTTTAGTAAAACATAAGCTGGTTAGTGAAAGCAACTTACAATTAGTGTGGAATTTGAATTGTGGAGTGAGTAGATTTTATATTTCAGCATGAGGGCAAGAGCTTCCATGCATAATAGAAATAGGTACGGGGAAAGAGGATTCCCTAACCTAAGTCCCCTTTTGCCTTTAGACAATTTAGTGGGGCTCCCATTGATCATGATCCTAAAAGAAACCATAGAAATACATTCTTTTATCCAATTGATAACTAACTAAGGAAAACCCATAACTTCCATAATCCGCATTAAAAAGCCCCAATTGACACTGTCTTCTAGAGATCAACTTTTATTGTACAATTCAGAGGTGATTTTCCTCCTGTATAACCCCTCAGACGTTCCTACAGAATTAAGATATTGTCCCCAATATTTCCCTTGGTTAAGAATGCTCCTTGATTTTCACTGATGAGGTAGTGCATTACAGATTTCAGCCTGTTGGCTAATATTTTAGCGATGATCTTATAGTTGAAGTTAGAAGTTAGTGCATGAGATAGGCCTGAAGTCACTCCATATATTAGAGTTGTGAGTTTTAGGGATCAAGCACAAGGAAGTCTTGTTGATCTCTTTGAGAATTACACATTTTTTAAAAAATCATATACTCCTTTTTTCATAATATTTCCCGTTGTATTCCAAGTTTTTTGATAGAAGAGTCCATTAAGGCCATCGAGTCTAGGAGCCTTCGAACCATTCATTTTAAACACTACTTCTTCTATCTCTTGATCTGTGACCTACCTGATTAAAAGATCCACTTGATCTTCAGGAATATTAGTTGAAAAAAACTTCACGAGATCTTCCCTGCACGAGCTAGTATTACCCTCTGATCCTAGGATCTTTTGGAAGTGTTTCAATGCATCTTGAGCAATTTCCATTTGCTCATATGATATATCTCTTGTTTCTGTTTTGACTGAAGTGATCCTGTTAGTATTCCCCCTGGCCTTAATGGTGTTGAAGATAAAAATGAGTACATTTGTTTCCTTCCCTAATCCAACCGACTCTGGACCGTTATCTTAGTAGAGAGCAGTGATTATCAACTACTTGCATATAGGACCTCAGTGCTTCCTTCTCCTTCTTTACAATAGCCTCTTCAGTAGGGTTATCGGCTAGAGAAAG
Organism: Erythroxylum acuminatum; assembly: GCA_026284645.1. Taxonomy (NCBI): domain Eukaryota; kingdom Viridiplantae; phylum Streptophyta; class Magnoliopsida; order Malpighiales; family Erythroxylaceae; genus Erythroxylum; species Erythroxylum acuminatum. The sequence goes on from JANKOD010000001.1 coordinate 11,653,353, forward strand.
AGGGAGAGTCGATTTCTAGCACTTTCTAGCTCTTGCATTATGCTAATGCCTCTACTTCCATTCAATCTCTTCAATTCCTACTTTATGATCTTTAGCTTTTGCATGGAGATGAATTGTTTAGTATGAGTAACTTGTACGGAGGATCTTGATTATACATCTTCAGTGTCTTTTGTCAGTGGCTCCCAAGAGAAACAAGTAGCCTATGTGCTTATCTAGTAAGAGAGAGGCGGGCCGAAGATGATTTCTTGTTTTGTTTTATAAATCTCGTGACGGATTTGTGAGAAATGATAATTATAATAATATAGTAATTAGTGAAAAGAACAGGCAAAAGTACTTGTCTACTGGTCATAAGATGTAAAGTGTGGATAGAGATCTAGTCCCCTTCTCCCAGGTAGTTGCGATTCAAATCATCTCTGTCGTTTTTCCTATACTCGCGTCCTAAACAATATAAAGAGATAAAAATTAAATGAGTTTAATGTTGTTGGAACAGAGGTTGCTGAAATAAACGGCATAGGTAATTTAAAGCCGCCAGTTGCTACTATAATTCTGAATGACTCACACTAATCCAAAAGCCTCGTGCTTTTCCCATTCAACGAAATTGCTGTCGTACGTTGATTATTTAGATTAAACCAAAGCCTTCCGCTTTTGCCATTCAACGAAATTGCTGTTGTACATTGATTATTTCGTTTGTTTCGTTCACTTGTACATGAATTACTTTTCAGCCAAATTTGGTAATAATCAAATTTTAATTTTAGGCAAACCGTCTACTTCCACAACCAAAACTAAACATCATATACCACATGTATATGTATATGTATATATTTACTTCATTATTAAACCTAGGATAGGAATATTATAAGATTAAAGAGCATACATATTTTGTCAAAAACAAATAAAATTAATTAATATAATATAATACCTTTACTAACAATTTATTAATAAATATTTAAATTTAAATTTAATTAATTCACAAAATTAATTTATTTTTAAGTTCTATACAATATAGAATTATTATTATTAATAAGAATATAATTATATTAACATTAATAGTTAAACAAATTTTATTCAAAACACTAATTAAACATTAAAAACAACAAAAATAAAAATCAAGTCAAATGCTTCGTATACTTGAACAAAAATTAATGTATTAACCAACTGTATGTTTTTATTTTTTAAAAAATTTTATTTGTTTGAGTTTTTATTTTTGTTTGAGTTTTGATTTGTTCTTATTTTCAAATTTTACAAAAGTTACAAAATGTGCTTTTTTTCTGTTTTTTATAACCTTATTTACTTTCATTTAAATATATATTATGTAATTATTAATAAGAATTACAAATAATTTAATTTAATTAAACACAGTTATTTAACTTCGTGTATTTATTTTGTAAGCAAATTAAATAAAATTAATTTAATAATTATTAAGAAATATAATTAAATTTAAAATATTTTCAAAATTTTGATTTAATAATGAAAATATATTTAAAGTAAAATTTAAAATTTAAACAAATAAATTTAATTTTTAATAATAAAATTATATTTATATTTATATTAACAATTAAACAAATTCTTATTTTATTAAAAATAAAAACTACGAACAAGCAAACGGTTCTTTAGTATGTTATAATGTTTACTCGTGGGCACAACACACGGGATGATTACTCTCGAGGATTGTCTTTGACTTTGTGTATAGATCTATAAAAGCCTAAGATCCAGCACGATCTTTTGGGAACATATACATGAACGGTGGAGATCCAAAAGAGGGATGTGGACCGTGCATCGTGTGCATTGAAAAGGAGCAAAAACTCAAGAAAAGGTTAAGCAGTCCAAAAGGTTCTCCTTATAAATGATCATATTATCATGTTTTCTCATAGTACTTCTCGCGTGCTTGTGAACAGTAGTAGTCTCTGTACATTTGATTTCATTTCACGGGACCACATCACTTCTAATAAACTTCGTGCTCTCCAATCGCAAGCGCGTCTCTGAACTCAATCCCTAACACCTTTTTTTTTTTTGGTGTAAATCCCTAATACTTTTAGTACTTATCATTTCCTCATTTATTCTTTACTGACATGCTTATCCTTTGCAGCTACAGCTACACTGTCCTTTTGTTCAAATCATAGGCCAAGTGAAGTATTTGAAAAGATATTTACACACATTTAAGAAAATTGTAAGTCAACTCAGATAAATTGATTGGAATTTAGGCTTGTTATTTATTTTTCTATAAGCGCGTGAAAGAAACCATCTCCTCTGATCTGATTACTGGGTTTGAAACAAAATCAAATCAGCCCTGGATTTGGTCCAAAGACGTGTGGCTCTTACGCTCAGTGGCAGAAAGTGACATGGAGTTTGTCTGGGCTTTGTGGGCTGACGTCATTCTTATGACCAGTGGGGTCCACGATAATAATGTAAAAATATTTGGTCAACATAGGATATATAACCAATCTTTGGACATGTCCGTCATATCCTGTGCTGCTGGTTGTATCAGACTTTGGTTGAAACGCCTGATCCAATGGAAAAAATTATTCCATCAATCAACGTGTAGGGGCAAAACCAGTTGACATGGGTCAGTAAAGCGAACCAACTTGCTTACTTCTGCTCTCTCGGGGACCACATCAACAAATCTTGAATCCAACAGGTAAACCTGATTATCCTTAATCCTGCCTGCCAAAGTTTCGAAATGTCGAACACGCCCCTTACCTAGTTTTTCACGAAACGCTTAAAAGAGTTGCCACCGCCCTCTCCAACTATTTACAAGTAGGCGTTACTGTCCTCATGTTATAAATAAAAAAGATATCCATTGCCATATGTTGTAGCTTCCTCAGGGCGTCAAATCGAATGTTCTTTGGAAATCGTCCTTCAGGCAGGATTTATATGCATCAGCTGCAAGTGGCATTTTCTTCTCTGTTCTCTTAAGGATTTGGAATATACAGAAAGGTATAGGAAGAGAATGAAGTTTTTAAATCTTTTTTGTTTTTTACTTGAAGAACTACTCAGAGTCAGTAAAGATTAAATTCTTTATAAAAATTTTTATTAATGAAACAAATAGTACATTAGGAAAAGGTATATCATACGAAAAAATTACAATTCTGTAATTATGCAATAATTTAAAGTATAAATGTTTTAGATTATTAATTGTCAATTTACTACTTAAACCTAAACTTTCTCTCCTATTAAACTAGAAGTTCTTTACGAGAGATTAATAGAAGAATTTCATTTTTGACTATATTGAGCAAAGGGAATTTAGATTTGAATCTTTGGTCTGAAAACGAAACTCTAATAATAAACAAAATCGAGTTCTAAAGTAAACTAACCGAAATTTGAATGGATGTGAATTCTACATACACATAAGAATAAGAAGCAATCGTAGAAAATGAGATTATGGGGAAAATCTAGATAAGACTTAAGAGGTGGGGCGTTAGGTACTTAGGGTTGGGGGTAGATGCAGGTCATTGAGGGGAGAAGCAACCTAACAAAACAAAGACAAATGTTTTATTTAAAATGAAATAAAATTAAAGAATTTAAAATATAATTAATTAAAAGTAAATTATTAAATAAACTTAATTAATTTATAAGAATCAATTAATTTTAATGAGAATTATTAAAATAAAATAAATTAAAAATACAAATTGTTCAATTTAAAATTTTTATAAGATATTGAATTATTGGCAAAGAATTGTGAGTTTTAAGGAGTAAACGTAAGGCAATGGGGATCCTGCGAAGGCAGAGGCGCTTGCTCTTCGGCAGTGCTTGTTATTTGCTCGTGATGGCATGCTACAAGCAGGTTTTATTTTTACTGATAGCCAACTCCTTATTAGTGCTTTGAACTCTAGGTCTTTGGATTTTTCCTATTTTGGTCTTATCATTTCGGACTGTAAGGATATCTTATGCTCTAGGGACAATATTTCTGTATCTTGGATTAGGCGTTCGGGGAATAGGGGAGCCCATTCTCTTGCTCGGGCATCTGTTCTCTATAGTTGCTTTCAGGTGTGGATTGATATACCTCACTGTATTTTGGATCATTATTCCTTAAGGTAATAGTATTTTATCTCGTTTCAAAAAAAAGAAAAAAGAAAAAAAAAAGAGTAAACGTAAGGCGGTAGCTTTGGAAATAACGGAAATCAAAATATATTAATAGTATCTACGTGGATATATGATATACATGAGAAACGTTTGCTTTAGATATGTGAAACATGTGTGCGCGCTGATCTTTTAATTCGACTGATCTGTTTGTCTGCTGCGCGTGTTGTTTGTCGTTGACGCCGTTCCTTTTCATCATATTTATTGATAAGCCCGGTTCAAATGACCTGCCCTTTTTTGACCTCTTTGGTTTGTTAAGCCTCTATTTATTATTATTTTTCACACGTTCCTTTCATTGTTTTGCCCTTAATTAGAGGCCCAATAAGCTTTTTATGTGTATTGTCTAATAATTTTCATTTTCTGAAAGAAATTAATCTTCATAATATTATTAAAAGAAATTATTTTATTAATCATATTATTGAATGCGGTAAATCTTTTTTCTTCGTCTCATTTAAGATTTAACACGATATTCTTCATAGTGTTCATGGCATGCATGATATGAAACTAGTTTTTATTTTACTTATTCATAAAATATCTTTATCGTTTGAAATTATTTTTTAAAAATATTTTGTAATTTTAAAACACTAAAATGCCTATTGTTAAGTTTTTGTGGAATTATTTAAATATAATTTGTCGTTAAAATTATATAAACTTTATCATGAGTTTGACAATATAAAAATAATTTATTTTTAATATTAGGATGTATTTTAAATAACTGTATTTTTTTAAAAAAGTGATTATTATCTTTTGGTTTATTACTTTCATCGCTTATAAATTTACCACGTCTCCTCTCCGCTACTCTTGTTAAGAACTTTTCATCTTCTTTATTTACTGGAATTTCATGAGCTTTTTTACATCACAGAGTGTTCAAATTCATTTATAGTATTATTTTCAAAAGCTTTTGATTTGACTTCATAGGCTTTCATTCTGAACAGGGAAGGAGGAGATAGAAACATTATAAAGATACAATAAGTTGGTCATGATAATATTGTGAGTTTGAATTACCTTAAACTAAGACAAGGTAAGGCAACTGAGAGAAGGTTTTGCAAATTCTAAAATAATATAACATGTAAGGTTTGTAATGGATGACAAATACATGCTATATACGATGGAATGGATAGGACCAGACCAGGCAAATGCATTTTCAGTTAAAATGAATTTGCAACGTAAAGTCAAAACAAACCAAATATAGGTTTATAAAATCATCATCATCATTGTAATGCATTACTTTTACAGAACAACCAACACATTGCTATATTAATTCAACACCCTGGCCTCGCCTGGCCTCAAAAGCTAAATTAAATATTGTTCAGAAAATTATTGATCCATCTCTCAGGGATACTGGCGTTTCGTTTTACCCTGATTTGTTAGGACTCCGCAGAAAGAGAAACATATATAAATAATGACCTTGGATACTCATACTTGACAGCCTATTCACTTCTTATTAAGATTATATACCTGCAACAGCAAGGCAGAGTGTGAGACTCAGACAGCGAGAGAGGATGTTTGCGGCACAGAACGGCCTTAAAGGAGACCCCAGACTAAAGGGTATATCGGAGGCCATTAGGGTCGTGCCTGACTTCCCTAAACCAGGTACTTGCTTGTTTCTTAGGTTTATGGCAACTTTTTTTTTCTCTGGAACTGGGTAGCCGTTGCTTTCAACTGGTGAAGTATTTGCAGGGATAATGTTCCAAGATATAACAACGTTGTTGTTGAATCACAAGGCGTTTCAGGACACGGTGGACATCTTCGTTGATCGTTACAGGGACATGGGCATTTCTGTGGTTGCTGGTATACTCACCGTAGTATATATTTTTTTTCTACGCTTGCATTTCGCTTCCCCTGGTTAACGTTTATGGCTAATAAGATGGATATGTGCGTGTTTTGGTAGTTATGGTTCCTATAGTACCCTGAATTTTGGCTATATTTGCCTTTCGTTATCTCTTCTCTCCATTTTTGTCCCCTTTTTCATGGGATTCCTTGGCTTTGGTCTTTCTTAATTCTCTTCTCCACAGTAGCGGAGCTATTTCCGGATTCAAAGAAGAGATGTTGAGAACGTCTCAAATTTTTAATCCCCCCTTTGCGACAATTATGGTGCCACTCTTTTGAGCTTTTGAAGTTTGACCAATGTATTTTCAGAGAAGAAAACTTATACAGCTGTTAATCATTTATAAACTCACTGGTGTTTCTTCAAGCCTCAATGCCAGTTCTAAAAGGCCTGGCTTGCGAAGTGATGGCTGTAGGACCGGCATAATTTGCATAGGTGCAATCCCGTTGTTTTAGAATGTTCGATTTAGAAGTTAATGTTAAGACTTGGAGTTGGTATGCTGGTCTGTCATTTTTATGTCTTTTGCTTCTTCAATAGTGTACTAAGTTCTCAAAAAGAGAACATATCAACTATTTGTTGAGCAACCACAACGGAAATTCAATATGCTTATCCTTGAAACAATAGTTAGTGAACATCCTCCTGTTGAAAGTTATAACTTGATGAGAACAGATAAGCATCTTAGCACATGAGGGCACCGCAGTAACGATTTTCAGTTCTAATATATTCAAGGATTGACCAGCATCCTACTGAACACTGAATAGGAATTGGGAATAAGTTTATGTTGTTACGGAAGTCATGATTCATTCCATACCTACTTTATTTTTTCTTTCGTTGGTCTTTTGTAGAATCATTCTACAAAATTCTTTTGCAGGAGTTGAAGCCAGAGGATTTATGTTTGGTCCGTCGATTGCCTTAGCTATTGGTGCAAAGTTTGTTCCTTTGAGAAAGCCCAGAAAGCTTCCAGGTACTTTTTGCTAGAATAACGGGATGATGCTCCCAATTGTGTTATCTTAGGGATTGATCTGTGCTCTAGATTCATAAAATTCTGTGTAGTTTGAGAGCATGTGAAGCTGTTACATAAAGGGTGTTGACAAAGTCAGAAAGATATTTATCGTAATTGCAATTCTGCAATTAATGTCATAGCATAGTATGCTGCTCCAGATATTAGTTTTTCCTACTTGCTCGGGGACAGCCAGATCTGGTGAGACCTTATTTTCTCAGTCAAATCGAATTCAGATGGACTTATAGTCTTGTTTTCCATTCAACCATGGATTTGCTCGCTATTTAAATTTATGGAGTTTAAAAATTGCTGCAAGAAAGAACTGTGACGGTGCTTTTGAGAAGATGGAAGGAAAAAGTTTCAACTATCATATACATCCATGACGATAGTCAATGTTCCTCTCTCTCTCTTTCTTGTGGGAACCGTAAAGAAAGCAAACTGTTTAATTGTATAAACTTATCAAGTTCTCTTGATGTATTTCCTATAAAAAGGATCTCATTAGGAGTCTCCAAGATCTAAAAGCCATTTGGTTCTGTGGTTCTAGTCTTAAATATTTCACTCTCAAGTTAAACTTTGAAGTCCTGAGTATTCCATTGAACGTGCAGGGGAAGTGATTTCTGAAACATACGTTCTGGAGTATGGAACTGATTGTTTAGAGATGCATGTAAATGCTGTAGAACCTGGTGAACGTGCATTGATAATTGATGATTTGGTAGCTACTGGTGGGACAATGTCAGCAGCTATAAGACTCCTGGGTATACCATAATATATGTTGAATCCAGATTCAGTTAATTTTCAACTTTTAGCCTGGAATCTGAGTAGTGTATATTCTTCTATTACTTGTGTACTTATTCTTGTCCTACTATTTTCTTAGAACGAGCAGGTGCCAAAGTGGTTGAATGTGCATGTGTAGTTGGGCTGCCTGAGGTCAAGGTAATGTTTGAATTTCCAGTATGTTTTTTAATGGCTTTTTCAAAGTTCTTTTTGCGTGACGAGTTAAATGTTCCACAACAGGTTGTTGATGCTCTCTTGTGTTTCTCTTGAGACATTGGCAGATCTAACTGCCTTCTTGATTTCTGCATTAATTCAACCGTTAAACTAGTTGATTTGCATACTGGTATTTTGCTGTGCACGTACTTTATCACAAACTCGTTTGAGTCACTCATTGTATCTTTTCTCTTTGAAATTGATATACTTTCAGGGGCAGTGCAGGCTAAATGGGAAGCCACTTTACATTCTTGTGGAGCCTCGTGGGATTGATTGGAGGTATAATTGCTTCTGTTTTGCTATGATCTTGTGGTCAATGTGTTGTCTAGAGCCACTCCTCAGTTTTGTTTGCTCTGAAAAGTTGGTTATACTGCAAAGTATTTAAAAGGTGCTTAGTTGTTAAACCTTTCTTTGAAAATAGGCTGCTGAGCTCCTTATGTTCTTGCTGGCATAGACATATAAATAACTAGGACAGTTGCACCAATATAATGAATTTATTTTCCAATTCCAATAGACAGGCATGTGACGATCGTTCTTAATTTTCTGGTAATTGCCATTATAACTCTTTCAGCACCACAGTTCTTGATTCATTTCACTTGCAGATCTATGCTTGGGCTAAGTGGCTGAAGAATGATAATTGACCGGTAAGTCATGACAGGCGTGTAGTTTTCCATTGCCTTAACAATCTCTTTTCTAAAATCATTTTCCCTGTAAGATATGTGAATCATTTGTAGGCTGTGCTATTGCTTTCTCTTTCTGAATAAAGACATGACCGAGGATGCTATTTGCTCGTATGATTTAGTGTATATTTGTTTATATCATTTTTAGATTGTAGTGTCCACATTGGACGTTTCTCATCTTGTTCTTTCAGCTAATATATGATTTCATATTGGCTCCATAAAACCGTACAATGATGGTAAAAACTCTTTTTTGGTATAAAAGAATGTAGATGGTCTATGTTCAACATTTATGTTACAAATATGGTTTTCATCCCACAAACCTTTATTCCGCAGTTATGAACATATTAATGAGCATCTTAATTGAATTGAGCCTATTGCAAAGTATAAAGAAATTGGAGACAAGTTTTCGTGGGAATTCACCATTGAACTTAATAGGTTTGTGGAAGTGAGGATTAGAAGTCTCTCGCTATTACAACAGTTGAGAATTAATAGTAGAGCTTTCAGGCTGAATGCAAAAATAACAGAATCGGGAATTCTGGTATTTTTAGTGGAATATTTCAAGAAACCCTTGATTTCATCTGTACTCTTTATGCTTCTAAATTGTAAAATGAACTGGGCTCCAAAGCTACTTGTAAGAACTTGAGAACTTATATAAGAAACATAGAGCTCATAGATGTCAACTCAGAAGGAAATCATTTCGCTTGGAATAATAAATAGTGGAAGCAAATTGAACAAGGCTTTGTGATTACATGTCCAATACACTAGAAATTTAATGCTCAACTCCGTACAACTAAATTTGTAGTTGTGGTTAGAAAAGATTGTATCTATAAAAAGTGTTTGACTAGCTTTTAAAATGAATGAATCAGTGTATAAGATTGGGGGAATTTAGTTGATTCAATTGATGCAATAAAATAAAACTAAACTTGGAAGACAAATTTAATCAAATAATACAAAATTGAAAGGGTTAATCAATGAGTTTTTGTCCAGTTCAAGGGTCAATTTTGACCTTCCTATGAGTTTTTATTATCAATTGTCATTTTGTTCTTATACCTCTCCTTGAAAACTATTAACTATAGATTAATAATAAGCTCATTTAATCCCAGTTTTTCCTTACGTTGTATTTAACTAAAATAAACTCTTTAATTAGGTTTAGTTATTAGACAACCCAGTATAAGTTCTTTAGAATTACGTAAGTTTATTTCTAATCCTTATTGATTCTCAGTATCTATACCACAATCCACTCATATGTAGGTTCTATTAAATCATCAGTATGCAAATTATAATCAAATCTAATTGTTAGTATCAAAAACCCTAAAATTCTTTACTAAGGGAACTCGGTTAAAAGCATTCAACCTCACTTGCATCTGCCTTATTCCTATATTTCCTAATCCAAGCAAAACATGGGACTCCAAACTAATATCTTGCTACAATTCAATATACAAACTAATCTCTAAGACACTAGTAACAAGATTGCAACCTGTCTTCAGTTGCTTGATCTCTATATCACAAGGTGCATTCGTCCAAGGAAGAATTTGGGAGATGACATTTTGATATCCTAAGACATTTTCAAAGGCTACATGAGGAAGGGAGCAGGTAAAATGTGTGCATTAAAAGTGTATTTTAAAAAGTCTTTTGATTATTTTAATTATATTTTTCTAATAGTGGGATTCCTAAGACAATACACATATTGGATCAAAGATGTATATCTACCACCACTTATAACATCCTTGTAAATGGTGAACCTACTCAATGGTTCAAAGGTGAAAGAGGACTTAGTCAAGGAGATCCTTTATCCTCCTATCTATTTCCATTTTGCATGGAGGTTCTAATCCAAATCACTGCTTACAATATTACACAAAGCTTAGATTTTAAGTATCACAAGAAGTGTAACAATTTGAAGCTATTTAATTTGACATTTTCAAATGACCTATTGTTGTTTTGCACGGTAGATGTTCCCTTTGTTATAATCTTAATGATGATCATCAAGTAATTCAACAATATTTTAGGGATTGACATCAATTTTGAAAAGAGCTTTATAATAATGCGTTTGAGGGATGTTGAATCTCTAAATTAGGAGCTTATAAACATTTGTCATATGAAAGTAGCTAATCTCCATTTTACTTTCCCTATCACTATCTCAAGGCCATCTTATAAGGATTGCAATCCTCTCTTTGAGTAGATTGAGAAGAAACAAAGAAAATGGTATAATAAAGAGCTAAGTTATGTAGATAGAGTTCAACTGATTAAAATGACATTGTGTAACCTCTACAAATATTGGATATCTCATTTAATTCTTCCAAAGAAAACGACCAAGGACACAAAAAAGATGTTGAGGAACTTTCTATAGAATGGGTATCCTTATAAAGGAAACGAGGCCAAAATGTCCTAAAAGGAATTGTATTGCATAAAAGAACAAAAGGGATTAGGACTAAACTTTGTATATTTAATTTGTAAAGTTCCTTTAGTAAAAAAGGAATGGAAGTTTTTAATTGATAAGGCAAACTTATGGGTGTAATGGGTTCATAATGAACATTTATAAGGAAAAAAGTTTGGAAGTAAAAGGTAGTTTAAAGTCCTTATGGATTTGGCAAAATATACTGAAAATGAGAGAGATACTAGCTCTATCTTTCATATGCATCATATGTGATGGAAGAAACACCTTAATATGGTTTGAAAATTGGTCTACAAAGGACCATCTATACCTACATCATGATTTGTTTCACTCGAGGTTTATGCTAAAGCTAGGAGAAATGGTTAGTGAATTAACAACTGTTCAACAATGGTTTATTAGGTAAAGGGGATTTTAGAAGTTATAGCATAAGTTGCTCCAAGATACAAGTTAATAGTTGACATTGAAGATAGAGTCATATGGACTCTCCACAATATAGGCAAATTAAAAAATCTTCTAGCTAGAAATCTCTTCATGTAGTCTAGCCTAAATGTAGATTGGCACAAGCTTATATGGTTCCTAGAATATTGCCCCAAATATGCAACGACAGCTTGGTTAACTCTTAAAAATAGATTACCAATAATTGATAGAGTCAAATGCTCCTCTCTCACAAACCCTTTGTGTATACTATTTTCTGATGTGTAAGAAACAAGAGATCATTTATTCTTTCAATTCCATTTCACAGTTACCTTATAGATCATAATCAAATCTGCATACAATGTTGAAGGACTAGAAAACTTTTGGGATCAGATGGTGAACTAGCTTCTGAATATAAAAAAAGAAAAAGGGTGTTACCTAACTCCTAATGGTAGCTTTTTGCACAAGCATATATGAGGTATAGTAGGAAAGGAATAGGAGAAAACTCATATATAAGCAAATGGTGTAGGAAAATCCCGATGTGTGCATCACATACACACGGTGCGGAAAACAAAAATTTTTGTTCCGGTACCTTCCCGAAAGCCAGGATTGTTGGACTCCGTTACCGGAGCCCAACTCTCTTACTTAAAATCGTGAAACCTGGAACTTGATCATCTTGCCTTGTAGGGTTTGTTCCATTTAACCCTAATTAGTTGTCATATTTTTTTTTTGAACTTTTAACATTATGAAACCCTT
>JANKOD010000001.1:11674641-11691262 GCA_026284645.1 Erythroxylum acuminatum
TTGAAGTTTGACTTTTTGGGGTTAAAAGTTGACTTTTGATTTAGGCCAAATTTGAGAAAATGATCTACATGAAATTTCAAAAATTCATGTCCAAACCAATTCAAAAATCATTCATGAAGCACCTGACAATCCATGGTCTTTCAGGTAACAACATCTAAAGCAAAAGCTATCAAACAAGTATCATATTTCAGACCTCAATTCATCATCAATTCAATACAAATTCTATCCAATTCAAGCATCAAATAATTCATATTATAACATGCAATCAAGTTTACAATTCTATTACCTTCTTAACTTCAAATTTTAACTCCAAAGAACCAGCTATTCCAGCCTTTCCAAGCAATCAACACACATATAAGATCAAGGTGCAAATTTTAGCACTAACAAGACAATAACACAAAAATAGCAGAACCTACTTCTTGATGCAGTAACTTACAAAGATTCCAAGTGAAGATGATCTAAAATCAAGCAAAAATTCCAGAAGTTGAGAGGGAGTGAGAGGTTTTGGTGGTGAGAGTAGTGAGAAGGTAGTAGAAACACTAAATGAGCTGGAGTGATTCAACCCTTGCTTTACAAGGAGTTCTAACTTTGAAGGGACACATGTCCTTCCATGGGGTGACCTACATGGCAAACATAGGAGTGAGCCACTTGTCTTCTTATCATGCTACCAAATGCCACAACTCAATCAGGCCACTTGTCACTTAACCAATGCCGTCAAATGTCAATGCATTAGCTATGCCAAATGTCACTAACTCATAGGTTTAGTCAACCAAATTTTCATGTACCAACTTGTCTTGACACTTGCCATTTTCCTAGTTCAAATGTACATTTTAATACCTCCATTTCCTAATGATACCAATTAATTTCAAATCACTAAGTATGATCCATTAAACCAAAATTTAAGATCAAACCAAAATCCAAAACATATACAACTTACAATCATGCCATAATTTTAACACCTATCATATATATACCTTCATGGACATGTATCATGCCAACTAAGGTGTAATTTGGGGCCTAACATACTTTCTTTAATTCTTGTTTCCAAAAGACCTATGAGAAAGGGTATATTCTCCCTAATGTATTCAAGAACCATATTTTCTTAGTAGGGCTGTTGAGCCATCTAGTGTTCCATTCTAAGATGCTTATTTAAGGATGGGTGTAGTTGTTTTCTTCTTTCTTTTAGAACCCCTTCTTGTCACTCTTTAGAAGCTCTCCTCATTCTATTCCCTTGTTGATTCTTTGTCAGTTGATGTATGAAGAGTTAAGTCTTTTGGCTCCTATAAGTATGTTTGTATGACACTAGTGTTATTAGGCATTATGTATTTATAGTGGATCTTTAAGCTTACCTAGTTCTCACTTTTATCATCTAAATATGTTGTGTTTTTGGTTTTGTTCAATTCCTTCATTTGGACTCATCAATTTTCTTTTATCCCCTATGCTTTCTTTCTCATTGATATCGTCAGAGATTTCTCCTACTTCTTTTGCTTAAAGCTTACTGCTTTAGTTGTTGCATTCTTCACTATTGGATGCAGATTCATTATTTTTCCCATCCTATTGCATTAACTTGTTGTAAATTTCAATTTGAAATATTCCTCCTTTGGCCTTCCAAACTTGACTATGATTCACTAGTATAGGCCTCTAATTATAATACCATTATGCTATCCTTAAAAGGTTGTTGGACTCATCCATTCTTACAGTGGAATGAAATCTGGAAGTTAAGCATTGCTATCTGTTAGGACAAATATCTTCGCATGACTAACTTTTTTCATCATTACTGTGGCTTCATCAAGGCACATTGATTTGCCCTTAAAACTTTCTCAAGAGGTTTGTTGTGCATATTCATCCATATTATAATCTGTTTTTGTCTTAAATCATTAAGCCTTATACTTTTTTTCATGTTTGTAACAAGATTGGTTTTGAGTTGAAATGCCAAGAGTCGTTCTCCTTTATTTAAGCTAGAAGGGAGGATGAGAACTTGAAAAGGAATTGTTGAAATGTCAAGGGCCATTCTCCAAAACTTTAAGGGTCGTCTAGTTTCACTTTTATTTTTCTGTTGTGATTTTTAGTTTTTGTTTTCATCTTTCTTACAAAAAAAACAAAAATAAGCTTAGTTGTTAATGTCTACTAATTACATATTATATAAAACTTAAAAATAAATTATTTTTATAAAGAAAATAGTTAAATAAAATTTATTTAATCTCTTGTATAATATTTATTGAGAATTGTCGGTAAAAATTATTATATTTCATTCAAATAAATAAATAATTTTTATTTATAAATTAATATTTATTTATAACATATTTTTATTTTAGAGCAAATTATCTGAAATTTATATATTTTAAATTTACATTATATTTATCAAGAATTATTAAATTTAAATTATTAAATTAAATTATTCATAATTCTTATTAATAATTAATAACAAATATTTAAATATATAATATCCAATTAATATTAAGTAATTAAATAATAAATATTTAATTGATAGTAAATCAAATTTATAAACAAGTGAAGCAGAAAATAAAGGCTACTTTTTATGATTTTCATAGTTTATGAAAATTGGAAAAACTAAAACCAAAAAAAACCACAAGCTTAAATAATTAGATTTTTTACTGAATTTGAAAAATAAAAATACAAACAGAATCTTAAAAAATAACTAGTTTTCTTAACATAATAATTGATATAACCAAAAAATATAATATAAATGAAAACTTAACTCAAATTATTTCCAAGTAAGAATATAAGTCAAAATGATGACCTAGACCTACCATAATTTCAAAATGTAAATTCCATTGCCAAGTGACTATGGTAATTTTAATTGGCATGAATGAAAATAATTTTATTATTTTTCATAGTGACTAAAATAATTCAGTTTTAATTTGCACCAAAAATCAATTCAGTTTACATTATGAAATACAGCCATTTATTCAAATACTTTTTATAATTTATAAATATAAGATAATATTATTATTATTATAAAAATTCATGATAGATAAAACTATTTTCGTAAAAAATTCAAAATCAACTTACCATGTTTCATTACATAGACATGTTTTTCTTCAAATAATTATTATTTTTTATGTGTAAAAAGTAAAAAGTAAAAACCACTCATATTAGCAGAGAAATAAACAAATGAAGATATAAAGAAAAATAAAAGACAAATGTAATTGCTTCATTATGATAATAAAAATGTTAGGTGCTTTGTTATATGTATACTCTTATAGACTTGGATACATAAATATTTAAAAGAAGAAAGAACGAGAAGGCGTAGGTGTATCATATGCTGCTCGCTCGTTGTCCAGACCAGAGCCTCCTGTCCTGCTCTTGCTACAGCTCCTGCCTGCCTGCCTGCCCCAACTCCCCTCACCATCTAAACAAACCACATATCATATTATTACCATCGCCATCCTCCACTTCTCCAGTTTGATCGGTCGATATAACAGAAAGCACAGATGAGATGAGACCTAACCTTAAAATATAAACAATTTCCAATTGATAACCAAGTTAAAATGAAGCACACTTCAGCCGAGGCAGTTCTGTCTTCATCTCCGGTCACCTCCACAACTCCCGACGAATCACCACCCGCCAGCTCCTCCATCCCTGCCGACGACTTATCTTTTGCCTCCTCCAGAGATGGCAGCGGCGCCGCTCAGGAAACCGTAACCATCGATCGACAAAGCGAGTATTCCGCCCTGTGCCGATGGACCGTTCACAATTTTCCTCGCATAAAAGCTAGGGCACTATGGAGTAAGTACTTCGAGGTGGGCGGTTACGATTGTCGACTATTGGTTTATCCAAAAGGAGACTCTCAAGCTTTGCCTGGTTATATCTCTATATACCTTCAAATCATGGACCCCCGCGGTTCTTCCTCTTCTAAATGGGACTGCTTCGCTAGCTACCGTTTGGCTATCGTTAACGTTGCTGACGATTCCAAGACCATTCATCGCGATTCGTGGCACCGATTCTCTAGCAAGAAGAAATCTCATGGTTGGTGCGATTTCACACCTTCCTCTACTGTTTCTGATTCCAAATTAGGCTATTTGTTCAATTCTGATTCCGTCCTCATCACTGCCGATATTTTAATCCTTAACGAATCCGTCAGTTTTATGCGTGATAATAATGACTTGCAATCGGCTTCCTCGTCCACGATCTCATCGTCTGTTGTTGCGGGACCTGTGTCTGATGTCTTGAGTGGGAAATTTACTTGGAAAGTGCATAATTTTAATTTGTTCAAAGAAATGATTAAAACGCAGAAGATAATGAGTCCGGTGTTTCCAGCTGGAGAGTGTAACCTGAGAATCAGTGTGTATCAGAGCTCTGTTAACGGGCAGGATTACTTGTCCATGTGTTTGGAGAGTAAAGACACGGAGAAGACAGTTGTCTCTGATAGGAGTTGTTGGTGTTTGTTCAGAATGTCAGTGTTGAACCAAAAGCCTGGCTTGAATCATATGCATAGGGACTCTTATGGAAGATTTGCTGCCGATAATAAGAGTGGGGACAACACTAGTTTGGGATGGAATGATTACATGAAGATGGCGGATTTTGTTGGGGCGGATGCTGGGTTTTTGGTGGATGATACTGCTGTCTTTAGTACTTCATTCCATGTAATCAAGGAGTTCAGTAGCTTTTCAAAGAGTGGGGGTTTTATTGGAGGGAGGAGTGGAAGTGGGGCGAGGAAGTCTGATGGGCATATGGGAAAATTCACTTGGAGGATTGAGAACTTCACAAAGTTGAAAGATCTTTTGAAGAAAAGGAAGATTACAGGTCTATGCATCAAGAGCAGGAGATTTCAGATTGGGAACCGTGATTGTCGTCTCATTGTTTATCCCCGAGGCATGTTCAAATTTATTTTCCTTGCATATTGTTTATTTAAGTTATTGGCACTGATTTTCATTAAGTCAATCAACTCTTCAATAATGATGTCCAATATGAGATCAAGGTTTATTCCATCCCAATCTGGTTAAATGATGACTGTATCTGACATAATTTTTTATAGACAAGACTAATTTCTTATTTTTGATCATGGCCGTTTTAGAGTGCACTTACTGCCAAAGTTCATTATGAATTATAAATAATATGATCGGAGACTTGCTGGATACCACAAACTGTTGCTTGCTATCTGTACTCTCAGCCCCAAAAGTAATATTTTTCTCGATGGAATGACATTCATGTGAGAAATGAATGATGGGGTGATTATTAGTCTTAAATTCACTTTAACATGCTTTGTCCACCTGCCATTGTTTCTCTCGATCATTGTGTTTTAGCCTTTTGTTGTTTCTTACCTCATACTAGGTAAGTAAACTGGTCTCTTCTTGCATGAAATCATGTTTTCTTTTGTATATTACGTTTCTTGAGTTAAACGGAACAGACTGAGAGTAGTTAGTTGTGTTTAGAGAGTGCACTGACGGGAATTTTTGTATCCTCGGTGGTATCAGGGCAGTCTCAGCCACCATGCCACCTTTCAGTGTTTCTTGAAGTTACAGATTCACGAAATACCTCTACTGAATGGAGTTGCTTTGTAAGCCATCGTTTGTCAGTTGTGAACCAAAGAATGGAGGAGAAGTCTGTCACAAAGGAATCTCAGAATCGGTATTCCAAAGCTGCAAAAGATTGGGGTTGGCGTGAATTTGTAACGCTTACTAGTTTATTTGATCAAGATTCTGGGTTTCTTGTACAGGACACTGTTGTATTTTCTGCTGAGGTTCTTATTCTTAAAGAGACATCAGTAATGCAAGATCTTAATGATCAGGAAACTGAATTAGCTAATGCTGGTTTCCAAATTTATAGGGTTCAAAAAAGAAGTTCATTTACATGGAAAGTTGAAAACTTTTTGTCCTTCAAGGAAATTATGGAGACCCGAAAAATCTTTAGCAAGTTCTTTCAAGCTGGTGGATGTGAGCTGCGGATTGGTGGGTCGTCATATCTCTGATCCTATGCTCGCTGAAATGAGGTTAGGATTTTCCCGTTTCACTATCCAACTGATGGTACATATTCTTCTGGTGCAGGTGTATACGAGTCCTTTGAAACTATATGCATTTATTTAGAGAGTGATCAATCAGTTGGTAATGATCCAGATAAGAACTTTTGGGTCAGATACAAAATGGCTGTGGTAAATCAAAAAAATCCTGCCAGGACTGTGTGGAAGGAGTCTTCCATTTGTACAAAAACCTGGAATAATTCAGTTTTGCAATTTATGAAGGTATCGGATATGTTTGAAGCAGATGCTGGGTTCCTTGTGCGTGACTCTGTAGTCTTTGTTTGTGAAATATTGGAATGCTGTCCATGGTTTGAGTTCTCAGATTTGGAGGTTGGTAATAGTTGTTTCTATCCATCATTTATTTTTCTGGCGATTATATGCCTATGGACTCCTGCAAGTCGTTTGGTTGTTCAGAATATGGAGAACAAAACTGAGATAAAAGAAAATAAAATTTAGAAGATAGAGAGATTGTGAAAAATGTGAGAGAAGGTGTATCGAAAGAAAAACTAAAAGAGAGATGGTTTTGAAGAAGCGACATTTTACAATGTGTGAGAAATAGATAATAACCGTACTGCCAGTTATTTTCCAGAAAATATAGACTGCCAGTTACCATGCAAATACATGTCCTTTTATGTCATTGTCTTGCTCGTACTGAAAGTCTTGATCTCCCTAGAACATCGTTGATTATATTGTGAGCTACTGTTACGTACTCTTGTATATATATATAGTTTTTACATCTTGTGCACTCCTATATTTTATAGGGGAAGAAATCATTTCCTATTTGGACATTTGCTTTATTGCACTTGGCATTGATAGTACATTATGTGAATTTTCAGATATGACTAGCATCCTTTAAATTTTTGAAGGTGTTTCTTTCCATTTTCTTGGTATCATACTGACCTGTTCTTTTTTTAAACTTTTTCATAACTTGTCTTTTTCTTTTCTTTTTTTTTGTTAATTTGAAGTTTCATAGGGTGACCTTCCTTGTTTTCCAGTTGTCACCCACACAGGGGTACTTAGAGAAACTTGAATATTCTAGTGTTTTCTTTTATAATATCTTACAGGACTGTTTTGGATGCATAATTAATCTGTGCTTCAATTTTTGTAACCTGACATTCTTTCAGTGTATAATAATAGGGATCACTATAACTAATCTGGACGAGATGGATCTAATATTTTTCCTAAAAGTCTCTTCCTCTTCTCTATGTGGTTAGGTATTGGCATCTGAGGATGATCAGGATGCTTTAACAACAGATACTGATGATCTCATTGATTCCGAGGATAGTGAAGGAATAAGTGGAGATGAAGAGGACATCTTTAGAAATCTTCTTTCTAGAGCTGGGGTTCACCTCACTTATGGAGACAATCTGTCACAGCCACAGGTTACCCTGAGAGAAAAGCTTCTAATGGATGCTGGTGCCATTGCTGGTTTTTTGACTGGTTTACGTGTTTATCTTGATGATCCTGCTAAAGTAAAGCGCTTGCTTCTTCCAACCAAGCTTTATGGTGGCAATGATGGCAAAAAGCCCACAAAGATTGACGAATCTTCACCTAGCGTGATGAATTTGTTGATGGGGGACAAAGTTTTACAGCCTGAAATTATAGATCTGCTTTTGGACATTATGGTTGAATGCTGCCAACCTTCAGAGGGAAATTCTAATAGTGATTCGATTGATGGAAACTCCAAGCCTTCTGTATATGGCAGTACTGCACCAAGTGCCCTGGAATCTGAGAGGGAAACTCGAGCAACAGAATCTACTCAATCTCCTGTTTATGGGAGATTGGATTCTAGTTTAGATGATTCTATAAATGCATCTGCTGTACAAAGTTCTGATATAAATGGGATCTACATTCCTGGAAAAGCTGTTCCTGTACAAACTATTTACCCACCAATAGCAACAATAGTAGATTCTATGGAAAATGCTTCTCTGCGCTGTAAGGTATGTTTTTTTACTGCTTAATAATAAGCTTCACAGCTTGGTTTTTGTCCTTTATTAACCATTTAACAAATTGAATGTTTAGACCAAATGGCCAGAGCAGTCGGAGGAGCTCTTAGGATTGATTGTAAACTCACTGAGAGCCATTGATGGAGCAGTTACTCAAGGTGGTTCTGAGCCAAGACGAAGACCCCAGTCTGCACAGAAGATTGCTCTTGTCTTGGAAAAGGCCCCAAAGCATCTGCAGCCTGACCTTGTAGCTTTAGTTCCCAAATTGGTAGAGCATTCAGAGCATCCTTTGGCAGCTTGTGCACTTATTGAAAGACTCAAAAAGCAAGATGCTGAACCTGCACTGAAGATTCCTGTAAGATTAACCCTTGGGAAACATATATTTCATTGATTTTGGCATGCTCGCATACCTTGTGATTTTAAGGTTTACATGTTAAAATATTAAACTTGTAATAGGATTCCTGTAAGATTATTTTCAGGAACATATTTCATAGCTCTCAAGGCATATATGTGTAACATATTGTGTTCCTAAGTTCCACACCTGAGAAATTTTATACAGAGAATCAGCATTTTTCCTTGTCATTTGTATGTTGTCTTCATCTTGTATCTATTACTTGGTTGCACCAACATACTTGTTTTTGTGTAGGCTCTCGGCACCATTAGTCAACTCGAATGTGGCAGTGACGAATGGGAATGTATTCTTTTCCAGTCTTTCGAGCTTTTGGAAGACTCTAATGATGAACCACTTGCTGCAACCATTGAGTTTCTATTTAAAACTGCATCCCGATGCCATCATCTTCCTCAAGCTGTATAAGCTCTTATCTACATTTTTCATATGAAAATTTTCTTTATTGTTAAGCTATATATTCTTATTCAATATATAACTTTATTTTCTATATCTTTTAGGTTAAATATGTTCGTGTTAGGCTAAAGTATTTGGGAGACAGTGTTTCTCCCGTCGTGCTGGACTTTTTGAGTAAGACACTAAATACATGGGGAGATGTTGCTGATACCATACTTAGAGATATTGATAGTGATGATGAATTCGGAGATAAATGCACAGAATTAACTCATGGAATTTCCTTTTTTCCTAAGATTGGGCCAACTTCTGATGGTTTTCATGTGGTGGATAAACAGAACATTTGTGCTAGTTGTCATTTTTCTGATATTTACATCTTGCTTGAGATGTTGTCTATACCTTGCCTTGCGGTTGAAGCTTCTCAAACATTTGAGAGAGCTGTGGCTCGAGGAGCTGTTGTGGCTCAATCTGTAGCAGTTGTTTTGGAAAGACGCCTTGCTCAGAGATTAAATTTCAATGCCAGATCTGTAAATGAAAATTTCCAACAAGCACTAATCGATGCAGAAGCCAGTCAACAATTGAGGGTCCAACCAGATGACTTTACTGTTGTTCTTGGTCTTGCTGAAACATTGGCCCTTTCTAATGATATTTGTGTGAAGGGGTTTGTCAAGATGCTTTACACAATCTTGTTCAAATGGTATCCCGATGAGTCCTATAGAGGAAGAATGGTGAGGAGACTTGTTGATTGTGCCACCAGTACAACAGATAATGGTCGTGATTTAGAATTATACTTAGATGTATTGGTCATCTTAATCTGTGAGGAGCAGGAAATAGTTAAGCCTGTTCTGAGCATGATGTTGGAGGTTGCTGAACTTGCAAACGTTGATCGGGCAGCACTTTGGCACCAGTTATGTACTAGGGAAGATGAAATTATTCGCATAAGTGGAGAGAAAAAAGTAGAAAGTTCTAACATGGTTCAAGAAAAGGCCAACCTGTTGCAGAAGTTGAGTGAATTTGAGGCCACTAACAGCCGACTAAAGGTACCTGAACTTGTAATATATTATGTTTATGTAGAATAATTGTAAACCTAATAACCTTTGGCTCTTATGCTAAATTAATTCTTGTCATGAAATAACAGTTGGAATTGAGGGCTGAGATTGATGGGTTTGCTCGGGAAAAGAAGGAACTTTCTGAACAAAAGCAAGAAGTTGAAAATCAGCTTGAGTGGGTGCGTTCAGAACGGGAGGATGAAATCAGAAAACTCAAAGCTGAGAAGAAAGCTATTCAGGACCGTCTTCATGATTCTGAAGCACAACTCACCCAGTTAAAATCCCGAAAACGAGATGAACTGAAGGTAGCATATTATTTTCATTTCGATCATTTTATTCATGGACCTTCTCTGCTGCATATTTTCCTGTTGAGAATAGATTCAGTTTACATGTATGCTTTCTACCTTTGTAATCATATCCTTGTTTTTGCACTTTTTTAACGAAGACAGTACTCTTTTCTGATGGTATTTGAAGATGATGGCATGAATTTTTGACCTTTGGCTTGTTCCTTTGTCTGGCTTCCTGTCCTACTGTGTTGGGATAGCTGCATTTGCTACAATGGCTTTGCATTGTAACAAACATTTACTTAAGCCCTGAAAAGGTTTTTGTGTTGAATTGGTTTTGGCAGTCTCATTCATGAAATGATAATCTATTCTGCATTTTGGTATTGCATTGTGGTTAACATCTGATTTTTAATCGATACCCTAAGCATATGTGGTTGGGTTTATTTTAGTAAAATGATGCTTGCGAATACGTGCTAATGAGGATGAGTTAATCAGAATCAGTTTAGATGAATAAATGTATTTCTGTCCTGATTATTGCTTAGCTTTTTACTTGTTTCTTGTTATTGACATACCCACATTGATTCCCTACCTAGTTTCCTTCTTGAAAGTGTTTTATGTATGCAACAGAGAGTAGTAAAGGAGAAAAATGCTCTTGCTGAACGGCTCAAGGGTGCTGAGGCTGCACGTAAGAGATTTGATGAAGAACTGAAACGGTATGCCACAGAGAACGTGACTCGGGAGGAAATCCGACAGTCATTGGAGGATGAAGTTCGGAGATTAATGGAAACAGTTGGGCAAACTGAGGGGGAGAAGAGGGAGAAAGAAGAGCAGGTTGCTCGTTGTGAAGCATATATAGATGGAATGGAATCAAAATTGCAGGCGTGCCAGGTTCTTATTAATTTTCTGCCTTGTCTTTGTTTCTTATCATTATGACCGATTTTCTTCTGCATTGTTGACTACTTGACTTCTACGAGTTATCATATGGATCTACACCAATTTTTTAGTTGTGTAAAGTCTAATGGAGGAGTGCAACTCTAGTACCTCATGTTTTGTTGACAAGTTCTCAACTGTCAATTTCACCATTTGATATCAGATTGCTTTTGAATATTTTTAAAGCTCGATGATCAGTGATCTTTATCCTGATTCCTGCAAATGAATTTCCACGAAACCCTTGTTCTCCTATCTCGCTCTCATACTTAAGTGTTTGTTTATGCAGCAATATATACATACTCTTGAGGCTTCTCTTCAAGAGGAGATGTCACGACATGCTCCTCTTTATGGCGCTGGATTGGAAGCATTGTCAATGAAGGAGTTGGAGACACTTTCACGTATTCACGAGGAAGGGCTGAGGCAGATCCACGCCCTTCAACAGCGAAAGGGAAGTCCTGTCGCCAGTCCTCTGGTTAGCCCCCACGCTCTACCTCACAATCATGGGTTGTATCCTACTGCCCATCAAGTGGCCGTCGGATTACCTCCTCCACTTATCCCAAATGCTGTTGGAGTCCATGGCAATGGATACATGAATGGTGCGGTTGGACCGTGGTTTAACCATAATTAAAATTGTTTTTGTGCTCCATAATACCATACCAATGTAGGCATTTGTTGGCCTAGTAGAGCCAGGTGACATCTCATTGTGAAGGGATGGTTCATTTTTGAGTTCCTTGACATCTCAATGGGGAACACTGGAAGAAAGAAAAAAGAGGAAATAATAATACAATCGCTAATAGTCCAGTAGTTGGTAAAATAGCAAATGCCTGATATTATGAATAATAAAATCGCTAATAGTCCAGTAGCCGGTAAAATAGCAAATGCCTGATATTATACCCTTCTAATCAAGTTTATTATAGGCCTTTACAAAATTTTGTTTCTCTGTCCGCTTAATTTTGGAGATTAATGAAATGGAGCAAATGTAAGTTTCGGCGGGAATGTATTCTTTCAATAATGATTTTGGATTATATTTGTGTAAGCTAGGCCCAAGGCCTAAACTCATCCATCTTCTTTTAACGGCCTGAGTGAAAACCCGCCATGTGCACAAACAAATGCATATGATATTGCTCTAATTAATAAAATTATGGGTTAATAATGAAATTTATAATTTTAATCTGAATTTTAGAAAGTAATAATAAAAATATTCAAACTCTTAAAATTTACAAAAATATAATAAGTTTAATCTTTTTGTTAATGTCATGTACGTTAACATATTTGTTGCGCATTTTATTTTTCAGGTTATTGTATTATAAAAATAATATAATTAAATTACCATAATTTCTAATATATAAAAGGGTCAATTACAAAAAAGCCAAACTTTACTCAATTTTATGATTATAGTTTGAACTTAAAAAAGTAGCAATTAAATACTAAAATTTGCAATTTTTTCAATTTTATTTCGATGTTAGTATCTCCGCTAATATTGCTGACGTGATTTGCTACATAAGACAGAACCCAAAAAACTTATATACTAAACTAACTACTTAAGTTCCATTAAGTTGTTTAACTAAAACTACGTCGTTTTTGAATTGAAAACCTTAAATTAAACTTTATCTCTTTGATTTGCTTTCCACCTCTTTGAGTCGTACTTATTACAAATCATGTCCTAATCATCATCACCGTGAGTGATGTCCTCAGAGTTTCTTCTTTATAGACAAAAGACACTAAACTTTGAATCAATAAGCATAACAAAGTTACAATCCCAAGATCAAATCCTAAAATAGATTTGATTTATTCATAAAAAGAAAAAACATGAACTCAAATGCTCTTGTGAAAAAATATCACAACAACCCAAATTGATCACACAAATAGTTGGAACAAAGAAAAACCATATCAGAATAATCAAGAATCACAAGAACATTCAACTGAAGTCTTAACATAAACACAGAGATAAGTGTAAATTGCATCGTGTTTTAGGGCTTAGTTTGATAATTCAGTCGTTTAGTATGTGTTTAGGTTAGAATTGTGTTAGTTTGTTAATTATTTATGTTTTAAGTGTTTTATGGTTAATACAAGTATTTGAGCTTAATTATTATGTTTTTGAGGTACATTGATATGATTGTTAGTGTTTTACGGTCAACATCGAAGAACAAAGAAGTTTCAGAAACACTCAGGCTGAAACAATGACACGAGCCACGATCATGTAAAAGCACCAGAGTTGGCCCACGATTGTGGCCCATATGCCACGACCATGACAGAAGTCCAGGACATGGCCTACGATCGTGACAGAAGGCTCGGATGTGGTCTATGATCGTGGCCTATAAGGCCAAGGTCGTGGTTTGCGTCGGGAAGATGCGCAGACACTAAAAAAATGTCAAGTTTTGAGAGATTTTTTGGACCTTTTAAGAATGTTAACTCTCATAGAGCATATACCCAATATACCGAAGGATATTCGGGAACATACTCTACGAAATTGGCACGGTAAGATGGTTAAATCAATTCATCTTACATTTTAATTCATCACACATAACATAAAACATTCTAATAATCATGTTGTTCCATTTTTATTCACAAACATATATAGTCTTAATTGTCATTACATTTCTAAAAAATTCACATGTACAATATACAGCAGTTGAAAGATACAATTCTTTAAACAACATAATTAAGACATTTGCAGGTACAACTGATCCCAACACTGACCCATATCCAAATGCAGAAGTTACTTCAACTAGACTAGCTAGGTCTCCTCTAAACTTGAAAAATAATTTTGCAATTTTGACGAGTTTTCAAACTCAGTGAAAGAACCATCATCGATGTGCTTACTCAAGCAGACATAAACATCATTCAGCATCAAATCCTAAGTAACATCCTTTTACTTATGATAAGGTTAAAATAGTGTTTATAAGAGGTTAATGAGAAATTAGAAAGCATAATTCATGCTTATGCATAATGTGGCATACACATACACGAGCATATTGATTTTTGCACGTTAATATGGTTGTACATGCGTTCATTCACATTTCTAGGTAAAATTGATTTTTAATGGGAATTGTGGATGCTATTGTCTTAAAAATTAAATTGGAGTATATTAAATGTGATTTGGCAATTTTGATAATATGTCGGGTACTTTGGAAATTTGATGAGTTATAAATAGAAACACGCTCAGATCCCGACAACAAGTGTCCGAGTTATTGTAGTACGGTTATCGCTCCCACGAGGATTTATACTAAGCACTAATTAAATTCTTTCCAGATTGTTTAAGTTAATAATAAAAAGATCTAGAAGTTGAAAAGGATACAAATAAATCAACTATGTTAAAACTACCATGACAAAACTAATTTATAAAAGGAATTTCTTCTCACGAATTCACAAGATTAAAGGTTCCAAAATTTGTTTCAACTCCTACTAAGTAAATCTGAATTCTTTTATTCTACTTCCCCCAAGTCTCTTAAGAAGTAACTCTTCTATCTCAAGTTTGAATTACCTACTCTGTTTTATTGTAATGCAAATCTCTCAATTTGGATATAAATGAAACAGAGATGAACCGTATAACTTTCGAGGAATAAAACTTGGACACTAATCTCTCAGCAAGCAAGTTAGATTAGCATGATTTTTTCTAAAAGAACTCAATTCTCGTTAAGATCTAATAAAAGCTATTTATAAGAACAGTAACCATACACAGCAGAGGTTCAGAAAACAAGATTCACCATAGAGGGTGAAACAATCTTTGAATAAGAAACTAGAAAGTACACATCATAAACAAAATGAAAATAAACCGAAAGGAAAACAAATGTTCATATGACTTGAATTACAAGCTTCACAGAGCCCCTATCCTCTTTCTTCTTCCTACTTTCCCCCCCTTTTTTTGTCCGTACCTCTCCTTTTTTAATATTGCCTTCTTTTTGCGTTCCCTCATGATTGTCCACTTCTACTGAATTGTAAGAGCTCCTCCCACGTTCTCGCACGTTGAGGACTTCTTTTAACCGTTCACATTTTATTTAAACATGTGACGAAATGTTGGAATCGCCCCTAAAGTTGCGAGTTACGATCGCACCATGACATTTGCGATCGCACCCGTATGTAAATAGCCTATCTTGTGGTCAAAAGTCCTAATTGCGGATGCACCTTTTAGACTTGGGATCGCACTCGAAAGCTTTGCTCAAGTCTTCTTCTGTCACAATCGCAACTTCGAAACTTGCGATCGCAACCAAAGCTGCCTCTAAAAGATCCATTAATATTACGATCACACTTTGCAATCGTACCTTGATTACGCTCGCATCATGCTTCCTCACGATCGCAACAGATATATTTTTCCTTGTTTCTTTCACCAACTTCTATCATCTTGCTCCCCTGTTCCTTCACACTAAACAAAACATCAAACTTGTCTAAAAACTAAACTAAACTACTAAACTAAGAATGAAAAATACCACAAACATAACTGAAAACATTAACACTCAACAAGTAAAAACACACACATCACTGCTCACCACTATGCTTGTGTTTGTCCACAAGCACACATAACAACAAAAATAATCACAAGCAATGACTCAGGCATTTTGACACCAAGAATATTTTAACAACCTTGACATGATTGTGAACCTCCTACGACCCTTTAATTACCAAAAATGCGAAAAAGCTCCCTCAAATCAAATTGGGAATAATACGCATACAAGAAGAGGAAATAACACCAATAACCTCATTATCAGAATCAAGTCGTTTTAGAACATATTTTTAATATTATCAATTGCTTAAACTGTGCAATGAGGATGAAGAGACTTTATTTCAAACACATCTTAAGAGGCTTGCTTGAGACGAAAAGTTTTTCAACTAAATGCGAGCATACTCAAATGCACAAAACCTATTTCATTTTCATCATCAAGTGGCTCCTAGCAATGCTCATGTGTCCAAAGCCAATTTCAGGCACCCTTAGCACAGCGGAGCAAGAATTTGGAGATTTTTTTTAATTTTTTGATTTTTTTCTAATTCCTCCTTAACATTCACACATTTTTGTCTCATCATCAAGTTTAAACTTTAAGTAAACATCAATCGACATAAATAGTAAGTGATCGCGGCTCGTCGTTCGATCCTAAAATCGATCCTCGGGAATCGGTCAA
Source organism: Erythroxylum acuminatum (assembly GCA_026284645.1). NCBI lineage: Eukaryota > Viridiplantae > Streptophyta > Magnoliopsida > Malpighiales > Erythroxylaceae > Erythroxylum > Erythroxylum acuminatum. Next base: position 11,690,744 of record JANKOD010000001.1, read on the forward strand.
AAATAATTTATACCAAGGATTGCAGTGTAGTGTGCAACCTCGGGTCGTCTTACTTCTCGGAACCGATGAAAAATGGTTTAAAGCTAGCCTAGGTAAAAAATGCATGAAATTGAAACCAATAAAAAAGGGGGTTTTTGTTTGCTGATCAAAATTAGGGAAGTAATTAAAATTGAAGAAGAATGTATAAAAGAATATTTTTGGATTTTGGGACTTTTGAAACAAACTAAATTCAATTGATAATCAAATGATAGAAAATCCTCTTGAAAATGTGCTTAGGCTATCACGGTTCAAAAATTAGATCGCGGGGACAAGATCCACTAAGTTCCGAAAAATTAACCTTAAGGGACTCCTTAAGTCCAAGGAATTAATCAACCAACCATTTAATTAAAACCTTGTTAAAAACCTTAGTGTGCAAATTGAATATGTTTATGCAATTGGTCAGCGGATCAAACACAATCATTCATATCAAACACAACCATGCAGATAATTATGATTCATGCAATCACCGAAAACATATAT
>JANKOD010000001.1:11695065-11706976 GCA_026284645.1 Erythroxylum acuminatum
TTCTATGTCTCGGTTACTGTTCACAGTAACCCTAGCAGTAACTTTCCATGCTCCAATTCACCCTCTTAAAGCTAAAATTGGACAACACCTATTTCACACAAAAATGTAGCCAACAAACCAAAGTTTAAGTGGGCACAAACCTCACCTCATTTTCATAACCACACAATGAGTTATGCTCAAAACAGTGTAATCGGTTAAAACCAAAATTTCCAGCTTTGGTTCTAAACTTAGCTTCTATCATTTCCAATGCCAATAACACATCACTAAGTATCCAAAATGAACACAAAATCAGTCCCTACAATATTCATACATTCACTTAGACCAATAGGCAAAATTTGGCAGCACCTTATTCCATTAGTTTTCCTTAATCTATCATTCCAAAATCAATACCAAACTAAGCAAAATCACTTCAAGCATATGACTTTATCAAGTCACACTTAAACCTAACCTTATACCCACCAATTCTCACTCAAATTCTCATCAAATTCATGCATCAATAAACATCATAAACACACCATCCCTCCCATTAAATGCATCTAACAATCATGATTTATTAATTGCATAAGGAAAGCTTAACATCACACCTTACCTCATCAAGCTTTTCAATGTTTCCACTCTTCCAACAAGTTATCACTTCTTCCTAATTTCTCCTCTACTTGCATCCAACCCCATACGATCTTCACTTTAAGAAGGACTAGGTGAGTTTGTGGTGTTTAAGCAAGAAGCAAGATGACAAGAATCACCAAAGAAGAAGAAAAGGCATCCACGGATGAGAGAAGGAAGAGAGCAAAACCAACTCATCTTGTCAACCTTTAACTAGAAGTTTCGGATGGCAAGGAAATAATCAAGCAAGTTCAACTTTTTCTTCTTTTATCCAAGCAAAACCGTGGGAGAGGAACACTAGGCATTAAATGAAGGAAATGGTGGCAAGAGATGATTTGTTCACTAAGAAGAAGAAAAGTCAAAGAAAGCAATTACATTACTTTAATCAATATCCAACTTATATCAACCCAACCATTAAGCCATAAGCCTTCCTTTCCACTTGAAGTCACCGAAATCTAAGGGTATGAATGCATTAAATGAAATAAACTCTTGGCAATTGGTGGAGGAATGAAGAAAGTCAAAGAACCAATCAAATGTTTTGAAAATAAAACAAAACCTAAGCCAAAATTCACTCCAATTTCGGTTCCAACACATTTAAAGGGTCCACTTTTGGGTCCCACCATAATAAGTAATAGGTAAGTACCAAAATAACAGTAGAAAATCAACCGGTTCGCCACTTGGCGATTTTTTTTCCGGCCGGGAATTTTCTCCGGAAAATTCCAGAAAAATTCCTAAAATTCCCTTAAAATATAAAACATTCAATGACTCACTCAGAATAATTTTTCAAACCCAATAACCACGTTAATCACAATAAAATTGCCTTAGGCACAAAAACCGGGCATGTCATGTATGCATGTACCGTAATTTCATGTGCACAGATTCCACTGGTTACTAGTACCAGTATGCATGGACAGTCGTAAGTCATTCCTATCCATCTCAACCATCTCATCCTATGCCAATTTTACTATTTTACCCTTCCAGTAGGGGGTGGGATGTTACATTAGATGTACAATTGCAATCTCTATTATGAACCATATTATAGTCATCTGTATAATAAAGGGTAAAATTATCGTTTTGCCCATAATTTGGCTTTTTCCTTCTAGATCTCCCGCTTTACTTTATATGGTGATTAACACACAAGATCTCATCTTGGTGTTAAGACTTGATTGGTAGCTAGTCCATCAAACTACTGGCGCCAGTTTAATCACCAATCTTTGTAAAACAACTAAAAGTAATGATATCACTATAAAATCTTTATTTAAGTGAATGTTCCCTGATACATGTTACAATTAATAATTCCAACATGCTGACACTAGATTGATACTCTGTAAAAATCAATTCTGATCATATCAAGAATTATAATGAAACACATATGAGTTCACCACTCGTCAAGATTATGGTTCACAATAAAAGAATGCTAAAGTGTATGTTTTAAGATTAAAGAAACGACTTACTTTAATCCTTAAAAACATATGTGATTCCATATTCATTTAATAGTGCCATTATCGATAATCAACTATTATCATGATATGAAACTCATCATTCCCTTGAAGTAAACTCCTTTACTTACACGGAGATAAATCACAACATTATAGTCTAAACCATAATCAAGCGACCAAATTGATTATTCAACTGTGAATCAACTAATTTAGATTCTAATAACATACATGTTTCCCATACGTCTCCATGTATATGTATATTACTTACAAAAGAATCTTGGTACCTTATGACTAGTTATATAATGCTCATACAAATAAAACCAAACTCTTTTACTTTATTAATAATAAATATTTTCATTACAAAAGTAACTAGAAGAGGATTAAGTTATATGTAAATACACTTGCTTTCTAGGGCACTATATCTACATAACTCCAATAATAAGCACTGGACTCATGATACCCTCCTAGCATTGGTGTTGGTGTCAAGAACTAGTTTATTGTGCAGGGCTTTATCAACTTTTTTGGTTAATTGTTGACTATATTAATGCCCGAGCCCAAAGGGAAATCTTTGGACGAGCTCATTTAGTTTCATTTTTAGTTAAATCCAAAATTTGTTTAGATGGTTAGATAATAGGAAAAGGGTGAATACTAGTACTTATAGTCCTCGTACTATAAATGCTATGGAGCATAATTTTAGGATTGCAAGAGGAAAAACACTTATAGCTTTGTGTAGTACTTTGCTTAGTTATTGGTTTACAGTGGCTCTTGACAAAATTGGAAGATTTTCCATCCAGTGAATATCCTTCTTCTTCGTTATAACAGTGTTTATGTTCGCATTAGGCTTTCCATATATGCACTGGACTCACGATACCCCCCTCCTGGAATTGGTGTTGGTGTCAAGAACTAGCTTATTGTGTAAGGCTTTATCAACTTTTTCGGTCTATTATTGACTCTACTATTGCCTTTGCCTGAGGGGAAATCTTTGGAGGAGTTTATTTAGTGTAATTTTTAAATAGTTAGATAATAAAAAAGTGTGAATACTAGTACTTGCAGTCCTTATGAGATCGACCCATACTTGCCTATGCTAGCTATAGCTACGTCTTGCACTTGTGGTTTAAAATTGATAAATTCTTATAAGTTAAGGAAAAATTCAATCAATATCATTCATTGTAGGATCTAGTTTCTCAACTACTTATTATCCTTAATGATTTCATCTTTAGCATTATTTGGGTATGGTTCGTGTAACTCATCATTACCAGGTTATACTTAATCACTATCAACATGTGTTTGGTCATTCTTTTCATCTCTTTCACCTATAGACTGCTCAATAGTGGAAGAAATAAAGAAGAATTAACAACATCACTATGAATAACCTTATCTCTTATTAAAAGATCAGCACCTCTCTCGTGCTCCTGAAATACCATATCCCTACTATTGACCACTTTAGGCTTTTCTAGGTCATAAATTTTGAAGCCAAACTGATAATCATCATAGCCAACAAAGATGTAAGGTATTACCTTTGAGTCAAGCTTTTGTCTTTGATTCCTAGGTACATGTTTAAATATCTTGCAACCAAATACTTTCAGATGATGTTATGTAAGACTACTTATTCATGCTCTCTCAGGAATCTCAAAATTTAAGGGAACTGAGGGACCTTGTTTGATTAAATAAACTATAGTTCTAACTACTTCACCCTAAAATGTCTTTGGCAACTTGAACATTTTGAGCATGCAATGAACCTTCCCCATAATTGTTTTATTTATCTTGTCAACAACACCATTATGTTGTGGAGTATTAGATTTGGTCACCTCATGTCTAATGCCATGTGATGTACATTAATCTTTAAACACCTTGGAAGTATACTCACTTCTATTATCTATTTGCAAACACTTCAACTTCCTCTCAACTTCTCTTTCTACTGTTGCATAAAACTTCTAGAAAGTTTCAAATTTTTTATTCTTTTCTTTCAACATATATGCCTAAGTCTTCCTTGAAGAATCATCAATATATGTAACAAAATATTTACTATCTCTAAGTGAATTCTCATGAATTAGGGCTATAAACATCCAAGAACACCAGCTCAAATATCTCTGTTTTCCTTAGAAATCTTCTCTTGAAAGAGACTCTACGCTACTTTCCTACCAAATAATAATTACAAGGATTAAGTGGTATGGTCTTTTTGGTTAGGATAAAGGATTTACTAGCCAAAAACTTTATTCATTTCTCACTCATATTCCCCAATCATTGATGCCACAAATTTGGAGAAGTTTCCTTTTCAACTTTATATACTTCTCCACAATCACACACCTTTAAGTGTGTCTTATATAATGTGACGTATAATTCACCTCGAACAATAGTCATTGTTCACCAAAATTATGCTAGAATCTTTCTTATTCTAACACATTTTTTGATAATAAATTTAACCTTAAATTGTGGATGTGTCATACATCGCTCAAGGTTAATAAGCATTTGACATTTATTTAAATTCAGATATCACCCATACCAAAAATCTTAGCAAAACTTTAATATCCCGTCTTTAAGCTCCAAAAGTCTCTGCTATTATAGTTTGAGAAGTAGTCCACTTTTGGAACATAATGATAGGAAGATATCATGTTAATTAACCACTCAAAACTCGAATCACTAATTTGGAGACATTTACTTGTCACACAAACTAAGGACACTTTACCATCATTACTTATACCAGTTGTGGCTGTATTCTTATTATCTCCATCATTTTTATGATCTTGTTTTTTTCCCTCTTCCACTTATAGTAGAACCTTTTAATGTGTCTTAACTTATTACAATATTGGCATATCTTCACCTCTTTGTCACCTCTATACTTCGATTGGTTCTTAGACTCGTGCCCTTTGGGACATCTACTCATGCTCCTTCCCTTACTTTTTGCCATGAAAGCGAACACATTGTCAACTCCCATCTCTTTTCTCCTGATATCTTCATTAAACATACTTTCTTTAATTACATCCAAAGAAAGCACTCCTTCAGGAACTAAATTGCTACCACCAACATCTCCTAGCTATCCAATAGCAAACTCAATAAGAACAAGGTTTGAAGCTTGTCTTCAAGAATGAACTTAATTATTGTAAGCTTATTGATTATATTATGAAAATTACTCAGATGCTCTGACATAAATTTTTCCGCTTTCAACTTTAAATTTATTGGCCTTTTAACCTAAGAGGCCTTGTTATAGGAAATCTTCCTTTCATAAAGACCTTATAACTTTTTCATAGCTCAAAAGAATTCGATTCTTGAGACATATAGTTGAATATAATGATATCAATCTATTGTTGAATCGTGCACAAAGTTGTTCAATTCAACTTTTCTCATTTTCTGTTTGACATCTTGTCAGGTTTTAAAGGCACATCATACTTCACACTTTTGTCCACATCAATAGGATCGAAGACATCCTTACATTATAGAAGGTCCTTTATCATGAGACTCTAAGTTGAGTAATTTGTTGACGTTAACTTGACCATAAAATTGTTTCCATCTTCCATCATGAAGACTCTAATACCATTTGTTAGGAGTCGATAGCACAACTCTCCAAAAAGTCAACCAAAGATCAATAACAGAAAACACTCTTCAACTTTAACCAGCAAATCAATATGAGAATAAGAAACCTAATAACAAAAAAAGCCTAAGATTTACGTGGAAAAGCCTCCAATGTAGAAGAAAAAACATCAGGACAAACCTACAAAAAATCCACTAAATTCAAACAAGTTGATCCTTTCTCGAAACAATATCTCACCCTACAACTATAAGTTGTCTCACCAAGTTTTAGGATTGAAACCAAATTTGATATATCAATTAACAAACTCTCAAACCAACCCAAAAGAAATAAAAAGGATGAGAATACTTTTCTACTTGCTCTCCCATTATTTTTCCTTACCTTTTTTTAAATGTTTTAGACGCACACTATATTTAAACCTAAATCTTATATATTCGTCACACACAAATGTATATGTAATGACATGGGCATGTATATGATCGTGTATGTCCCCGCCCTTTACATCCTTCTTCGTACGATTCTAAAGACTTACACGGTTCATCCACAAGACTATGTAAGTAAAGGACATAAGCATCTAGCACTCTACACAACAATGTTTGCCTAAAAAAGCTTGGTCAACAGTCATCCATCTTATCTTCACTCATTTTTCATCCTCATAAACCATAAAAGTGTCAAAGATCACATAAGGTCTCAAAATAGGGCTAAACACTTAACAATCAATTCTCTCTTTTTTTTTCAAAATACAATTTCCAATTTAATAGGGTATAAATTTATAGATGTCTATATAATTAAAAGTTGAATGTGCATATATAAAAGGATCAAAAGGCATAAGTTGACCATGCAATGAAGAAGATCTTGCTCTTCTAATAATTCTCAGAAGCCACATACAACATATTAGTAGTCACTGTCAGGCAAAGCAACAATGATATCCTCATAGCTCTCAGCTGGACCCCCAGTCTTCTCAACCACAACCTCTTTCTTGTTTTCAATTATTTTGAATATCACATAATGGTGCACCTTCGTTTTCTTTAGGTCCAAAAAAATGTCTTTGTTGTGATTAACAACACTGATACTGGATTATGCATTTTGCTGAGAATTTTAACTCAAATAATCATATCGTCAACATATGGTATACTCGCCAACAAATAAACATTTTTTGAAGCATTATCATAAGCATGTTTAAAACCACAGTCCTTACCATAATATATTTTAAAGTATTATCACAAGTAGATTTAAAAATGCAGTTCTTTCATATATATAATTAATAAATGAGAAACCACAAGCCTAGTTTAACACAATAATAGGTGATCGACAAACCATCTTTATCTACCTCAAATTATCAAGGCTAAAATATGGGCTATGTTTCATGACCAACCAAAAAGGAGGAAGCTTTACCATTAAAATATTTTATCCACAATATTTTTTAGTGTAAAGAGTTAAAAATAGGACCATCCATCAACTGAAATACAATCAAAGGACCACTAAAATAAAACCAATTAAATGACAACCACAAGCTTCCCATCAAACAAAAGTAAAGATGGCAAAAATCTAAAGCATGGATAGATACAAAAATGTAATTGGACATATTTGGAAAATAAAATTATGAAAAAGTGATATCTAAAACCCATTTGCAGGTATATATAAAAATATGAAGCCCTACTCACACAACCATCATTTAACATGATTTAAATTTAACCCAATTTTATCCATTCATATTCAATCAAGTCTCTGCTCTTATCGGATCATTGTGTGACCGAAAGTTTATTGAGTCTTCACATATTCTATACCTTGGTCTGTCTTCAAATTAACTTGCCTTGACTCACATTTCTTGAAGACATGATCAAGCAAAGTTACTTATACAGATATATTCTGAACAATTACACCAAATTAGTTATAACATAATATTACTAAATTTGACATTTCTAAAGGTATGTCTGTCATAACCTATAAAAAGCAATGGTATTGTCATTTCAATTAATTAAAATGGAAGATGGTGAAAATTTTAATGTAAGAGATTTTTAAATCAAGTCCCTTTTAATTAAATCAATAAACAGTTTATTGACAACGGACAGTGTACAAACTTTTTGAGTAAAACTGAAACAACCTAAGTTGAAAAAGAAAATGGACTAATGGTTTTGAGCTTCATATTATTGGGTTTTATTGAATTTAGATGTGATTTGACATAAATTTAAATTTGGATTTGGTTTTACCCTTGATTTTAGCTTTTGAATTAGATTGGACTGGTTCGTAAACTAGGACTATGGCAGAATTTGGACTTGTCTTCTAATTTTAGGCTTGAGATCTGTGGTCATTATACTTGGGATTTCGTATGGAGGTCAAGAAATAAAGGGTCATTGTTGGACTGTGGATATGGTCTTTCACTTTGTTGGACCTTTAATATCAAAAACTAAAGAATTAACACCAGAGATTTTTAAGGTTAGAGTTTAGAATAGAATTTATTTAGGTCCACTTCAATTTTTCTTTTTCTTCTTATATCTCATTTTTTTGTTTTTCTTTTCAATCCTAAAATCTAACCGTTTTGATATATTTGGATCCCCTTTAGCACCCACTTAACCATCCTGTAGAGCGAAAAGAAGAAACAAATATGATAATGGATGATTACGGGTTTATAGTATCATTGTTTTAAACACCCACTTGATCTAGTGAACATAGGTTCTGCAACATGAATGAATAATGTAACAGCCAAACCACCTGCTTGTAGATATTATGTGCTTTGGGCCTTTTTAAGTGGCTCATGATCCACACCCTCACGATTTTGCTTTTCCAGCGTGTAGGTCGCTTTAGGACACTACTCCCGCAGGACTTCCTAAGAGGTCACCCATCCTGGTACTACTCTTACCCTAGCACGTTTAACTTCGGAGTTCTAATGGGATCTAGTGCGTTGGAACATGAAAAACGTGTCTGTAAGGGGAAAGTATCCACACCCTTATAAGGAGTGCTTCGTTCTCCTTTTCAACTAATGTGGGATTTCTCCCCTCCGTCGTGGAGGCCCAGCGTCCTCACTGGCCCATCGTCCTGGGTACTCGCTCTGATTCCAATTGTAACAGCCAGACCACCTGCTTGCAGATATTGTCTGCTTTGGACCTTTTTAAGTGGATCATGGTCCACATCCTTACGATTTTGCTTTTCTAGCGTGTAGGCAGCTTTAGGACACTACTCCTGCAGGACTTCCTAGGAGGTCACCCATCCTGGTGCTGCTCTTGCCCTAGCATGTTTAACTTCGAAGTTCTAATGGGATCCGTTGCATTGGGGCATGAAAAACGCATTTGCAAGGGGAAGGTATCCACACCCTTATAAAGAGTGCTTCGTTCTCCTTCCCAACCGATGTGGGATTAATTGTTGGCCCCCAAATTTTTCTTGATGAATAAGCATGATTTAAATTAATTTTGAGTTCTTGATAGATTATTATTTTTGGAGTAATTAGAATGTCAATTTTAGTAGGATTTTATTGCTTAGGTTGGAAAAATTAAAGTGTTAAGAGTGTATAACCTAAAGGGCAAAATTGGCAAGTCACTTAAGGATGAGGATTATAAGGCATAAATAGAACGGAAAAAAGGTCATCTTACAATCATTATAAGTATAAATAATAATAAGAAGAAATGTTGTCTTGTATTTGAGAGGGAAGAAAACGTGGATGAGAGAGTGGATGAGAGAAAAAGAAGAGAAGTAAAGAAAAGAAGAAAAACAAGCTAGGGTTTTGGAGATTCTTGAAGAACTTGAACACTTTAAGGCTAAAACAAGTAAGTATAAGCATTCCTTGATTGTCAGAAGAAGCACATTTAGTGATAGTTAGAAGAGAAAATGAAGTTGAATATGTGTAGGAAGTTGTTGATGAATGGTTTATGTGAATGTTTTATTGTTTGGTTAATGATCAAATATAGATTATGAATTGGTTTGTGAATGTTATTGGATTGAAAATGAAGTAGAAGAGATGGTTTAGGCTTAATATGGGCTATATGTGCAAGGTGGGAAGTTAAAAACTGGAAAATGTAGCAAAACATGTTCTCGGAGCAGGTTTATGGACAAGTTCGCCGCGGCGAACTCAACTTTCCTGCACAAATATGCTTTGGTATTTTGATTATAGCTTTTTGTGTAGTTATCAAAATGGAGTGATGTTTTATTTGGAGTAAACTAGATACATAGGGCTATAATTTGTTTAAAGACATTGAGTTTTAATTCAGTTTATAAGAACTTTAATTTCCGGATGGAAGTTGAGCACAGAATATTATTTCAGTATAAGAACAACCCGAAAATGTTTGGAGTATAATTTTTAGATTTTTGAACCGAGTTGAATGATTTGGGTGTCATTAGAAACTTAAGAAAATGGGGAACATTTTTTTAGGAGAAAGTGTTATCAAATTTCTTCATTTTCCTAATCAAAATGATAATGAAAAATTGACCGAAGGTCTAGATTTTTGGAAGGGTTACAGTTCAATTTTAGCTTTTTTATTATTAAAGTTTCATGAATTTTCATTTGAGTTTGAGTTAAATAGAAATTGGTTTATTTGAAGGGAATCAAGACAACCTTACTCAAGAGCAAGAGGAAAGGCAATCTTGAGCTCAGATTTTCAAGCAAAATTAGGTGGCAAATTTATTTATAGTTATTGTGTGATTGGGCAAATTCTTGCCTATGTGTGTGTATGTTGATTTCATGAAATAGATTTGCTTGAAATTGAATTGTGGCAACTTATTTGGAAATGCATGATGAATTGTGATTATGTTATACATTGAAAGAGGTTATAACATTTTGAATTGAATAAGAAAAAGCATGAAAGTATGAGCATATGATAAAAATGAATATGCGCTTTTGTTTGGGCAAGAGTGGAACCATTTCGTTCATCACGTGTACGTTGACAAGAGCCTTCTCCCAGTTGCCCGCTTGTAGCATATAAGCTCCGAAAAATGAACTCATTTTGTTCATGGTGTAAACTTCGGTTTCTCCATTTCGTACCCATGGGACCCCTTGAGACATTTGTTTGTGCATTACATCTTTGAAATGTCAAGTATGATGTATTTGAGTGTTATGTTTTATGAGTTTTGAGCTAAACTGATTAATGCTTGAATTGCTAACATAGATTGAGAATGCTTGAACTGCTATGTGTGTGTGTGTGTGTGTGTGTGTGTGTGTGCACATATATGCTTGAATTTATGGTCAATTGCCAATGGCTATAAATATATTAGCTACTGAGCCGTGTAGCTCAACCCATCATTTTTTCACTCCTCAGGTGCAGAACGAGACGGTTAGCAATCCTTGCAAGGCATCGAAAACTCCAAGATAGTTAGAGACTTTTGTACTAAGTTAGTGAACATTTTGAATAGCTCATTAGACATATCAACATTGAGCATCCTTATGTATTTTGTTTTAAGCTTTGATGTGTATGATGATATGTATTTGCTCAAACTCTTTTAAATTAGTAATGAAATGAAGAATTGAAGTTCGTTTTGTGTATGATTATGTTTTTCTGGTAGGTGAGTTGGATGGTTAGAATTCTATGTATGAAGGTATGTGTGTTTAGTATTGGTTGTTGAATGTTGGCAGTTCGGGTTTCGGAACTTGGGAGTTCGCCGCGGCAAAGCTAGCCTTTCACTGCGGCGTATTTATCCCGAAGGGTGAGGAGTGCTCGCTTTGAGAGTTCACCGCGGCAAACTTCTCCCGCGAAGCATTTGTCGTGGCAAACCCGCCACTTTACATGTTGCCATTCCCTCGAATTTAAATCCTTTCGATCCTCCCCTTGCATGATCCTTATCCGACGGCCTCGAGCGGTTGCCATGGGATACGAAACAGGACCGGGCCTAACAAATAATCTATTAGCACTGATCATTTCTTTAAAAGTTGAACTTTCAAGCCTAAGATACAATAACCAAGTACTCCAAACACATGGTTTTGAACAAAAACGAGGAATTTTTTGTAACATTACATTGTCTAATTTAGTTCTATTTCACTAAATATAACAAGACCTGCATTACGGGAAATAGAGTTTACCGTTTGGCACCCATGCCTTACGTATCGCATCTCTATCTTTTCCACCCAAATGATGTGATAATCCCAATTACAACTAACATTTTCTGTTTTGCCTGACTCTCGTCCTTTTCATCCTAGCTGCTGTAAGTTTGTGGTCAAGAGCTGATAATTTTTTCTGTTGCTCCCCGCAGACCTAACAAGCTTCCAATCATATTAACGTTGGTAGCGCATTTCTAGACTGGTGTGAAACATACAAAAATAGAAAAAGTAGAAAACAAATGCCAGTGATTGAACCCAAGTTTATCATATAAATTGGCTACACTTTCATGGCTTTTAATGTACTTTTTGACTCTTAATTCG
>JANKOD010000001.1:11707034-11721143 GCA_026284645.1 Erythroxylum acuminatum
AAGCATTTAGAAAATAAATTGCAATATTTCACAATACTGATTTTCAATAGTTTTGAGAAAAAGCAAGTTTTAAAGAAATTCTTAAAAAGGGGGTCGTCGAAAAAGAATACACAATTCAACTCCCCCCCCCTTCTTGTGCATTTTGCATATCGAATATTAAGTCTATACTAACGTGTGATTTACTTCACTTAATACTTCTTATTTATGAGAAATGAAATAAATATAATCATACCGAGCATAGTCATTTATAAAAGTGGGGAAATGTGTAACCCTACATTATGCCCTTACATTTATTAGACCACAAATGTCTAAATGAATTACCTATGAATAGGAAGTTCATGTTCTCTTTCTAATTGGCTTTCGTGCTATTTACCTGCTAGACAATGTTCACAAATAGGTAATTCTACTTAACCTAAATTACCTAAAAGACCTTCTTTAGCTGATTGAATTATTTGATTTTGACCAATGTGACATAATCCTACATACCACAAAATAGCATCATTATTAGAATTACTAGATGATGTATACAAAGAATAACTTATATTATTATTTGAATAAACAACATCATGAACAACAGAAACCATCTAACATAAAATCATGACCATAATAAATATTTCCAAGATATAAATCCATACCAACACTGTGGTTAAAACTAAGACTAATTAAAACCAACATAGAGATTAGATTATGTTGAATCTTTAGAGCATACAAAACTTTATGAAGGATCAAGGATCGATAACCATTCATGTCTAATTTGTAGGTTCTGAACCCTTTTACAGCAACCCTTGAGTTGTCTCTTACATAAATCCATTATGTTCCATACATGTTTTTCAAAATTCTATGAAAACATCTCTATCCTTCACTACATGGTTGGTTGATCCCAAATCCACAATCCACGAAGGATGTGGTATAGTTAGTAAAATATAATAGGAGACATTGACAGAATAAATATCTATACAATAAAATTGTACCTTTTTGGGCTTATTACAATAACGAGCAAAGTGACCCTTATTGTCACAATTAAAGCAATTGAATCTTTTAATGTTCTGCTTCTTAAAAGGATGTTTTCCTTTTCCATGTTAGTCTCATTTTGCCTTCTTTGAGACCTAAGTATAGTGGGTAAGCTTTTTACCTTTTTATCCATTTTGACCCACAACAATGCTTATGCTTCTAGTTCACAGCTCCATACGATCTAGAACCAACTACATATACCTTTTGAGGACACCTTTGAGGCTTCAAGACATTCTTATTCTAGTATAAGATGCCTCGTAGAATCTTCCATCATCTTGATACTATCACTGTGAGTTAGATGCATCTTCATATGCTCTCAACTCTTAGATAATAACCAGAACGTAGCTTGTATTTGATGCTAATCTAATAATTCATGACCAACATCACACAAATCACTTATCATGTTTAACATAAGAGTCAATTACTTTGTATGTGTGTCCAAGCATTTCTTATAGGTGCCAAACTTAATAGTGAGTGACCTTATTTTGATCACTAAGGTGCCTCCAAAACGTGCAGCTAAAATGGACCACATTTCCTTAGTAATGTCATATCTACAAAACTCGTGCATAATATCATTATCCATGCTAATCAGTAATGTAATACGAGCCAGTGAGTTCTTTTTCTCTAACAATTCATAAACATCATGATCCTTTTTGTGATGGGTTGTATTACCTTCCTCAGGAACATCCATGATTATGTTTAATGATTTGAGAGCATCTTGCTCTTCTAGTACATATTGAATTTTCATGTTCCAAATTTCATACTTGTTGCTATTTAAGTTCTTACCTTTGTTGAGTTTAGCAATAATATTCTTGGACACATTAGCCACAATGGAAACATAAAGTTTCTACAAAAAGAAATAGTATACTTGCACATTATTTTCATGTCATACATATAGATTTTATGAATAATTAGTTTCCAATTGTGTACGAAATTGAAAGAGAACATATGTTCAAATGAATACCAATTATCATACTCAAAAAGAATTCTTAAGTAACATTCATATAATATGTGTGTTAATAATTTAAACAATATCAAAGTTATCATACATAAATAAACATAATTAATATAAAATTTTATTTAAATTAGAAATACATTTCTAATTATTATGAAACTAATAAAATTAAATTATGAATTGGAAACTTATTCTAATTCATATACTAGTAATGTCGATCTAACTAGAAACTTATTTCTAATTTTTATTCAAGTTATGAACTTAATAATTTAAATTTAATTAAACACTTATTTCCAATTAAAATCAAACTAATTAAAATTGAAATTGAAAAATTGCTTAAAAACTTATTTCTAACTAGTAAACTTATGAATTTAATAACTTAAATGTAATTATAAATTATTTCTAATTAAAATTGGAACAATCAACATTTATATACATATATATGCATGTATCTATATATAATTTTTTTTGGTAAATATGTATGTATATATAATTCAATTTAAAACATTTGGGGAAAAAAAAGGACTTGATTCCAGGAACAGAGGGATGTGCCAGAACGTCAATTAAACTTAATGCAAGAGATGCTCTCCCCAAATGTTCATCAATGCTAACGCTTCAAATATATTTCTGAATTTTCCCATGTCAAGTGTACAATTGCATAGAGAGATATCCTTACTTACAGATAAATAATTATCATCTATGAATCAATTATAAGTAATATATGTATACATGTAATTTCCAAGCAAACCTCTACAACCAACCTCTATCTTCAACCGCAGACTTGGTTCTTCTGACAAAATCATCAACTGACATAGTTCCCAGCTCTCCACCAAACCTAGACCTAATGGTAACAGTTTGTGTCTCCACCTCCTTTGGTCCCACAACCGCCATGAGTGGAATTTTCTGCTTCTCTGCAATTCTAATGAGTTTTGGCAGGCGCTCCCCATGGCACACTTCAGCCCTAAGGCCATTACTTTTCAGTTTGCAGGTCACCTCATTGCAGTATTCAAGCTACATAAGTTCATGCAGTTTGTTCTTTAGTATTGAATCAGCAACAAATAGATGTCAACTTCATTAAGAAACTTCTATCAGGTTTAAACACTACAATATTTCCACGAGATGAACATGAACCTCAAAACTCCCAAAAGGTCATCAATACCTGCGTATCTGTAACAGGTAAAACGCGAACTTGAATTGGAGAAAGCCACAAGGGAAAGTCCCCAGCATAATGTTCAATGAGAACACCAAAAAACCGTTCCAGGGACCCGAGCACTGCCCTATGGATCATAATGGGCCGCTTTCTCTCTGTGTTTGAATCAACATAGGTGATGTCAAATCGCTGAGGTAAATTAAAATCAACCTGCAGAAACAGAAGCATGATATTAGACAACTAAACCGACCCAAGGTCAACTTCCAGGAATGTACTGTGGATGATATCCAAACGTATTCGACTCAAAGACATGTCAAAGAGAGAGTTAGAGCAAGGAAAGATGAAGAGGAGGGAGAGAAACACAAGGTGCGCTGTTAAAGAATTCAACTTTAGCAGTCTGACAAAAGATACGGAAAATTAAAAACTTGGGAACACTTATTTACAGTAATCACCAACCTGAATGGTTGAGCATTGCCACTTTCTTGCAAGAGCATCCTCTATTTTAAGGTCAATCTTGGGACCATAAAATGCACCACCACCCTCGTCAATTTGATAACTCCACCCTTTGTCATCCAAAGCATCTCTAAGGGCAGATGTTGCTTTATTCCATATTTCATCATCTCCCACAGCTTTCTCTGGCCTAGTTGAGAGGTTCACTTCATACTTCTTAAAACCAAATTGCAATAGTATTTCTTCTGTCAGATCCAAGACACCCCTAATTTCATCCTTAATTTGATCTTCTAGGCAGAATATGTGAGCATCATCCTGAAGCATTCGCAATTGTTTTATTCATTCTAGCTCAATCTAAAGCAATTTTGGTATTAAGAGAGTTCAAGTAAGATAAAAGAAAACAAAGTGGGACAAACAACACATGCTTGCCTTTTGTGCCCTACATACCACATCAAACATCCAGCCGACTTTTTAAAAAAATAAGGGGTTGAGTGTTTGAAAAATACAAATAGAATGGTCAAAATCTTTTTGGAGTTAATGTTATAAGAAATTCCAACTGTTGTCATTTGAGCAGAAGTATAAGTGCACAACAAGAGGCAAATTATTAGAACCCTGTGCTTTTCATAAAAATCGTGCATAGACTATATACTTCACCAACAGAATACAGTTGGGTGTCCATGATAAGGCCACTATAAGGTAAATCTAGTCCAATATCATTAAAAACATGACCAACATAATGCTGTACCTGTGTAAAACCTCTCACACGAAAAAGACCATGTAAACTTCCGGACAACTCGTATCTATATACAGTTCCTAGTTCAGCAACCCGAATTGGAAAATCACGATAGGAGTTGAGTTTCCTTTTGTAAACCAAAATATGGTAGGGGCAATTCATAGGCCGAAGTTGATATTGTTCATCCTCTATCTTTATTTGATCATACATGTTGTCTCTATAGAAGTCCAGATGACCACTGATCTTCCAGAGATCAGCCTTTGCCACGTGAGGGGTGTATAACAAATCATAACCATGCTCTATATGCATTTTCTTCCACGAATCTTCTATAATATGACGTACAATAGCTCCTTTCGGGTGCCAGAAGACCAAACCTCCACCAGCATCATCCTACAATAACGAAAATTAATTGATTTGCATCTAGCATAGAACTTCAAAATTTGGGACGATAGATTTACAAGAGCACTACCTGTATGGAGAAGAGATCAAGATCTTGGCCTAGGCGTCTATGGTCTCTGCGTTTAGCCTCCTCTTTGAAATGAATATATGCTTTGAGTTGTTCTTCGTTCTCCCATGCAGTTCCATAGATCCTCTGGAGCATTGGTCTTTTTTCATCTCCTCTCCAGTAAGCGCCAGCCACAGTTTCAAGTTCAACAGCTCTCTTATTAACACACCCAGTAGATTCAACATGAGGCCCGGCACAAAGATCCCACCACTCGTCACCTAGAGAGAAAATCAATTTAGATGCAAGGTCAGCAAAAACTTTAAACAAACCAATCGGTAGCCAGAACATTCTACATTAACAGCAAAGAAAGAAAAAATCATTTATGAAACTATGCAGCACTCAACACATGCCAAAGAAAACAAAGCAGAGTGGAGAAAGAAATAGAAGCTGAAAGTAAAAAACACAGAGCATATCAGAACATTCCAGATTATAGCTAAACATAGAAGGTCCTTCCCATTTCAGTAATCCCAATGATATGTAATTGTTTACGATACTTTTTAAGCGCTAAAAAGAAAAAAGAGGATAAGAAAGAAGGAAAATAAACAACGCTTACCAATATGATATATAGTAATAGGATCTTCTTTTATGCTCTCCAAAATCTCAAGCTTGTAAGGTTCACTAACAGCCAATATTCTCCTCTGAGCTTCATCTCTAGGAACTTCTTCTCTCACAAGTGGCAAATTTCGAACAATGATGCGATCCTACAGACGATGTAAGAAATGAATTCTGTACCCTGAAATCATTAGCCAATGAATGTTTTCTCCAAGTTCATGGCTATTCCATCACTCATGATTCATAACAAAATACAACGTAGATGAAGGCAAACTCACCATCTCCTTCTTAATCCTTCTGAGGTCCTTATCAGTCAAAGGCTCCATGTCAAAATCGTAATAAAACCCGTTCTCTATCCATGGTCCAATAGTGACTTTAGCATCTGGATAAAGCCTTTGAACAGCCATTGCCATAACATGCGCACACTAGAAACACGGATAAGAATATCTAGGTGATGAAACTGCAGATAGTATTCAGAAAACTAAACCAACATAAGGAAAACAAAACACGTTCGAGAAAAATCATTAACAAAACAAAAGCAAAGTGCAAAATAGCTTAGAGTTCCTAACACAAATTGCTTGAATTAGCTACATGAAAAATCCAACATTTAGACGTTGAGATTCCACAGAGCCATATCCCATTTCCTTAGTCCTCGCACAGTTTCAATAATCAAAGCCGTTCATTTTCCAATACACCAAAACAGTACGAAACAAATTCACAAATAGTTGAGAAAAGGAGGAGCCAGAGCCTGAAAGAGAAAATAAGCTACCGTGTGGCGAATTCGCAGGAGTTTCTCAGATGAATCGTTGGTGGGAAGCACGATTTTCTCAGTATCCTCTTTCAGGGTGTTACCTGGAGTCTCACGTTGGGTCACAGCCCCTGCCTCCGTAGCCACAGCAGAGGATAGAAAAGTTTCATTCTTCTTACCACTAAGCACATCAAAAGTCCTACTTTGGTGACAGGCCTGGAGTCTGCACACTGAAGTGAAGCGTTGGAGAGAACAGAGAAGAGGATTGACGAACGGTAGTGAAGTGGGGTTGGACAGAAAGAGAGAGGGAGAGAAGAGAGCCATTTTTTGCGTCGAAAGAAACATGGCACGTCCCGGTTTAAGATTTTGGGTTTAAGGTGTTTGCGCGTATGTGTGGCCGAGGTTCTTGCCCTAAGAAGCTAGCTGGCTTGGATGATAGGATCGTCGGTGAACAGGTTTGATTCCGACATCATCTTTCTTGTATTTTTCTTTTTCACTAATTATTTTTTCTAAATATAGAATTAAAAAAGGTTTAAATTGTGATTTAAATCTCAATATTTTATAAAAAAAGGTTTAAATAAGTCATCTCTATTATCACTTTTCATCGTAAATTTATTAAAATAACACTATTCGCATCAAAAATAGGGACAAAAATAATATTAGAAATATTTATTTAAAACTTTTTATGAAATTTTAAAGTGAAAATCACATCTTAAATAATATTTTAAAGAAATTATTTTTTATACTTGGTCACATTATTTAGTTGTGACGTCACATAAGCTAATTTGATGACACGTAAAAAAAAAATTGGTACATTGGATGAGCTAGAACATGTAACTAGCTCCCACAAAAAAACAAGGCAAATCGCATAAAACAGTCCTTGTGATATACTTGATTATTCATCTTATCTTCTGTATTTTTAATTTGTTCACTTTAGCCCCTATATTTTTTATTCTCATTCAAGATACCTCAATTGGGTATTTTCGGACAAATTTGCCCTTAGATTATTAAAACACATTTTTTTAATCTCTTAATTTCAAGGGTAAATTTGTCCGAAAATTTCCAATTAGGGTATCTTGAATGAGAATAAAAAAACACATGGACTAAGGTAAACGAATTAAAAACACAATGGCTAAGATGAATAATCAAGTATATCACAAGAGCTCTTTTATGTTATTTGCCAAAAAAAACAACCAAAGCAAAATGTTTCTAAGACTGGGAAGGTTCATGTCAAAGATTTCAAGCTTGATCACACGAGAAACTCACTTTTGCCAAGTAATCAGCAGATTGGTTTCCTTCCCGCAAAATATGCTAAATAGGGCATTGTTAGTCCCTGCATCTTAACTCCTGAATATCAACTAGGGTAGCAAGGTGAGGATTAGTAACACATAGTAATATTAAAGTGTAACATTTACAGTTTTAACTTAAATTTTAGAAAATATTGTGAGACAATTCTTATTTTTTGTTAATTAGGAACAATAACAAATTGTTGTGTGTGTTATATATAGAGCATGTGAATGTTCTTCGGTGAGTCTTACATTGTGTAATTTATCATATTATATAATCCTTAATAAACATATTTTGATTTTTATATTTTAAATAACTAATGTCATATCATATTATATATTTTATCAAAACGACTATTGAAATATTTTGAATTATGTATTGTATTTTATTAAATATTTAATAATATTTTTATCAAATACTAAATTAATTCAATATACTCATGGAATTAAAAATGTAAATATTTAGTATTAAAATTTAAGTTCAATGGAAGATAAATATTTGCATTATGTAAAATAATTTAAAAGGGGGGTAATCGTCCGTCGTGGTGGCTGCCGAATCTGCAAAAACAAACAGAAAAGAAAATATGAGAATCGTAAACGTATGTTGTGTTGAGTATGGCCGACAGTTTTGACCTAATTCGGCAATATTTATAGGAGTTGAGCTCGGGCCGGGTCAAAACAGTAAGGAATTTGCCATTTTTGGTTCGGGTATCCGACATTCGTCGCGACGAATGAATTAATATTCTGCGCGACGTGTAGAATTGGCTTGTTCGTCGCGACTAACAAATTAACATTCGTTGCGACGTGTGGCAGTGAATTGCTTGTCGCGACGAACGGAAGGGAGCTCACGACCTGTTGACTTCTTTCGTCATTGACTCCTTGTTCCTACAAAATAAAACACTTACAGTATCAATTGTTCTTATGAAAATTATAGAGAAATTAATGTCAAATTATGACAATGTACTGACAATTTGCAAATTATGAGAGCTTGTTAATAGGAACCAATTTAAGCGCAAAAGTCATCAATTAGGAGTCAACAAGTGCATAAAAAGATATGAAAATGCAGCCAATTTATAATGTAAACTTGGCTCAATCACCTTCTATATCTTCTTAGGTTGACCTTCTGCTTCTTCTTAGGTTGACCTTCTACTTCTTCTTATATTGACCCTCTGAACATCTTCTGTGCACTATTCATAAACATCTTTTAGGTATTGTTCATCTTACATCTTCTAATATATTTTTGACCCTCTAGATGATAGAATCTATCTTCAAGGTCTCCATAAAAGTTGTATATCTTGAAGTCCTCTTTCAAACCATATAAGAATGGCCTTAATCCGATATCTATAGAGAAAGTTATGCTAATTGTTAAGCATCTTCTATGCATTGTTCATAAACATCTTTTGAGTATTATTCGTCTTACATCTTTTGGTCCAATTTTGACCCTCTAGATGGCAGAATCTATCTTCAAGGTCTTCATGAAAGTTGTAGATCTTGAAGTCCTCTTTCAAACTATCTAAGAATGACCTTAATCCAATATTTATAGATAAAGTTATGCCAATTGCTAAGCATCTTTTGTGCACTGTTCATAAACATCTTCTGGGTACTGTTCATCTTACATTTCTGGTCCAATTTTGACCCTCTAGATGACAGAATCTATCTTTAAGGTCTCATGAAAGTTGTAGATCTTGAAGTTCTCTTTGAAACCATCTAAGAATAAACTTAATCTGATATCTATGGAGAAAGTTATACTAATTTTCCCGAAACAGGTTCAATATGATTGAGGACAAAACATTGTTTGATTCTTTAGGAGATAACTTGGTCATCTGATTTTGAAATAAGATGAATCTTTTTTCAAAATAGACTAGAGACGTAGAGCTACAAATGTTTGGAAGAAGTCAAATTGTAATTCCGATTTGAGGTTTTTCCAAAATTTGTCCTAAAGTTGAAGAAATGGGTTTATTCCGATGTTTGATTGGTGTGGGTATGCTACCCTTGGGGGATGATGACTAACAAGGGTTTATGAAAATAACCTTATAGAATAATATGATCAGTACAATGACTCCAAATATTGAGCTCTAAAAATAGAGTCGAATATTATTTAGTATCAGAGCAAATGTTAGAATCCGGGAGTGGGATCTAGCATCTTTTACTCTAGAAAGAACTAATTACCACAGAGGACCAAGCCATAGCACCCACCTTTAGTAGCTCGATGGGAGGGGAGCTAAGTCCATCTATGATAACATTCTGAAAGTGCTTGAGAGCCCTTTTTTGTGGTGAGTTTGAAATTTTGTTTTCCAAGCTCAGCTCCCACTAGTCGAGTTACTTCTGAATTTGCTTCGATCGGCAATCGCATTTTGTTCATCTCGTTGGTATTTTTGCTTTCAGATTTTACAAGGATTGATTCCTTAAAGAGAGCAGCGAAGTCATCCTTGGAGAGGGATGATTCTCCTTTTTTCGTAGCCACATGCAAGGCCTAGGGAAGGCCTTCCACAGAGGATGAAACCTCAGTCACCTTGTATCTGTCGATGGCGTAGAAGAGGCAATAAGCCTGACGTGGGAAAGAGTTGATTCCAAAAAAGGAAATGTGCGGGATAGTTTGGTAAATCTGGTAGGAGTGTTAGAGAAAATTTTTGTAGAGAGAAGTCAGTCAAAATTTCATTTTCCCTAACGGAGCAAAAAAAATTTTTTTTTTTGAATAGTCATATTAATGTAATGGTGTAACAAACAACCAGGGAAATTTCTATTCAAATATGACCATTCTAAGATAAAATCGCTAATCATATCCTAAAGGCTATATTATAGGACAAATAGAAATCAAGTTTAAGTTAGTGTATCAAAGAAATAAAGGGAAATCGGTATTAATTAATGTATAGATATATAAAGGATTGCACAGTCAAAGTCTGTTAATTAGGGTTCATATTTAACAGTGTCAAATCCGTAATTTGAAGCCTAATATTTACATCGAGGTGTAGATTACAGATCGACTTGATATGGAAAGAGCTAGCGAAAACAAACCGTATCTTTTGTGCCCGCCATTTTAACTTCATTATCGCAACCACTTCCCCTCACATCTCGCTAGCTCTTCCCTTCTCTCTCTCCCAAGAAAACAAAAAACCACTTTTCGCAACACTTATGTACTGAGTCCAAATGTACTGCATCAATCTCTAAACAAAACATTGAACAGAAATTAAGATATAGGAGAGTCCGAAATGGAGAGTGGGTATAACGTCTACAAAGTCTCCGCTCTCTCGTCCGCCTGTATTTTTATGATCGTTTTTCTCCTAATCACGTTGGTCTCCGACGACGGTTATTTCACTGACTTCTCTGTTTCTAAACTGGACCACTCCATTTCCATTCCCGTCGTAGAGCTACAAGCCAAAGTCACTGACTCTGTGCATCAAATCATGGCCTATTATTCTTCTCGATCCAGCAACGGTGCTTCCATCAACGGATCCACAAACACTACTGCTATTGTTAGTAGCAAAAGGATTATAACACATTCGTTTATTTTCTATTTTTTTTGGGCGCAAATTTAACGTGATTTTCTTTAATACTTTATGTACAAGTTGCAGAAGAGAAAAGCCATGCCAGTTAGCCGAGACAAAAAGATGGAACAAGAGCTAGCCCAAGCTAGAGATTCGATTCGCAAAGCAGCTTCATTCAAGTTTAATGAAAACATCTCGCGATTGGTCAGTGGCTTTGAAGGCAACGGATTTAATCAGGCGATTTATCATAACCTCGGAGCCTTATATCAGTAAGGCCGTTTTCTCTTATTTATTTATTCCTTTCTAGCTAGGTTACGGTGAGCTAATTAGATAATTATAAAAAAATTATTTAACAAAGCAATCCTTCCTTATAAATACTTGCCTGCCCAATACTCACATCTCCATAGCCAAACAAAAAATTTTATCATCTAACTTACCGGCGCGATGTACACCCTCACGCCTTTCTGAATTATGATTTGTGGACTCATTATTCCTGCATTGATTCCATCGTATTAGTGCAACTTCTGACAAAGTTGCCAATTTTATTCTAGTTGTTATTCGTTTTCTTAAAATCATAATTCAGGATTCTACTGTTCGACTTGGGGTGATAATTATAGCTTCGAACAACAACTATAAATGTCTATTTATGATTTGATATTAAATTTTGTAAGTAACGAAGTGATGATGACACTATAATTACCTACAATAAAACAGAAATAATATGTAGTAATTGGAGATATTCCTAGAAGCTAAGTGTCACAACAATCTCAATATTGTATTCTTGCTGTACTGCGAGTTGCAATTTAGAATCCTGTTGGAAAATGTATCACAACCTTCTGGATGTCATTTTTGCTGGTGGAATGACTAGTACTCATCCTCTTACCTCAGTCTTTCACAAAGCCATCAAACTGAAAAACTAAAACCCTTGTTTGCCTAGACGCATGTGCAACATTATCCACTAGTTACTTCATTTACTTGTGCCTCCTTTCACTTGGTGAATAACCGTGAACTCAGATCAGATTAGAATTTTATAGGACATAGTTATAGAGTTCATTAGACTTTCGATGTGGCAAAGTCGCCACATGGCGGTGTGACGTTCAGGAATGGGGCTATGGAGTTTGTCAGCAAATGCATTATCGCGTTTTGCCTCTTTCGTGTCTTTTCTCGTATATATAAAGTCTCGGAGTGCAATTCGCAATACGGTTAGGGAAGGCTATTTAATGAAGATTCTTGATCAGTAAACGTCCTTGTACTAGCTGGCAAGTACTTCTTGGAGCTCGGTTCGCTTTGTAGGTTTGTAAGTTGGACTCTTTGATGGTGACCCATTACGCCATTTAAGACAATTTAGGTCAAAAAAAATTATCACCTCTCTACCGTACTTCCTACTTTGTCTTAGTGCTGTGTTCTCGAAAGATTAATTGAACTACTAGAGTTGCATGTATTTTGATAGAGAATCAAACTGAAGTAAGTTGATTTCAAATTTCAATTTTGATGATTTTTCTAGAGAAGGATCCGTTGGTGATCAAAGATTTTGATTTGTGCTATTACTTTAGTCAATTGTTGAAGATTATTTTAATTTATTGTTAAGGCTATTACTCAAACTTCTGAAAGGCCGCGATAAGTAATTGGGGCCAGAGGATTACTTGTAACCAAATATCTTGGTGATGATATTCATACAGGAGCCACATTGAGATGGAGAGACGATTTAGGGTGTGGACGTACAAGGAAGGAGAGCCGCCACTGTTTCACAATGGCCCCGTCAATAACATTTATTCCATTGAAGGACAATTCATTGATGAACTTGATAGCAGGAACAGCCCATTTTCAGCTCGCCACCCAGATGAAGCACTTGCATATTTCCTCCCCGTTAGTGTCGTTGATATCATACGTTACGTCTATAAGCCGTACACCGATTTCTCTCGCAAGAGACTGCAAAACATTGTAAGAGACTACATTCAGGCTATTGCTACCAGATATCCATATTGGAATAAAACCAGCGGCGCCGATCATTTTTTTATTTCTTGTCATGATTGGGTGCGGTAATCTTTTCTTTACATGTATTCATAATTACCAATAGTATGTCGAGAACTTTCTATTTCTATAAAATGAATCTTCTTCTTGATGTCTCAGGCACCTGAAGTTTCAGCTGGAGATCCTGAGTTTTATAAGCACTTCATCAGAGTTCTCTGCAATGCTAACGCCTCTGAAGGTTTCAAACCTGTAAGAGATGTCTCATTGCCTGAAATCAACATCAAGTTCGGAGAGCTAGTCTTAGCACCCCGTAGCCAGCCTCCTCGCAATCGTCCCATCCTCGCCTTTTTCGCTGGAGGTAGTCATGGAGATGTAAGAAAGACTCTGTTCAAACACTGGGAAGACAAAGACCATGATGTTAGGGTTTATCAGTACCTCCCTAAAACCCTGAATTACACGGAACTAATGGGTCAAAGCAAGTTTTGTCTATGTCCCAGTGGATATGAAGTTGCGAGTCCTAGAGTGGTAGAGTCGATACACGCAGGCTGTGTTCCGGTGATCATTACGGATTACTATGTTCTGCCATTCAGCGATGTTCTTGATTGGAGCCAATTTTCGGTTCATATTCCGGTTGCTAGGATTCCTGAAATTAAGACAATTCTACAAAGGATTCCCATGAACGAGTACTTGAAACTGCAAAAAGGGGTGATTCAAGTTCAACGACATTTCACTCTTCACAGGCCTGCTAAGCCTTTCGATGTCATGCATATGGTGATGCACTCTGTGTGGCTCAGGAGGCTTAATCTCAGGATGCCGTTGTAGTCAACTTGCGTAAATTATTGTACCATAACTTTTAGGAAGTGTCTAGTGTATTGCCTTTCGAATCTAATATATATCAGTCAAAATATACCAATAGCAGCTCATTAAGTTATCATTTTTTTAGACATAATTCATTAGTATTTAGGTGACCGCATTGAAATGGTAATCACGTGTCTAAATGGTTAATAGTGATTTTATTGTACATCAAGATTAGCTACCACTTAGGGGCGCTTGGTTCACAGAAAATAATGGGAATAGAAATGAAAATGAATATAAGGAGGAATGAGAATGGAAATAATCATTATAATTATGATGGTTAGTTAAGATGAAGGAATGATTACTATTGTCATTGACAGTGGTTGGTTTATAAAAAATATTGTAATTAATTAATTACAAAATGAATTATATTTTAATTAATTACAATATTTTAATTAATGAATGAAT
>JANKOD010000001.1:11747130-11757988 GCA_026284645.1 Erythroxylum acuminatum
TCTGTGGGATCGACCTAGACTCGCCACTGCTACAGTAGTAGTCTAGTTAATTAATTTTGACTAGCGTTACGACGCGCGGTCATTCTTTAAGCAATGTTTTCATTTGCCACTTCACATCATGACTTACTTTTTATAGGGTTCTACATCTTCTTTAACCCCAGCTATATGCTTCTTCAATCTGGTGATTCCTCCACCTTTCAAATGCTTGTTACAAAACAAGTAAATTGTATGATTCTTCATACCTGGGACCAATGTAGCATAAGCCTAAGCTGGATCATTATATCTTCCTGAAGCAGTTTGATTAGGAGTAGTTAAAATTCCTTCCATTTATATGTAACAAAAAAATGAAGATGTTAGTTTTGTAAGAAATTAATCCTTTAGTAGTTTAATCAACAAGATTAGCAATGCAAAATCTTTTATGAGGCAACGCAACATAAATACTGTCTTTAACTCTTTATATTGAGCATAAAGAAGTAAAGATTCATGAAACTAGAGTAAATGTCAAAAATAGATAGACTTTTCTATTGGAGAGTGGTAAATTCATGCTAAATTTAAAATCAAATTACCGTTCAAAGATTTAAGATGATGGCTCAACGAATCCAAAAATTCAAGTTATGACTTAAATATCCTTAACTTCACTTTCATCTTTATTTTTGTTTTTTTTTCAAGAATATGATTATTTGCCATTGACATAACTTCATAAATCCTTGCCTTTAATAAATATCTTGAAATAGAATGCACAAGCTGAGTAATTTTTTTCATTTAGATGAACTAAAAAAACTTTCACACTTATTCAAAGAGTTACTGCCAAAGCACTATAAATGAGATAAAAATAGAATAATAAGAAAATTAGATTTTGAATATGCAAAGACTATAGGATGGACTGATTTTAGGATAAATAAAGGTAGATATGCAAGAGACTTGAATCCTTAATGAGATGGACTAATTTTGGGATAAAAATTAAAGACAACTTAGAGATATCGAATAATTACAATTACAAAACTTCCTATTCGGCTTTTCTATAAGACCACAACCGAATTATTATTATACTCAATTAATTATTTACTCAATATCCAAATACCATTTCAATAATTTTAAGATTATGTCAATTAATTATTTACTTTGAATTTTTTCCAATTTACATTCTCAGTTTGTTAGTTTTAAGTTAAGTTGAAACTTAAAAGCCTTTCTAACTTTTAAATCATACATCGTAAAGTTAAGTTGAAACTTGAATTGAAAGCCTTTCTAACTTTTAACATGATGCATGCCATGAATGACCAAAAAATTTATCATAAATCAAGTCACCAATTATCAATCATCCGAACCACAAATTATCCAAAACCAGACTCCTTTCATTCAATTCATCTTCAAATCCAATCCATTATCCAACTCCAACCAACGGAAAATCATATATCCTTCACAATTTCATTCCAACTTCTAAGTCCAACGCATTCACAATCACAACACAAATGTAATTAACCAGAAAAAATTCAACAGAAAAGTGAAAACACACCCAAACAAAAATTCACAATCGGCATTATTCTAGATCGGGTCGGGTAGGGTTTAGATCTAGGTATTATTTCAGATCCGACACCTTTGGATATGTGGGGGACAGAGAAGAGCAGTCGATGGTGGCATGGTGCGTTGGTGGTCCTCGTGGATGAGGGCTAAAGCTTGATGGAGGTCCAGATGAGGCTCGGTGGTGATAGGTTCGCGTGGTGGAGGAAAAATCGAAGATGACCGCGCAAAGAGGGTTTGCATGGTGCACCATCGGAGAGGTAGGACGTAGGAGCACTGTCGGAGATGGAGAGGAGAACGAGAGAAAGAGAGAGAGTGGAGAGGATGAGAGCCTAAGATAGAGAGAGGATGACGTGAGTCTAAGAGAGAGAGAAAAAATGAAAAAGTAGAGGCAGGCGTCCGAGGAGGGGGGCTTAGGGTTTATAATTTTTGGTTTTTGCGAAAAGATCCTCAATTTTTATAAAAATTACAATACTAGCCAGTATAAGGCAGCATTTTGAGTACTGGTGAGTATATGACGAAAACACCCGATACTGCTCGGTATATGGCCGGCATTTTGAGTACTGGCAGGTATATAACGAAAACACCCGATATTGGCCAGTACCAAACATGATGATACCATTTTGTTTTTTGGTTGGTATAGTATTGTCTAATAGGTACGGAACAATATTCGATGCCTTGCATTTAGGCCTATTTATATTTGTTTTGTTATTTTAAAAAGTAAAATTATTAAAAAGTGTAGGGAAATTGTTTTAAATTATTTTTTTATGATTTGAAGCCAATGAGGTCTATTTTACTCAATTATGAAGTAAGGTAGGTTAAAGATGCAAAGTAATAATTTGAATAATAATACGAGTTTATTTAATTTTAAAAAAAATGTTAAAGTGCTATTCAAATATTTATCCTTTAAGTATAAAATCTAACTATAGGCCATCCTCTTATATCAAAAAGAAAAAAAAAAGAGTATAATCATTCAGCTTAAGTGCTCATAATAAAAAATAAATATACCAAATTAAATGAAAATATAAATAGGTAATCAATATTTTAGTAGTCTCATAACAATTATAGACAATATTAATTTAAAATATTATAAATTATTTACTAATGTAAAAATATAATTTATACTTTATTACCATGACAACCATAAAATTCACTAAAATGACAAACAAATAATTCTATAACTTACCTCCCAAATTTTTGTTCCAAAAGAAGTTAACTACCAACACGGGGTTTGTCACCGAAACCGCCAAACTTTGATTAGCATTTTAAAACGGTAAAATAGTAATAATATGGATATAATAAGCGTATGTATTGTCCGCGATTGTATAAATGTATTGTCCGCGATTGTATATACACACTATGCCCACTCTCTCCCTCTCTGTCTCGCGCTGACTCACTTAGTAGACCATGTGGTCCATGCACTCAACCTCTGGGCATTAACTGCCACCTCTCTATCCTCTCCTGACTCCTACTATAAAGATCCCCAAGCATCTTTTTTTCTCTTTAATAAATGACAATGAAATGAACACAGACAAGAGCAAAGGAAATGGGCTGGACTAGGATCATCACTTTTCCAGGTTCGGATCCTCCCATTTGTTCGATCCGTTCTTCTTCAGTTTATTTCTTTCAGATCTTTTGAACTAAACGTCGTTTTTCCTCGGGGGACTGTCGTTTTGGTGCCTAACGTTGTTCTGACTATCTTACGCAAGCACGCTTTACTAGGTAATGGGGCGATTTCGTTAGCCTCAGCTAGGAAAGTGGTCGAAAATTATGTTGCTTTATTTACTTTCTTAGTGTTTTCTGTTTCTGCTTTTTCGTCTACTTATCTTTTAATGACTCTACATATTCAAGTCAGCAGTTTTTTCTTCTGTCTCAATGTTCTTGCTTAGTGAACAAATGGTGTGTTGATTTTCACCAGAATGCTTTCTTTTGGTGGGTTTTCAGGTGCATTTTATTTATCTGAGCAGATTAGTGTGTCTAGGTATATTTGCCTGATGAAATGCTGTGTCGTCTAACGACTAACGTTTAGATTGATGAATCTTTACTGTTCATAGAGTAAGGGTTTGCAAGTGGATTTTGGAAAGTTCCTGTTTAACATAAAGAAGACATTGGGATGTTACGTTGTTTATGTTTTGACCTAGATAAGAACTAAAATGTTTTTTTTTCTTAATTTTGTCTACAAGTATTATTCTTGTCAAGTTGGAAAAGTATGTTCTGATCCATGCGTTGATTTCCTTGGTCTCTGATTTTGTTCTAAACCATTCTGATTTAGTTCTTAATAGCTGGGAATATTTACATTAATTGGCTTGTTTATTTTCTATTTTAATCGCTCCACTCATCTATTGCTGTAGAAGGTTTTAGTTATACGTGCTTGCTGATAGTGTGTGATGGACTCTGATTACCTTGTACCTGTTGATGGCCTTGACATGATCCATCAAAATGGAGTTAATCAGCAAAGTCTCACTGCTGAAGATGGTGATGCTGTTTCTGTTAATGAGAATGATAATTTTGGAAAAATTTTGACCTATGGTGAATCTAATGGCAATTTAGAAAACGCACTTCATTTGGATGACAGTGCTGCTAATAATTCATCCTCAGATGTCATTGGAGGATCAAAATTGCTTGTTGGAAGCAATGGATTGCCTGTTTCTAAGGTAGGAGATGTTCCATTCTGTTTATGTGTTGCAATGGAAAGAAAGCATACCTGACACAAAGTCTCGTGTCGCTGACATAGGATGGACTAGTCAAAGATGTGCTTAATTCAGAACCAGGCAGACCACAAGGAAAGAGCAATGATGAGAAGCCCTTGAATGCTAAGAATGCCGCAGTCACACAGATCAGAAAGGGAAAGGATATAAAAGATGCAGGAGCACCTCCTGCTGTAGCAAATGGTCCTACTCCATTGAATTCTAGGCCAAAGCAGACCTTGAAAATCAAATTATTCAATGAGAAACATGTTCCTGCATCTAAGGTATTAGCTGACATCAGTAATGTGTATTTCGTGCGATATCACCATGAATCATGATGCTTACATGCTTTTGTTGTTGTAAACAGCATTCTGAGAAGCTTGATGAAGGGTCTTCTGACAGCCTCATGTATGTGTTGACTGCGTTTACTTCTTGTTTTGTCATGGGCCATAAGTCTATCTTTGCAATCCAAGTTTTTATTTGAAAAAGGTTACAAACATGAATTTGTTAGTGGCTAATTTAGCCAGGCATTCTCAAATATTTTAATTAAACATTATCTTAGGAAAAATCATGTTATTGATGCTGGTGTTATTTTGGTTGTTTGTGAACCGTGATTTCCTGCATTCAGGGAGAAGGCAAAATTGAAGCCTTTAAAGAAAGGTACTGCTCATAGCATTGAAGAAGATACACAATCTTTGTATCCTTTTTATATGATTATTTTCTTGTGTAGTCTTGTGAAGTTGTTGCTTACTTCTTTGGCTTGGTATGTTTAGTTTTCTTGAGTTTATCCTTGATCTCTTCGTAGAAGTCCTACCACAGAAAATGTTAAACCTCGAAAGATGGGTACACTTCCTAATTATGGTTTTAGCTTCAAATGTGATGAACGAGCAGAGAAAAGGAAAGAGGTTAGCTTTTTTTTTTAATAGGAAATATCTCAATGTGGGATCTTCAGTTACTTTTTTCTTATGTCAACATAATATATTTTTTGTTCTGTACCTGAGCAGTTCTATACTAAACTTGAGGAAAAGATTCAAGCGAAGGAAGTGGAAAAGTGTACCTTGCAAGCCAAGTCCAAAGTATGCTGTCCTTTATGATTTTTAGACATTTTTGTACATATCTTTTTCCTTGTCAAGGAAAATTTTCAAATTTCTTACAGGAAACTCTAGAAGCTGAAATTAAGTTACTCAGAAAGAGTTTAGCATTTAAAGCAACACCAATGCCTAATTTCTATCAGGAGCCTCCACGGCCTAAGACGGAGCTGAAGAAGGTTTGTGTTCCTGAGTTTTGTTTCCTCATTTCCTGAATTGTTAGTGAAAATAACTAAAGATATTTGTTCTTCTTTTATTCTTTGGTAGAAAGATCTGGTTTCTAGTTCTAGCTGCGAACTGTACAGCATGCTGACTTGTGTCTTTAAGTTGTTAACTGAATTTGATGGCTTTATATCTCATTGCCTACCTTTGATTTGCTTGTAGTCATTCTTCCAATTAAGTTGTCAGAGTATCATGTAGTTGTTTAGTGGTAGTTGAAAAGGTTTCTAATTTATGTATCACTATGTTAGTGTTCTCACAGTGGACTTATTGCGCTTCAATGTTTGTGTGATGGAATCATCTTTTCTCTGTATTTTCCCTTTACTCCTTGCATTCTCCCTGCCCAAAATAATAATGGGGGGGTAAACTTTGAGTTGAAATAGAATGTTAAGCAGGATATGTAATTTGAGTTGAGATTTGGCATGGATTTGTTTATTGTGCTTCATCTTTCCTTAGTAAATCTTGCTTACATGTATCATTTGATTTGCTTGAGAGTCTAATCCCACTTTTGTGGCTTCTGCAAAGCGCTAATTTGTTATTGTCATATAACATCTTACATGTGTATTGACATATTAACAGCCTAAATTGATAAAGAAGTAGGTCTTTGCTTGCTTTGGTTTGAAAGTTTTCAGGACTTGAAGTAGTACCATGAGAAATCTTGTGACAATTTGTACCATGATCATCCGATTGTATCCATAAATCTTGGCAATCTGTCGATCTTTTCCATGTAAATTGTTACATTTAACTAATACCAAACCCTGCTTGTTTCTTATTCTCATGCATAATTTGATTAATTTCTGTAACACCACTAATTAGCTTGCAGTTTTTAATTTTGGAGGTTAGAGTTAGTGCTTCTTTTCTATGAATAATTCTGTGATTTTGGGACAACATATTTTTAATCCTTCAACTTGACAATGTTTCCTATATCAGTCCTCCAATTTCTAGTTCAGCCTCGAACTTTGTTAATTACTCTATATTAGGATTTTTGTTAGTGTCTTTAGTGGAAATTGTACGTTACATCAACATAATACAAGCTGGACAATAGTGGCAAATGATGTACGTCCAACTTGGGTGCCTTGTAAAATTTCTGTTAAGGACATTAGCCGAAGTCCTAATGTGAATTGACTATTGAAGTGTGAGAACTGAATTAGAAGGTTTAATAGTTGGAGGATTGAAATAAAAAACATTATGTTGAATCGCTTCAGAATTGTTTTGCTTGCTGTTGTCATATGCTAAATGTTTTGCACTATTACGAGGTTGTCTCAGAAAGCTGTACTTTTCTATATTCTTGACTATTCTTTTACTTGTGCCCTTAGGAATTTGTTCATGTTATTTAATATTGTCCATGGGGTACCCTTCTGCAGCAGTTTGATAAACCTTTCTAAACATTAGTTTTACCTGTATGGCAGTCTACAGTCTAGGTTCTTGATGTAGAAGGTTGACTATCATCGAATTTAAATTTCAGTTGGCATTAATTGTTAATATGAAACAGATACCTCCAACAAGACCCAAATCACCGAAGCTAGGTCGAAGGAAGAGCTCTCTCCGGTCAGACACTGAAGGCATCAATTGTCAGACCATTCGACCAAGCAGGCTAAGTTTGGATGAGAAAGTGTCTCAGGAGAATCCTACCAAAGCTCTTTCACCTGTCCCTTTCAAGAAGCCACAACGCAAGTCCCTCCCGAAACTGCCTTCTGAAAAGATAACTTGGATCAACGGGACAAATGCAACAAAAGAAGACAATAAGAAGTTTTCCAATGACACAAATCAGGAAGCCATTATCCCTCCAGGGGAAGAGACAGTTCCCAGTTGAAATCCAGCCCCAAACTTGTGGGTGATTGAAGTGTTGAATATGCAAAGACCTCAAATCCCATATGCGTAAAGTAGCATTACATAAGTTTTTTTTTCCAGACAAGCAAGGCGTGTGGATTTTGCATTATTCATTTTGTTATGTCATCGATAACCAGTTCCGATTGTTGATTTGCAATTGGCATGCCATTGTTTGTTGTTTGGAAAGTTATTCTCTTAAAGCATGAATTGTTTGCCTGCTTACTGGAAATATTTTCCATGGTTTTGGAGAAGTCTGCTGCTGGATAGGTGGTCAAGGTTAAGATAGGGGTCATCGACCCACTTATATTGCTCAACTGGAATTGGTTAAGGTTAGTTTTGTTGTTATAACTGTATCGTCTGTTTGTTTAGTATAATCCTTGTAATTTACTCAATAGGTTTGGCTTTCCTTTCATTTTTTAATTTTTATGTTCCATCATGTAATATCAATTTCATTCCCTTGCCAATATGTTCCAGGCAGAAGCGATGGGTAACAAACGGGTCATCCGGTTCTTGTATAGTTTGTCTTAATCTTAGATAATCTTTATCCCATAAAATAATTATAAATCAGTTCTAATTAATAAAACGCAAAACTTTCCAATATGTTGATCATAAGTAAATAATAAAACATACTTTCTTAAAAGATAAGAACATAAGGGAACTAAGAGTCAAGTGTAGAGTTTTCTCTAGCTTCACTGCCTACCTTATCTCCTTCACATCTCCTCCTTATCTTGTTTTGTCTGACAGTTAACTGCTAATGGTAAAATGTTAGCAAGGCCAGCTCTCTTCTCTCTGCCCATCTTTTGCTTGAAAAACTGTCAGTTTTCACCTTCCCTCCTCCCTTGAACTCCAATCGAAGAGTAGCTCATTCCTCAGCCGCTACCTCATGTGAGTCTACGAAGCTTGTATGGAATAAAGTAGTGGTGCATGGAATAAAGTAGTTGGCGACCCAGATTCTTAAGGAGTGCTTGGTTCAGAGAGGGCAATAAAAATAAGAATATGACTGAATATAGTGAGGAATGAGAATGAATATAATAATTATGATGGTTGCTCGAAATTTACATACTATGTACCGTTGGAACGCTAAAAAGATAAAGCTACAACTATCTAGAAGATAACTTTGTCTAATTCAGCCTAGATTAATCCAGATTTTCTCCTAAAGTCAGAACACGAATTTTATATTCATCCACCAATGTACTACACCCAGTTCTAAACTTAATGACAAATTTTGAGATTCTTAAATAGAGAATTTAAATTTGATGTCTTCATAAGAAATGTAGTCATATGTTTCTAGTTTAATCCAAATTAAGAATCATCTCGTGTGGATAACTAGAGAAAAAGTTGTGGTTAAAAGACTGAAGCATACTCAGTGAATATTTTCCAGATCAACTACCCATTTTATTTCAAAATCTTTCCTTAGCACAACTCATACCAAGATCACTTTTTCTACTTCATTTACTTCTCATTCTCAACTCCATTTCAAATCAATATCATCCATAAAGAAATTATAGTCCATGATTAATCATGAACACTAATAACAGAATATACACACATATATACATATCCTTCATCAACTTACTACATATATTCAACTTCATTTTTGCTTTCGTTTTGCTTTTAACTTTCACCTTAATTCTTCCCATTTTAAAATCTCTTATCCACCAAAAACACCAAAGCAAAATATGATTCTATCTACATTTCTCATTCACCACTTTACTCTTGTCTATCATTTCTAATTCAAAAATTTCTCATTTAATAGTTCTAACTTCTAAGAAAAGTTCGGGGTCCAACAGTCATTTTAGTGTTGCATAAGTAACTGAAACATATCTTACTCATTCCATATTAGATCCAAATTAAAAAAATAAATTCCTAAATCATAAATTCTATGATTTTTCTCAAGTTGAGTTTGCATAATTGAGGATTTATGCAAGGAATATTGTTTATGCTTTAGAGACAGAGTGATTAATGTAGTTGGAGAATTAGGTTCATATTATGTTATGAAATTAGTAAGCAGAAGAGACATAATTCATACAATGGTTATTTTGTGGTGTTATAAAGAGGGTAGTTGGCGATTAAGAGAAGTGAATGTTATGGAGTTAGAGATATTTAGGAATAAGAAGTTAACGGTTAAGGTTATCCAAAGTTGCAGGAATGTTCGGACATAAAGTGATTGACTTTATGACCCATAATTTCAAAGTTTTTGAGTGCTAAAATGGCCATCTTCTTTTTTCTTTTGGAGTCATTGATATATGCTTCAAAATTTTAGTTCAGTAACTTGGTGACTTGGATGCCATATTAGATTGATTATTTGTGCATTATCAATTATATTGTATTTTGAGGATTTACTATTTCTAGTTTGTTATCCTAAGTGTTGGGACCCGATCTCGAAATCGGACCCCAACCGGAAAAGCGGAAACAAAAAGACTAAAGAGTTTGTGGAAGAGAAAGAATCGAAAGCAAAACGAATTCAAAAGCCAATCGAAGGGCTCGAAAAACGGAAACAAAAGCGAAAGCGCTAGCTCGGATCAAAACGAAAACGAAAGGACAAAAATGTAAAATACGAAACGATGAACGGAAGCGAATCGAATTTGGAAACAAATGAAAATGAATTCGAACCGATACAAATTTCTGATAAATCGAAGCGGATCCGACATCCGAAGCGTGAACAAAGAAACTATCGCGTTGGAAACCTTAGACTAAATCAATCCGAAAATTCGGTAAAATTTTTTTCATTCTTATACGTCTTTATTCAATCAAAGTGACTTCAATATCCAATTGAAATCATTCACACTCAAGCCCAAATTCACTTGATCCTTAAACAAAACTTATTTCGTCAAAATCTATCATATCTTCTTATACAATCATACCGATCCCAAAATTCATCTATTAACCAAAGTCTTAATCTTATTCTATCTTTGCCATAAACCGATTTTATCGAAAATCGGGCAGCATAACGACTCTATTTTGAACAACCCAAAAATCTGCAAAGGGTTCGAAAAAATTTCTATATCCCATTCAACCATAATACACATCATTGGACCTCCTGTTCAGAATCCAAACACAATCACTCACAATCATACTCATAGCACTTCAATAAAACTCAATCCATAATCCAAACGCAAATATTTACATTCATATACAATTTTATATGCAAAATCCATAAATCACTTTCCTATTCCATACACAATTCCAATCATATTCATATACAAATCCGTACTTTAATACTACCAAAAGTGGCATTTTCTAGCCACGATACAACACCAATTGCAAAAACCGAAATACATAAGAACACATATTTGTCCAAAATACACAACATATGTCCAAACTCTTAATTTTTACCAAAACCAATTCAAACAAAAATACCATCACAACATAACGGACAAACTGAATTTATTTCATCCGATCTCCTTCTTGATTATCTGGAGATGGGGATGAAAGGGGGTGAGCACAAAGCTTGTGGATAATATATTTATACATTGAAAGATAAGCGAAAATATTTTTGCAAAACTTTTGCTCTTT
>JANKOD010000001.1:11773550-11784462 GCA_026284645.1 Erythroxylum acuminatum
GTGCCTCTCCTCTTGCTCCTCTTGCCTCTCTTGATTTTCTTCAACATTTACAAAAATCCCAAATCAATAGACATTCAGATTGACAAACCCAAAGAACCAAATGCATGAAATTGATCCTAGAATACTCATACCTATGCATTTTCCTAAGATCTTTGAACCAAAATCCCTTCTAAAAATCCAAAGATTAAACACAAACTTACCTTAAATCTTCACCAATAAATTTGTTTCTTGGCTCTAATGGAAGCTCTAATCCTCCTCTTCCTCTTTCATTCTTGAACAAACTTCAAAATCACTCCTTAAGATCATAAAAATTCAAGACCTAGCTTAGCCTTCTTTCTCTCCTCTCTTTCCCCTCCAACGACACTCTCTCCCTTCTCTTCCTTCAATTTTCGTTTCTTCTTCTTCTAACACAAGACAAATCTTCTTTCTTTCTTTTAATGAAGCTAAAATGACCAACTTGCCCTTCCTTCAATGCCTTAGAACTTTGTAACTTAAGTGATCTTCCAACAATGCCCCTTATACATACCTACCACCCTAATACTTAATTCAATTTACCAACATCATGTTTTGCGTTTCTTCTGTGTTTCTCCACTTCTTCTGTGTTTTGCGCTTCTTCTATGTTTCTCCAGTTCTTCTGTGTTCCACCACTGATACCTCCACCTTCTCCAATCGTTTTTCTCATGAAATCATATGTTGACATTCACAAACACATGTACTAAACATACGCAAAAATTGTAAGTATCATATTCGTCTTTGCATTAATAGGTTGTAGTCAACCTAAAAGTTGTTTAATTGAAGACGTAAATGTTTTGTATCATTATTATTGTTGGATTATAATCAAAATTTTTATTTTAGTAAAAAATGAAGAAAATAATAATTAATTTAATGCATTATAATATGAATACATATGCCATACAGAAGGAACCTATAATAAACTTCACCGTTTAGGATTTGTTTGGGAAAAAAAACCAGTATTAACGCTACTAAAATTAACATCAACTGGTTAATTTTGTGAAAGTTGTGATTAATCACAATTATACATCCAATAATAACTTATATAAAGATCTATCTCACTAATAGTGTTGGTTTAACTGGCAGTTATGATATTAACCACTTTATCGTATTTAGAAACACATTAAGAATATAAAAATAGAGAAAAAGTTAGCATCTGTGCTTTTTTTTTTGGGTGATTATATCATATAAAATTAACAGCATTTCTACAATAGTATTGGTCCAAATATATTCGTTTGTAGCAAATTTCATAGTAGACAATGTGCACACACAAAAATATTAAGTAATAATAGAAGGAACTTTTTTATTCATTTTATCAGCATATTGTTTTGATCATCAAATTTCCTTCTATACTATCTCAATATTACTTTATTTTAGAGGAGACATTGTGGACAAATATAAATATTGAAATTTGGACAAAGGAAAATTGGAAAGTATACGTTTCTTAGCATAATCATAATTTTAATTAAGAATTTACACAACTAAAATTCCCTCCTCATTATTTATCTATTTTGCCTTATTGTTCGTTTCTATATTATAATCTTAATGTTCAAGTGAGACACTGTGCATAAACAAAAACTTTGAGGGACGAGCGATGGAATTTTAGTAGGTACATGTTATTATCATAATCATAGTTTTGATTTTTTTAAAAGAATCACTCTGATTACATCATGTCTTTTGGTGAGGCGGACACACATGTACAGCTCTTCAGTTCTACGTCACCGTTACTTATCATCACCGCTGCGGCTGCACGTCATAACATGAACGTGGCTCATGCATGACACCACGACAAGGCCCAAGCGTGAGTCCCCACCAAAATTTAAACTAAAATTTGATTAATACCACAATCCCGTAATTAACTATGTTAAAGAAAATCATTAAGGGACACAGTTACATGCTTAGTCGTCGATGTACTTGACATTTTCCTTTCAAGTTTTTAAACAAGACTATGGTTAATCACACGACTGTGCACGAAATCGTGCTAGACAAAACAGAAAGTTCCAAATTTAAGTTATAGAAAAACGGTAGTAGTTCTCAACTTGAAAATGCAATAGTTATATAACCAACTTTTAGAGAGAGAGAGAGAGTCATCTGTGCAAACTAGGATATTGGTTATTTTTTTTCTAATATTTAAACAAATACCCAGAAGTAATGAAAAGTTGACAGATAGAGCAATGCATTATAAAAATGAAGCAAAGACGAAATTAAACTAGATTTACTCCACAAATTTATTCAAAATAATAATCCGCCTAGCAGATATAAAGTCCTGTTCTGTGCACCAAGCCTTAGTTATTAAAGAATGATTTAGTCCACAAAATTTCATCAATTTAGGAGATATAGTCCCATTCTATGTATGTGTGTTTTTCCAAGCCTCAGTTTATTAAAGAATGATTTACTCGACAAAATTTAATCTAATTAATAATCAGTTTAGGAGATATAAAGTCCCATTCTATGCAAGTCGCCACAGTAAACATCCCCTTTCTCCCAAAACAAAAACCAACAAAAGTTAGGAGACCTGACGACTGGTATATAACAAGATTGGTGTGTCACTAAGGCTTCAATTCAGGCCATCAAGAAAATATACAAGGATCTCACTTCTGGTCAGTGTACACAGCATCAACATCATCAAGCTCTAGTAATTTAGAAATAAGCTCTTTGTTCAATTCCATTGCCTCATCATCTACCTGTAAACCCATCAGGGAAATGTTAACGTCGTTGCACCGAAACTAGAAAATAAAAGATACAAAATTATCAGATTTTGGACAAACTCTAGAAATTCTGAGTGCCTTTTCGTCTACTAGGATTTAACCATAGGTAGATGCAAAAGATGGTGAATATCTGTATATTCTAATCTTGAGACAGAATAAGAACGAAGAAATCAAAAGGAAGTTGCATTATATAGTCTTGAGCTTGTACTGAAGTATGTGTGCTTTTGTATTCTTCCGTTGCGAATACCTTTGTGCATTAATGTTGGGGAGAGTTTTTCATGAGGTGGGCCTTCTAGACAGTTTTAAGGAAATTTGGCAAAAAGATCAATAACATTTTCAATACGTGGAAAAAGAAGGTTTTCCCTTGCACCCTATCATATCCCAAGATCTAATAAGCAAAGCCACATGTTTAAAATCAGACCATAATTTAATGCAGGTGCTCATAAGGAAATCAGGAAATCAAACTTCTAGCACTCACAACCAAGAACAAAATTTTTAGGAAGCAAGATAAAGACAAATGATATGCAGATATACCTCAATAGCTGTTAAGGGAAGAAGCTCAGAACCATTATCAGTCTCAAAATTAATTCCTTTTTCACGCAGCCTAGATATTATTGTGGGATAGTTCTCGGCTGAACTCACGACTTTGTAGTAGCTACCCAACAAATGAAAGTTGATAAAACAGGATTAGAACTTTGCAGAGATATATATGCAATGCTAAATTAAAGAATTCATTAACTAGTGGAACAACATAAAATCAAACTTTCTGACAGGTAGCTAAACTTCAAAATGTATACAAACATCATTGAAGGAAGCGAGATACCTTTACGTTCACGAGCTGCAAATTGACCAATATATACAATATTCATCTTACAGAAACAAGGGCTGATATTCATGTCTTCGAACCATGACTCAAGAAAAAATGCTTAACAATTGAACTTTTCCAATCTTTCCTGATCAGCCAGTGTGATTCATCAACTATAAAGGGACATTTAATCAACAAACTGCTACATTTATTAGATTAAAAAGCTTTACAGGAAATTCAAATTAAAACGAGTTATGTTAATTTAGTTATTCAAACATGTGATCCTTAAGCATCAAAATTTGCTACGATCCGTTCCAGGTGAGTACACATAGGCCAAAGCACTACCAAGCAGTTTTGTGGGATACGACATATTTACAATGACATTTGGTAGAACATGGTGATATAAAAGTACAGTTGAACAGATATGACACCAAAATTTTAAAATGATCAAGCGAAGTAATTACCTTTCTGATCTATTGTCATGAGTATCATCTTCATATATCGGAGGTTCAATAACATCATCAGCACCAGCATCTAAAGCAATAGTTAGTAGTTGATCTCTATCAGCATCTGTGACTTCTATATTCACAACCCTGGCACGTTTAAATTTGAATGTCACAGATCCTGGATCTGCCATTTTTGCTCCAAATTCTCTTACCACCTCTCTAACAACAGCCACAGATCTAGTTATTTTATCTGTCAACACCTCCACTACCATACTAACACCCCCAAAACCATAAACCTGAAAGTGAAGCAAACTTCTTTTTAATTGACGAATCATTGTATGGAAACATTATTAGATAAAATATAGTTAATCCAAGACAATTATTCCTTCTGTTCTGAGCATCATTTGAAAGGATTGTGCTCATACAAACCTCGTATGTTTTCTCAATATAGGCTTCTTGACCCTTCTCAGAAGACCTCTTAATGTTGCGCTCCAAAATTTCCTTTGGCACATCAAGCTCCTTTGCTTTCTCAAGCACAGCAGCCAATGGTATATTTGATGTTGGATTTGGACCTCCTTTCTTTATACTAACCAAATCACCTATGTTTGAGTTTGACATGCAGCCAATTTCTATCCCAACACAAAAAAACTTGTAGAAAGCGTACACCTCACTCACACAACGAAAAAATCCCTTCTTTCATCCAACAAACTTCAAAATATGATAAAAAAGCACCGATATGTATATTGAAACCCACTGGCCCAAGTCATGTTTCTTCCAAGCTCAAATCTTGAAGAAAAATCTGCTAACTTGACAGACCCAGAATGCATTTTCCGACCTTAAGAAGGATCAGATATATATCTAAAAATGTTCAAGTGTAAAGGAGAAGAAAGACTTAAACAAGCTGAACCAAGAAGAAAATCATCAGTCTGAGAAAAAGAGATGGAAATTTTTGGGTAAAACAGTTTGGGAAGCGAAACAAGA
This sequence comes from Erythroxylum acuminatum, assembly GCA_026284645.1. Classification (NCBI taxonomy): domain Eukaryota; kingdom Viridiplantae; phylum Streptophyta; class Magnoliopsida; order Malpighiales; family Erythroxylaceae; genus Erythroxylum; species Erythroxylum acuminatum. The sequence goes on from JANKOD010000001.1 coordinate 11,778,503, forward strand.
CAAACCCATAAAGATCAAATCCAGCATTACCGTAGCAGCAAGAGCACGCAAGGCCTTGGCACGATAAGCATCAGAGGTAAAGGCCCAATCTTTTCCAGACGCCATTTTGTTCTCAACCGCCAGATCGAGCATGGAAGACACCTCCAACAGGAAGCGCCGCGCAAATCTAAGCCTTCAAGCACCTCTGACTCGAGTAACGCGATTATCTTGGTTACAAGTGATATGGAACCAAGTACAGGAGTTAACAAGCGTCGGATCCCAACTCTGGAGCACGTTGTCCGGATCAGACAAGCTTTACCTCAGAGTGTAAAGAGCGTCTCCTTCAGAGTTCCCATACACCAAAGGAAGCAGGACTAGCAGTACTAGGGTTAGCGTTGGAGAAGCAGAAATTGGCGATACCCAGTTCGGTGACGCCATGTTTTCAATTTTAAAGCTTCCCTAAGCTTTTTTTCTCTTGAGAGGTGAGAGCTTTTCTGACGGGTCTGCCTAACATTCTTCTCCAAAACTATCCTTATAATTAAATTGTTGCTAAAGACTTCACCGACGTTTTATTCAACGAAACGGCGCTGGAGTTATTTTGTTACGTTTTTATAAAAAGACGTCGCACAACATTAGCTAATTTCACGACGTTTTGGTAAAACGTCGTAACAAAGTTGAATAATTGATGACGTTTCTAAAACGTCGGGAAAAGTCTAAACAATTTATGACGTTTTTTAAATGAAACGTCACAAAAAGCATATTTTTGTTGTAGTGAATAGAACATCACATTCTTTTATATTCCAGATGTTTTTCAGGAGTTTGATCATGTTTGATGTAGCTTCAACTGTAAATATTTTAGGATAGTTTTAGTCGATTATAATTTGCAATCTTTTTAAAAATAAATAGTAATAACGCAAGTAAAGAGTTATTAAATAAATTGATAAAACTAATAACAATCTTTTGAATAAACAGACAGAATTATGTATAATAGAAACAGACGTAACTTTTAAAATAATTACGCAAATAACTGTAATATTACTATTACAATTTCTCTATTCTCCGTCGTCATATTATAATCACAGGCATATTTCGAGATCGCTTTCTAATAATCCTGAGAAATCTGCTGTTAACGGACGTCCATCTGCAACAGTTTATTTGGGCTCAAAAGTATTCATTTTTTTTCTTTCCAATATATGCGTTGCATGAGTAGAAAGAACTCTTACCAATACAGTCCGGAAGATTTAGTTAATTACATTTCCCATTATCGTTATACCCCCTAAAGAAAACAAATTTCGTTCCTTTAATTCATAGAATACTAGAACACAAATCACTTGAGACTGTTTAACTCCCGTCATTTCGAAGCTATAGCATGTCACTCAAATTTCAACTCAATTACCAATTGTGTTGTCATTTGTTACCAGCGATATTGACGACAGTTTTTAGGGATTTGACGTACGTGTTGATAATAAGTTATGAGATCTACCAATAGTTCAAATTTTCGCAGGCATATATTTGCCTTTCAATGTGAAATTATTCATATGAACTCCATCATAACCAAAAATAAATAGAAAGAACAATACCAAGCGAACACCTACCCAGATCTGCTCATTGCTCAACAATAAAAGCTTCACTCTGCTAATGTAGTGCATCGTCGTATAGAGACCATAAAATAAGTTATCATGTTTGTCAGTAAGAAGGTTCCAATCAATTAATTGGAGAAAAAGAGAGTTGGTGGCATTTGTAGTAAGATGAGAATTACGGATGGCATTTATAATTTTTAGAATTAATGTAACTGCGAATGGACAAATTACCCGATCATGTTGGTGTAGCTTCTAAGTACTAGATTTTTTCAATAACTTATAGTATGCAGTTCTTTTCAGAGAAGTAAAACACAAAATAACATATTTTAATGAAGCATGACGCAGAAAAATCAAATGAAAAGGGACAGAATATTTACAATAAATGGGCTTGATGACTTGGTCGCCCTATTATATTTCCTTTTTATATCATTGCAATCTCGACGAATCTAATTTTAAAATAAAATAATATTGTACGGCATTCCTCTCCATTAGTTAACTATAATTACAATTATTATGTTATTATTTTAGGCCAAGTCACTTTCTTCCATCCTATGGTAACTACAATGGTTGGACCGAATCAAACTCTCAATCAATTTGGCAAATATGTGTTAATATTATTACACGCATTTTTCTATATGTGAGTTTTTTTTTATCATATCTAATTTGTATATACTATATAAAATTAATCATAATTAATAAAATAAATAGATAGGACAAATATTTTCTCTTTTATACGTCCTAATGTCTCGTAATAACTAAATATATAAATGTCTCTAGATATATTTTTACTACATATATATATAATACAAGTAGGTAGTCTACAAGTTTTTTTCTTTATATATTTTAAATTAAAAAAAGATAATTATTTTAATTTAAGTTATAATTTTTACAATAGAAAAATATAATAATTATTTTCCGAATTTAACTTTAATAAATATGTTTTTAACTTATAATTTTTACTATTATTCTGTTTCCTGATAATTGATTTTCTGCAACTTTATTAATTGTGGAATATGTTGACCAATGGTTTCGTGAGATTTGGTTTACTGCAATTTCACTGTGGGATATGGCCATATGATAGTTGTGTAGTGGGGGCTACCTAAGATTTGAGGAATTCACATTCGAGGAGTTCCACAAACTTAAAAAATGGGTCATATCAACATTTTTAAATGAAACTCTAATAAAATTTTAAGATTCTGTCTTAATACAATTTGATAAATATTTTTAAAATTGATATTAACATCTAAAATTTAAGACTCAAGACATACTTTATACCGAATATGTATTGAAGTCCAACTACACAAGTTATACGACAGCAACAACTTCACGTGATTCGCATGCTTCGGTGTCTTCTGGAATTTCATTGCTATTTTATTAGATACACTAACAAGAGTATGGAGTTGCACCGGCGTTAAGAGGAAACTTTCTATGAATGGCAGTACCTGTATGTTCACTCATTTCCAAATCCTCTCATTTGGCTCCAGCAGTGTACCAAAATTCATTTTTAGCTACAAAATATTAGCTGTAGTTAGAATATGCATGGGTAAAATAGATTATTAGGTATCAAATATAAGCTTATAAGTATAATAACTTATTAAAAATCTGTTTAACCTTAATATATAGCTAAACTAGCATAACAAAATCTTAACTTTAGTCATAAAATCTTAATTGTAACTAATAACTCATGTTATTCATTTATTTAGTGTTTCATTGATCAAACCGAACGTGTTACTTTTATTAATCAAACATTTTAAGTTGATAGTATTAACTTAGGTTTATGATAAACAATTTTGATAATAACTATATAATATTTCAAAATTCGAATTAGATTTATTTCCTTATATAGGCAACGATAGAATTCTTAAAAGAAAATAAAATTATGAAATAATTTCTTTCTTTCTTGCAGGAACCTTGTTTATAAAGTTACTTTTCTAAAAATGATTCCATGACATCTAAAAGGATCATACTAATTGGAATAATCAACTCTAGAAGCCTTGATAGAATGTTCTTAACGTCTAAATATCAAAGATTTCAACGGAGATGATTTCGAAGATTAAGCAATGACTAGTTTAAGAAATTATCTTCTTAAAGAAGAGTCACTACATTTGCGAACTACACACGAGACTTGTGAAATATCGTATAACATCAATGTTCTTGAAAGTTATATCAAACTCTTTGTGCTTTAGAAAGTGATATCACTCTATTAACAGATAATGTTAAATTATTCATACATTTTTTTGTTGAGAGCTTGTAGAAGCTAACAAAATATTACTAGTGTGGAAGGTTGAAGAACCTTGAAAAATATACACTTGTGAGCTTGGAGAGGCAAGTCAAATTACTACTTAGTTTTTATAGTGAAATACTCAAATTGGATATTTGGAGACTGAACGTAAGTTTCGTTATAAGTCGAACCAGTATAAATCTACTGTGTCATTTTCTCTCTCTTTTTTTACTTTTAAATTTTCGTATTATTAGTTTTCAAACGGCTTCTTCAGTTTTTCATTAGGTTCCTTCTGTTTTTATATCGCAAGAGGATTTTTTTTAAAAGCTAGTAGGCTCCTATCGATTAAACAGGCTCCTTTCTTTTTGAAAGCTAATAGACTCTTATCAATTAAAAAGGCTCCAATCATTTCGAGTGTTAGCAGGCTTCTTTTGAATAATTGGCTCCTTTCTATTTGAGCGTTAATAGGATCCTTTTATTTATAAATTTATTTTGTTTAGCAGGATCTTATCAATTTGAAAGTAATTTATTACACATAATTCACCCCCCTCTTATGTGTGTTTGCTTTATCATTTGGTATTAGAGCTAGGTTTCACACTTATTGTGTTTTATAGCATGTGATAGATTATGACACATAATTTGAGAAGCCTTGAAGGACAATCTGTCTCAAAGCCTCCTTACTTTAATGGAAATAACTATTCATACTGGAAAGAGAGAATGACAATCTATCTCCAATATGTAGATATTGAAGTCCAGAAAGTCATCAGTGTTGAACTCCAGACTTTTCTTGGAAGTTAGAACTATTATATGTGAAATGTTGTAAGTTAAAAGTTGAAAAATGTAGTTGGAACATGTTCATTGAGCATGCTTCGGTGTTTAAGCCATACTTTTATCTCTAGTTATCGAAATGAGATAATTCTTGATTTGAATTAAACTAGAGAAATAGGGCTACAAATTATATGATGAAATTGAGTTCTAATTCAGACTCTAAGAGTTTCAATTTTTGGATAGAAGTTGAGTGCAGAATATTGTTTTAGTATAAGAATAGTTTGGAAATATTTGGGATATAACTTTCATTTTTCGGAATCAAATTGAATGATTTTAGTGTCATTAGAAAATTAAGACAATGAGGAGCATTTTTCTAGAAGGAAGTGTTATCAAAGTCCTTCAATTTTTCCATAATCATTAGTTAAGAAGTTAGAACTATAAGATGTTAGTTGTAAAGACAAAAGGAGGGCATAATGGGAAGGACAAGATAAATGAAGGGCAAAATGGGGAAAGACAATTAAATTGTGGTCTTGAAATAAGAAAGAAGAAGGCAAAAACGTGGAGAGAAGAGAGAAGTTTCGTGAGAAGCCAAAGAGAGAAGAAAAAATGTGAAAGAAGAGGAAAAGAGAGAGAGTTCGTGAGAGTGTGCATGAGAGGCTTGGAAGGAAGAAGAAAAAGGGAGAAATCAAGCTTGACAAGGTAACTTTATCTTTTCTTCTTGCTTTGCTAGAAAAGGAGCTAGAGAGAGAAAGGGGTTTTGTGTAGAGAGTGAAGGGTTTGTGTTAGAAGAAGAAGATTTGAGAGAACCCATTTGATTTTAGGGTTTCTAAGTTAGGTTTTGGGTTTTCTAACCTAGATGGACTATAGGTAGGTTAAGGTTGAGCTTGATTTATGTTGATTTCATTTGTTGTGATTTTAAAGTTTTAGGGATTTTGTTGAATTGGAATTGAATGGAAAATTTGGTTTGTTTTAGGAAATCAAGAAAATCCTACCCAAGGGCAAGGAGAAGGACCAAATTGAGTTTGGATCTTCAAGAGTTATAAGGTGGGTAATATATTTATAGTTATTGTGTAATGAGCAAAATGCATTGTGTGTGTATTGAGTCTTAAATGGCTTGCTTTGAAATGTTATGATGTGGAAATTGCATCATAATGTATGACATTTGATAAGAATTGAATTGTGAGCATAATTATGCTATGCCTTGTATTATGGCATTTTGATTAAATGGAAAGAAGAAAAATAATGAGAATATAACCTTGTGATTGATTGAATTGAGCATGAGATTTGATTGTGTTTGGACGAGAGAGGAACCGTTTCGTGGTCACGTGCACATCGACATAAAGCCTTCTCCCGGTTGCCCGCTTGTGGCCCACGAGATCCAAAAAGTGGGCTCATTTCGTTCACAAAGTAAA
>JANKOD010000001.1:11815612-11837027 GCA_026284645.1 Erythroxylum acuminatum
TCTTTTGCTCTTGAAGCAGAACGTATTAAGTAAGTAAAACGATCGTTTTTCTTTTGATAAAGTTTCAAATCGTGATCGTGCTTCAACGCGATCACGACTCTGGTTCAGGAGCAAAACGACGTCGTTTTGCTTTTGATAAAAGTCGCAAACATCTTTTCTTCTTTGCCGAACATCTCTTCTTCTTCTCTCCCTGTTTCTTTCATTATTTCCAGATTTACTCACTCCTAAATCATCTATTTTGCATTTCTATATCCAATATGATCTCTAAACAAGTCAAATTCAAAACAAACATCAACAATCCGAAATTTCACATATACTTCCTCTCTCTACTGTAATTTTTTTCCATATTTTTCTTACTTCTGTCTTCTTCAATTAAGACATAAAACACTTAAACCAATTCTTCTAGCTTAATTTCAGCTCAACAACACAAATCAAATAAAAATTCAAGGTTTAAACTTAAACATCAAAAATCAGATTCTCATACATGCAAATTACAATTTCTGCATGTATTAAATCAGATTCTCATACATGCAAATTCCAATTTCTGCATGTATTTCTTGTAGTAATTTAGTATTAATTCCTTGTTTTTGATATGTTTTGGAATGTGTTGGGTTGCATGGAAGTTGAAAATGTGGTTGAGATGAGCTAGAGAAGTTGATTAAAAAGAAAAGAAAGAAGGAAATTTTGTAGAGGCTTGGAAGGAGAAGAAGAATCGCCATTGTTTATAATAGTCATTTAATCTATAATAGCCATTTATTATACATTCTATTCCATTCCATCCATATTCCAAACATCATTTTACTACATTATATTATAAATCGTTCCATCCATTTCAAACAACTTTTCACTATATTACATTCCATTCCATTATAAAACATTCCGTTCCATTCTATTAATTAACATCCAATCAAATAGAATCTCATTGAATAACTGAGGTGTGTCTCGGGCCTATATTTGGGAACCTGAGCTAGCTTGGACTTCATTTTTTGCGGATACACCCATTGATGAAGCCTGGTGAGAGCACGGTTTTGTCCAAATCAATACGGAGCTTGCTTCACTTAAAAAAAAAAAAAACGGAGCCTGCTTCAGCTTCTATTTTGGTTAATCGCATGTAACTGTTTTCCCAGGGTATCCAAGAGAAGGTGAGAGCTAAAGCTGCTTCCATCGACAGGTGGGCAGCGGAATATTAGGACTGTATAACAGTTAAGAAAATTTAGCTGGATCTTCCTCTAATCAAGCTCTAAATGGCTGGATCATCCTCTAATCAAGCTCTAAATGACACATACATAAAAAATGAACCAGAACAAAAGAGAGAATAGGGATATTGCTCACATTTTCTGTTGACCAACCCTTTATCGCATTTCTACACTTGATTAACTTAACCCATCACTCAGGAATTTTCATTTAGTTCGAAGATCCTTTCTTTTTCATGTTTGGAATTCTTTCCAATCAGGGATCAACTGAGAACAAAGATTGTAACTTCACAGAAAATTGTTATTTCTTTGTTGTTTCTGCATCTGTAAGAGATTTCCGCTTCCTACTCTTGCTTTTGCTGATGTTGTCTTGAGACAATGGAAGATATACTTGGTAAAATGGGAGGTAGATTCAAAATCTCCATAACAGATTCGACCATGATGTGGATTTTACACTCTGCAATGAACAAAGCCTACGAAAGGGTTCAGTCCAAGGACGGTGCAATTGAACGTTTAAGTGAAATTTCAAAGTTCTATGAGTTGGCTGTGATGCAATTAGAGGGCTGCCTGAAGGTTGTTCACGAGGAAGCGGAGAGCGGACTGGAAAGCAGCGACGAAGAACTGCTTGGAGAACTCTCAGAGATTCGAGACCGTCTTGAAGGACGCCTTAAGGAGACAGAGAGAGCCATTTCAGAAAAGGATAGAGAGTTTACAGAGAGATTACAAAATGAGTTGAAGAATAGACGCACTTTGAAACTCAAAGAGACAGAATTGGATTCTTTACGTGCCAATCTCCAGGTTGAGAGGACAAAGGCAGGGGGCATTGAGGAGCTTGTTCATGGGAATTGGGCAGGCAAAGATGAGGATAGAGACGAAGAATTTTCAGAGCTGAAGAGTTCAGTGGATCAGCAAGTGTTGAATATCAAGCAGAAACTTGACCCTCAATTTAGGTTCATCGATAGAAGGCGCAATAAAAGTTTTGATTGCATAAAGATTGAGCAAATGAGTTCTGACATAGATATCTTGAAAGAAACGATGGACATTGCTTTTGGAAAGATGCAAAGTGTTATGTTTTTCCCTGAGTTGGAGCCAATAGAGCAGCTATGTAGGTGGCCTATTGAGAGAGATGCAATCTTTATATTAATCCAAGGTTTTATGAGGGATACCAAGAAGAGATTCAATTCAGAAATGAGGAAGGAACAGAAACAAGTGTCAACTGATTTGGGCAAGCAATTGTCGAAGTTGTTGCAAGAGGTCAAATGCTTGCATGATCAGCTTGAGCCTTTCAGCGCATCAAAAGCAAAAAGTACAAATTCATTAGAACATGACAGTTGTGGCATATCTGATAAGTCTAGCCCGATTATAGAAAGATCACATCCAAATCAAAGGAACCAGCTTGGCAGAGAGGATACAGACGATAAGGGCAGCAATCTTGTCGCAAAAATGATTAAGAGTCACGAGTTCTTCATCAAAAAAAAGAGCAAAGAGGTAAATTCGGTTAAGAGAGAAGTTGTTACTTGCCCATCCCCTAGTAAAGAAAAGGATCCAAGTAGCCCAAGAAGAACGATCCAAGAGGTTATAGTAAGACTGGAAAGTTTAGTCAACTGGAACACAAGACTTGGTGATTCTCTCCGTGGCTACGAAGGCGATGACAATGATGAACCTTCTTCAGTAAAGGGCTTCAGTGATCTAAATATGGAAAAACAGATCAAATCTCAAATTGAATCTTTGGGAGATGTCTGGAAAAATTTGAACAAATCAGTTTCTCAGACAGCATATGAAAAACTAAAGAACAAAGTATGCCTGTTAAGGAAAGATAGCGAAGATGTAAATTTCCAGATGCTGATCATGGAACAGACTTATGGTGCTCTTTTAGAATGTCTGATGAGTCAATACTATGCTGAATTACGTCGAAATGACTTGGAGAACTTGGTCCGGGACTGTGTATGCAAAAGTTTCTTCAAAGAAATGGCCAACGAGTGGAACGAGACAATGGAAAAAGACAAGAATGAACTTCAGATTAAAGAAGAGATAAGTAAAACTGTCTTCAGCGAGTCACTAAATCAAATTCGCTGTGCTCTTGAATCGGCTTTAACGGAAATCCGAACTTCAGAGTTTCAGAGAAACTGCTTGTTAGATCTTCATATAGAGGACAAATTGAGTGAAGTAATCTCAATAGCTTACTTTGGAGAAATATGTAGAATGTGGAATGAGGTTATACAACAGTGCAAAGCTCAAACTGCTGCTCAAGAAGAGCTGCAATTGATAGCCTTTAAAGAGACCATCAGAGATTTATGTGATACGGCTAATCACGTAGTAAGTGAAATCAGAAAAGCAAAAAGTTGGCAAAGCGATATGTATGGCTCCCCAATGAGTAATGATTCGTGCCAGTGCATAGAATGCTGGATGAGTGAGGATATCTGCATGGTTTTCTTTAAGGAAATGTCTAAGCACTGGAAAGAAGAGATCGATGCCTATAACTTAGAAAGTTCCATAAGGGAAGAAATTTTCCTACTTGTGGTTATTCACGCAATGAATGAGGCAACTTCTGCTCTTGCAGAAGCTCAGACCCAGGACCACCTCAGAATTTCAAAAGATTTCGTCTCTTCGAAGAAGTTGCATAAAATTCTGAAGGTTAGTGGAGAAGAAAGTTTGACTCAAGATCAAAATTCATCATCGAATATTCAAGCTGAGGATAACTTGATGCAAATTGCTAGTTCAGATATCAAAGAATGCAATCAAATGCCAGGCATTGTGGGACTAAAACAAAAACAGTGGGACAAGCTCAAGGTATCTTGTAGGTTGTTGATTGAGATGGATACCGCTTCCTGTTCAGTAAGCAGCACAGTTCACAAAGCTTTGGAGAAATTAGCAATGAGTAAAGCAATCTTGAGTAAGTTGACATTTGGTTTAGGCGTAGCACTTGAAGACATGGAAAGTTTTGGTAATTTAATGAATCCCAATGTACATTTCTTCAATAGCATGGAATATCCCTCATTCCAAAAGGAGAAAATTGAAAATGCGACCTCTGATTTTCTATTTTCACCCATCCTGGAACTGTCACAACTATTTATGCACTTCCAACTCATAACAGAAGAAAAACTCAGGCTGAACATTTTGAGGTACTTGGTTTTATCCTCCCCCAATCCTCGGCCGTCACCAACCACTTATTCATGAACTCTTGTTTTGCCACTTCTTTTACAGGTTAGATAAAACATTGGGTTATTTACATGCAGTTGCTGACCTTGTTAACTCTCTGAAGAGAAAGGAACGGCTTTACAAAGAGGCTTTTATTAGAAGATGTGAGGACCTCAGAAAGGCCGAAAATGAGGTGTTTGAGCTACATATACTAGTATTACTTTTGTTTTCCTATCTTTGCTTGCGATGTTGGACGTGTAATTACCTTTCCCAGAATCATTTTGCTATGGATTACTATATGTAATATCGAAGAGAGTAATGTCGGCTCCCTCCTAATCATTTTTCAGGTTGACCTGCTGGGAGATCGAGTGGATGTACTTTTGGCTTCGCTTGAAAAAGTATACAACACTCTGCATCACCGTTTTCCAGAGTTGCAACAATATCATGAGGTGAGGCTATTAATTCTTGTGATCTTAATATAAGATGCTCTCTTTACAATATCCGCATCTTCCACATTACTCTGATCAGTCCCTGTTCATCATCTAGATACTGCATTCTGGGTTTTGATTATTTGATAATGTTTCTGTTTTTGCTTTCTAATACTCCTTGCAGGTGTCGGACCTCCTGGAAATGATTGGGAAAGAATTGGGAGAAAGTGTCCAAAAATATGCCAAGTCATGTTGAAACGTTAATCTTCAACAAAGGTTAACGACCAAATTGTTAGCTAAGTGACTGTTTTCCAGAACGACCGGGACGGGGGTAGGAATCTGAGGTGAACTACCCAATAAGAGCAACACCAGTAGTAGAGAATTACATCGGATGTTGTTATGCTGCGTATCAGGAGTTTCTGAAAGTTGAGACTTTTAGCCAACTGGATATGAGAAAAGATCCGAGATAACAGAGAGGCAAATAAGAGTTGAAATAAGACCAATGATTATGCAAGGTAATGAGACTTTTCGTATCAGTTACCTAAACACTTACAATGCATGAGTTTTGGGACCTCAAAAGGCACTCAATTCGTCTTATCCCTCTTCATATCGCATGTATCCTTGAAATAGATTACGACTGTTGCTTTGATTTAAACGTATACATGGGTTGCTCATTGGAAGGTCCTTTGTTAACTTACAGGTCTGTTCCATATATTATGTTAAAATTGGGCCCTCAAAAGTCTTCTTCCCTTTATGGTGTAATAACAAAAAAACTTGCACCTTCTCAATCCTACTCCTATTCTGATAAATGACTTTCAGACCAAAGAATTGAAAGCTGATTTCTCAAATATTTACAACTTCTAAAAGATCCAAGTGTAAGGTGGTATTGATTCATGGGTTACCGCCACTTAGTAGATTGTATTTAAAAAAAAAAAGGGAGAAAGACAACTTGCCAATGCAAGTTGTCCACAGTGCCCGCCCTAGGTAGGAGCTAGCAGGGTATCTGCCCAGGGATCATGATAAGAAGAGGCCCCCTAACCCCATATTTTGACTTTTGACTCCCACAATATATAACTAATTCACTCAAAATTGATTTATCGTTGGTGATATTTCGAAGAGTAAACATTAAGCAAGTTTCAAGATTGAAGGTAGTAAGTACTCCAAGATTGCAAGTTCCAAGATTACAGGTTACGTAGGCTGCAGATAGAGATAGTAATAAATAATTTTAATGCTGGTGATTTTTGATGTTATAAGTTAACGTTAGGCAAGTTTATTTAATGTTATAAGTTAACATCTTATGCTTATAAATAGTCTTGAAATATTTAAGTGTACTTTTACCTTCTAATTTCTTTATTTTCATTAATATATGTATTTAAAGTACTCCAACTCAAAAATTAGCAACAAAAAATTTTACGATTTTGTCTTCTGAGTTCTGAGTATAATTTAAAGGTAAAGTTTCTAATTTATATATATATTTTTTCTCTTTGTTTTTTATTTTTAATATTAGATATTAAATTTTGCAATTTATTTTTTCCTCTATCACAGATATAATACCATTTATATATCTTTGTGATATATTGTGAAGTTGTTGGAATTTGGTTGTGCCTACATACTTCTTCCAGTTCCAAACATGTAAAATTAAGTATATTGTCGATTTATTGGGACTTTTTTTTTTTAATTTCGTCCAGGGCTTATAAAACGATAGGAACGGCCTTAGTTGTCCATACCTTGCATATCAGCTTGCTTATGCAAGCCTTGGCGGAGGGTCTATAAAAAGACCCTTCCTCCCACTTTCTGATATACATATATGTGCTAATGTGATATGCGGTGAGTTTGTGAGAGAGTTTTAAGGAGCCATTTTGTGTGTTCCAGAAGATTGTGAGAGAGTGATTTTTATGATATTTTTAGGCAACATTTTCCTAACAAAGATGAGTGACAAAATAATGAGGATATTATCTTAGGGATAGCAAATTTGGAAAACATCTTGTGTGTGAGTACCACTATTTTATCGTGTCATTTTTCACTTTTTGTACCCACTATTTTCATAAGTGAAAAATTTATTCAGAGTTCACTACAAGAAATATAAGGTTTACCGACGGTCTAAACTGACGCTAAATCGAAGTATTCCGTTGGTAATAATATTTATCGATGGAATAGAACGACGGACAACGGCGTCGTTAATACGGCCATAGGTAATTATAACGATAGAAATTTCATGTGTCCTTCTGTCGGTAAAATATACTGGCGGGTAGAAGTGATTATCGGTAAACTGTCGTTAAGATACCGACGGAAGATGAAGAAAGGTTGGTAAAAACCACGAACAATATACCGATGGTATAATGTATTCAGTCGGTAATATTGAAACATTTTTGCAATAGTTTTGTGTATTCCATCGGTAATTGAAACATTTTGGCTCGTGGATGTAGCTCAAATTAGAGATTGAACTATATTAAATTTTTGTGTATTATTTTCTTGCTTATTTTACCTATAGGATATAATTTGTAATTTTTTCTAATAAATAGTATCAAAGTCAGGCTTGGTTTTGTGTCAAAAGATTTCTCATCGAAGATGAAAGCAAAAATAAGCAAGATGATTAGCCTAAATGGCTCCAACTACCACATGTGGAAGAATAAGATAAAAGATCTTCTGTTCCTTACAAAAATGCATTTACTGATGTTTACCACAGTAAAACTTGAACAAAAATTGTATGAGGAGTGAGCTTTTGAGCACGAACACATATGTAGTTTTATTTGGTAATTTGTTGAAGATAATGTGTATAACTATATCTGCAATGAGACTGACACTTGGACGTTGTGGAAGAAACTCGAGGAGTTGTATGCCTAAAAAATGGTAACAATAAATTATTTTACCTGCCAAAATTAGTGTAGATAAAATATTGAAAAGGTACCTTTGTGGCAGATCACTTGAATGAAATTTAAGAGATCATGGATCAATCATTAGCAATGGGCATAAAGTTCAATGATGAAGTACTTGCCCTTTTCTTGCTTATCTCCCTGCTAGAGTCTTGGGAGACTTTGAACGTTTCAATTACTAATTCCACAGTTGACGATGTTATTAACATGGAATCTGTAAAAAGTGGAATTCTGAATGAAGATATGAGGCGAAGATCACATAGTTCGACCTCTTCAACATAGTCAGAAGTTTTGGTCACAGATTCTAGGAGGAGGAGCAAATATAGAGGCCCGAATTCTAGAGATAAGAGTAGAGGAAGATCAAATAAATATGCAAACACTGAGTGTCATCATTGCAAGAAGAAGGGTCATATCAAAAGGTTTTGCTAGAAGTTCGAAGAAGAAACGAACAAAGGCAACAAAGTCAAGAAAGCTGATAACAGCGATGATGAACACTTATCGACAGCTACTACCATTGATCACTTTCACATTGTCTCATATGATAATGATGTGAATAGTGCATTATGTGAGTTCAACTGGATAGATGACAGTGATGCCACTATTCACACCAGATCACATAAATAACTCTTCTCATCATAGGCACTAGGAGATTTTGGTGTCTTTAAAAAGGAAAATAGCGGTTTGGCCAAAATCATCATAAAATGTGATATTTACTTGGAGATAAAAAATGGCATGAGATTGCCTTTGAAAGATGTCAAACATGTTCCTGATCTTTGCCTAAATCTGATCTCTAATGTATACTTGATGATGAAGGTTTTCAACACTTTCAAATATGGTAAATGGAAACTTATTAAAGGTTCCTTGGTAATCACCAAAGGTAAGAAGTGCTCAAAGTTGTACTTGATGTAGACAAAGGTCTCTAATGATATTACAAATCTAGTGGAGAAAGATGGTGTAATAGAATTGTGGCACAGGAGATTCAGTCATATGAGGGGGAAAGAAATGACTTAGTTGGTGAAAAAGAATGCATTATTTAGAATTGACCATGTGCATTTAAAGAAGTGTGTTGATTGTCTAGTAGGAAAGCAAAATAGAGTCGCTTTCAAAAGTTCCTCTCCTTCCAGAATGAAGAATGTATTGGATTTGGTATACTCAGATATATGTTGGTCAATGCCAAAGTCACTAGGTGGTGCTCAATACTTTATGACATTCATTAATGATTATTCTAGAAAGATTTGGGTATACATCTTAAAAACTAAAGATTAAGTGCTAGATATTTTCAAGTAATTTCATGCCTCAGTTGAAAGAAAAATTAGGAAGAAGTTGAAATGGATTCAAACAGAAAACGGTGGAGAATACACTGGACCATTTAACGTTTATTGCAAAGAGCATGGTATTCAACATCAGACTCCTCCTCCTAAGATACCACAGTTGAATGGCTTAGCTGAGAGGAAGAACATGACTTTGATAGAGAGAGTTAGATGCCTACTCTCACATGCAAAGTTGCCGAAGACATTTTGGGGTGAGGCTCAGTACATGTATTAAATAGCTCACCCTACATCCCTTTACAGTCTAAAGTTTAAGAGAAATTATGGTTAAGAAAGGATGTTTCCTATAATCATCTAAGGGTATTCGACTGTAAAGCTTATGTCAATATCCGTAAAGATGAAAGATCCAAACTTGATGTCAAGACTCACCAGTGTATATTTATTGGTTATGGAAAAGATCAATTCAGTTATCAGTTTTATGATCTAATTTAGAAGAAGCTGATTCGGAGCCACGATGCTATATTTGTCAAAGATCAAACCATTGAAAATCTTAGCACATTGAAAAAGGATGTTCTAAGAACTGATGGTGACTTGGTGGATTTAGAGTTAATTCCTCCAAAAATGGTTCCAAGACAATTTGGAGATGAAGTTAAAAATTGCCAGCCCAACATAGTTGATGATGATCCTCCCGTTCATAATAAATCAATCATATGAAGATTCTGATGAAGATGATGTTCAAAATTAACCACTAGCACCAGAAACTACTCAGGTTCCAATAAGGACATCAATGTGAGTAAGATAAACCTTTACTAGATACTCCAGTGATCAGTACATGTTACTTACTGATGGGGGAGATCCTGAGAATTTTCAAGAGGTTATGATAAATGAACATAAGATGAAATGGGTTCAAGCCATGCAAGATGAATGAAGTGCTTGCATGAGAATAAAACTTTTGAGCTGGTAAAGTTGCTAAAAGGCAAGAAAATTTTGAAAAATAAGTGGATGTTTATGATTAAGCATGAAGAACACAATCCTCATCTAAAGGCCAAAGCTAGATTGGCTATTAAAGGATTTAACCAATGAAAAGGTATTGATTTTGATGACATATTTCTCACCAATTATGAAAATGACATCCATTTATGTAGTGCTCGGTTTAACTGTAAGTCTAGACTTAGAAACTGAGCAATTGGATGTCAAGACAACCTTTCTTCATGGAGATTTGGAAGAGGAGATATATATGGAGCAACCAGAGGGTTTCAAGGAAAAGGGGAAAGAGGACTATATGGGTAGATTGATGAAAAACATTTATGGTTTAAAACAGGCATCGAGACTGTGGTATAAGAAGTTTGAAACAGTTATAAGGGAGCAAGGTTATAAGAAGACTACTTCAGATCATTGTGTTTTTGTATAAAAATTCTCTGATGATGATTTCATTATCCTTTTGCTTTATGTTGATGATATGTTGATTGTTGACCAAAATATCAACGGAACTAATAGTTTGAAGAAGTAGTTAAGCAAGTCTTTTGCTATGAAAGACTTGGGGTCAGTAAAACAAGTTCATGGCAAGACAATTATCAGAGACAGGGGTGCTAAGAAATTATAGTTATCACAAGAGAAGTAAATTGAGAAAGTACTTCAAAGGTTCAACATGGATAAAGCTAAAGCAGTTAGTTATCCTCTTACTAATCACTTTAGGCTGAATACTAAGCAACCCTTCGATGCATGAAGAGAAGGAAGAGATGATGAAAGTCTCCTATGCTTCTACAGTTAGAAATTTGATGTAAGTCACGGTATGTACACGGCTAGATATTGCTTACGCAATTGACGTAGTGAGTAGGTTTGTAACATCCCATTACCTGCGGGGAGGCCAGAATAGTAATATGAGTGATTAATGAGAGATAAGAAATGCAATTTTCATGGTCATGCATAATATGTCATATACATACACATGAAGTGAATGTTCCACACATGAAAATAATTGTACATGAATTCATGAATAATTCCGGGTATAATTGGATTGAGTTGTGTTATGTTTTAGAGTTTTGAATTTGTTATATTGGAAATATTATTGGTTAATGTGATTGTAGTATTTGTGAATTTTGGTGAAATTAGGAATGAATTTTGGAAATTTTGGATTTGTATGAAAAATAGGAAATAAGTAATCAAAGGATATCTGGAGATAATTGGATTGTAAAGATGGGAGTTAAAGAGTTTAGTTCAAAAGAAACTTGGTTAGAGCTTAGACCTTAGTAAAGTGACAAGTGTTAAGTTGCTTTTTATACTTTTGTTAGAAGTAAGTTTTGATATCCGAGAGTTAAAAGACTAAGATATTTTCTAAGTTTCCTTCTTCATAAACACCTCTCCGAATTTCCTTCCAATACACAGAGTTTTTCATCAAATATACTTTTGAGAGAATTCTGTGCTTTTCCTTTTCCTATACAAATCCCACCTGGTAAGTTGTTTCTTCTGCCCTAAGAAAAACCAGAAGCTGGTCATTTTACACTGTGGAAATGATTTTTGGATTATTGGTGATTAGGTGATGTAGAAATGATTTTTGGAGTTTGAAATAGCAATGAAATGAGGTATAGGATTAGTGTAGAAGATTAAAGTATGAAAAGGTGATACGCTGATATGCTTTGTTTCTTCACTGTGCATATATATATATGAGTGTATACGTGGGTAAGTGAATGCTTTAGAGATGATCGAGACAATGATTTTTTTTAGTTGAATAGTAGTTGTAAAACGATGGTCTGAGATGGGAATGAGTGTATGAATGAAGGTTGACAAGAAAATAGTGAATGTGAATAAAAGTAGAAAATACAGAGTTTTAAAAATGGTGGCAGAGCATGAAGAGTCAACTTTTGATATTTGTTTTTTTGATGATTTCGATGAAACTTGGTTAAATTTGCATTTTTAAAGGTAGTGTGAATTTATGGTGAATGAGTTAAGTGAAATGGAATAGATTAAAAATTGAAGTGTTGGATTTTGGAAAATGGAAGTCTGGAAAATCAGTGAGAATGAATAGTAGAGAGTTGAATTTTGGATTTAAACTTTTGTGAATTTACTGTACTGATCTAGATAGATTTTGACAAAATGGTCTTCATGAAATTGTAGATATTTCTTTAAGCTTTCCATTGATACAAAGTTTGCGAAATTTGGAGTTCTGGATCAAAAGTTATGGAGTTTAGAAGTTTGGTTTCAGTGAAGAAGAAGGAGTGAAGCACGACGGTGACTTCGGTAGTTCATAAAAAGGAAGTCACTATCGTGCAAATGCACGATAGCGACATTGGTGAATTATAAGTGAAAATCGCGGTCGTGCATGAGTTGATAGCAAATGAATATCCGAAAACTTTCTAGATTTGATTTTGGTTGTTTTTTATCGAGAGTAGTTGTAAACTACTTGTGGAAGGAATATATATATATATGTTCTGATCTGGACTAGAGTTGGATTGGATGAAAATCTAAAAAAATGAAATTTATAGTAAAGAGAGAGAGACAATGTGGAGTTTCGAATTTTTGGTGTTGGATTGGTAAATTTTAATTTGGATGTGTAGAGATTGTATTTGGAATTAGAAATGCTGAATAGATAAGTTGGAAAGAATTAGAAAGGATAGAAATGAAAAAAATTTATAGAGGAACTGAAAAAGGATCAGTGAAGAAGATGATAGAAAAGCACCGTCGTGCAACTTTTCGATATAAAACTATAAAGTCGCAATCGTGCAAAAGCACGATAGTGACTTCGGGGTTTTGGCAAAATTCGCAATCTTGCTTTTACATGACCGTGACTTTCGCGAGTCAAGGTGTGCACGATCGCGACTTTCATCTGATTTTTCTGAAGGGATTTTTGCTGGACATCCTTCAATCTTTTTGCTATAACTTCTTCACCAGATCTCCAAATAACTTAATTCTTAAACCAATAGATTGTAACACATTATTCTATCTCTCCACAAAATTGGCAGCATTCTAGATTGAATTGAACTATATTGATCAAATGAAAGTGTGGAATTTGTTGGAAAAGTGAAATAGGATTAATTTACTGAACACACTTCAGTATTTGGATTATATTTGGATCAGTAGGATTCCAAATGAGATGATTTTTGATTTGGAGTAACCTAGAGAAATAGGGCTACAAACCATTTGAAAACGTCGAATTGTGATTCAGTCTCTAAGATGTTCAATTTCTGGATGGAAGTGGTACATAGTAAACTGTTTTGGATAAGAGCAGTCCGAAAATGTTTGAGGTATATCTTCCAAATTACTGAACCAAATTGAGAGATTTTGGTGTTAATAGAAACAAAAGACATAGAGGAACACTTTTCTAAAAGAGACCAAATTATAGCATTTTCAATTTCTGATTGAACGTGAATAGTAAACCTGAAAGTGTGTCTTGGAAAAAAACCTGAAGTGATTCAATGAGAAATGAATTGTGAATTTAATAGTTTTAGTGAGGCATAAACCTAAGTATAAATTATACTTAGATGAGTTTTGATATGAGAATAATTTGGTGATGAAATTGCTGGAAAGATACTCAGGATTGTCGTGAACATGCATTGTACATATTTCATTTCATTCATGTGCATTATTAATCACTTATGATTGTACAAATTGTGATATATGTGTATGTTGTTTGATATAGAGGAGCAACTAGAACGTCAACCTCCAGATGTTGCCGAAACTTCCAGGCATTAGCTTCTAGAGCAACTAGTGAGTAACCTAGACGGTTTCTCCCAATTATTATTTGCTTAAATTATGTTTTGAATGATAAATGAATTTGAATTGAATTGTGTTGATTTCCAGACAAAAGGTCCAATAATTGTGAAATGTGGAATGTATATTGAAGTGCTGCTTGAATGTGAATGTGAAGAACTATGTGTTTCATAATATGATTGATTGTGATAGATGCATTCATACATAAATGTGAAAAATGGTAGTTGTATCCAGAATAGCCACCGATCGGAGTTTAAAGCTCAACGTGTGAAAAGAGCTTCGAGTTTAGAAAGTGATTAAGAGCCTAAGGCTCACTATGTAAAATGAGTCATGTATCCTCATCAGATAAGGGACAGTTATTAATGAGCCCGTCATCCAAAATGGATACAGGACAGTTTAGGCACTCAGTCACAACAACGTAACAATTGGAAAAGAGTCTCATGAACATTTCATATGCATTTTGTTAAGTATGTTTGATTGAATGAAATGCATAATTGCCTATGCTTAAGTGAAAATGTGATACATGATCAATTATGCAAAAATGTAAATATTATGTGAAATGATGTCTTGTATGAATTGAGTGAACCATCAATAATGGTTATCTTATTGAGTTCACAAAACTTACCAAAATTGCAATGTTGTCTTTTCAGGACAAAGAGATGACTCTAGCTACTGAAAGGCTCGACCAGCCGTGTAGATTATGATTTGGCAAGAGAAGTCATGGCTCAAAGGTCGATCAGTTGAGATTTTTGGATGGCTTAGATAGGTTTTATATATTTTCCTCTTTCATGTAGTACTTTTGTACTAGGTTTTGATGATGTACATGTAGTAAAGGTTGAAAGACACAATGTAGACTTTCGATTTTATGCAATGAAATGAGGAAAAATTGGTTTTTATTGTGATTTTCTTATGATGCTTTATAAGTGAATAATGATATAATGCCATATGAAGTGAATATAGTGATCAATCGTAGCGCGTCATTATCGTAGGATATGTACTGGAATGCGGGCGTCCCAGTGTGTACCCTACGATAAGGCGACGCTACAAAAACCCTAAATTAATCTCCATCACTTTGATTTGCTCTCCATCTCAGATTCAATTTAGTCATAATAACCCAGATTGATCACATAGATGGTTGGAACAAAGAAAAACCATATTAGAAACACACATTACAAGGTTTCCAACAAATTAGGAATCGCACGAACACTCAACCAAAGTTCCAACAGGAGCATGAACATCTTTATAGAGACAAACATAAGGTGAATCACACCCAATGTAAGGTCCCACCCACTTCCCATTGTCAATGTAGCTTGCATCCCAAACAGAAGCATACAAGAACATTGGTTTCTTAAGAAAAGCCTCACCCTCCATCCTCTCCATTTTTCACACAATCTTCCTATCAATCAACCACTCTATGGAATGTGGATACCACTTTATTACATACTCATGAAACCCATCAAAGTAGTCAAACCCCAGATCATGAAATTGTTCTTTGTTCCCAGTCCTTGTTCGCAAAATCAATGAGCAGGTGAAAAGATATAAATGATTTGGTAAAACTCGAGAAATCCTAGGAACAACCCAAGATCGAAACAAAAACCTGTAGTGTAAATAGTTAGTTTATATAAGGTTTTTGTCTTTGCCAAGGAACTCAAAGTCGATCTTGTCCTAGGATTTGTCTCCTTCAAGAGATCAGAGATAGATTTTAAAGTTAATAAGGCCACTAGTGTTTCCCTTTGGGCACTGAATTAGAGAGCTGAAGGTGTCATAAAGGAAATGAAGAGCAGTAAATTTAATTTAGGATTTTCGATTCCAAAACTACTTAGTTTAGTTAAACAACTTAATGAGTTAGTTTAATTAAGTTTGACGTGTATAAGCATTTAGGGTTTTTATCTTATGTGGCAATTCACTTCAACAATGTTAATGGAGATACTAACATCAGGCTCAAATTGAAAAAAATTATAAGTTTAGGTATTTAATTGCCATTTTTTAATGTTTGAGCTATAATAGCAAAATTGAGTAACGTTTGGGATTTTTTTAATAATTAACCCTATTTATAAAATATGAATGAGGAATATATTGATAAATTTGAAAAATAAATGAAATAATAAATAAATGCATTTATTATAAGAATTTCAATTATTAAAATTATCATCTATTATGAATCATCACTATTTTAATGCCTTGCTTTGTGTTTTTATTGTTATTTTCACTAAAAATTTGAATGTGGTTGATTTGGCCAAAGAAGCATTAAGAGTGGATTGTTTTTTGTTTATTTAAGCTTATAACTTCTAGTTCATTAAATTAAGGTTAGAAGCTAATAAATGCCTTATCTTTCCACTTATCCCTTCTTGCTCCTCCCTTCACACATTGCTCCTCTTTACTTCTAGTCCTTCTTCTTCTTCTTTTTCTTCAAATCTTGTTGTTATTCCTATGTTTTAGTAGATTGGTACCCCGACTTCCCAATGCACCTAACATATAACAACTCCTTTCATCAACCCTCGTTAAATTGGAAAAAGGTGGTTGGTGAGTGCTCTAATGCATCCCTACAATACTGCCTGCCTTCTAACTTTAATAGCCGCATCATTATCACATTTGAACTTGAGGTACTAAAGGAGAGAGCAAAGTGCTAGATTGTAACACAAATTAATTAGTTTTTTCCCTCAGTAAATGTCCCCTATCCCTAATAATCAATAGTTAGGCTCTTAAGAAATAGAAAGGGAGAGGCTTGGGCTACGTTCTACTTTCAATGGAGCACCTCATTCTTTTTAAGTTCTCTTTTAATTCTAATGCAGTGAATGTTTTAAAAGCAAGTCAATGGAACTTCAAAAATTCTCCTTTGTTTTTACAGCCTTGGAAACCTAGTTTAAGCTTAGAGAATATTCAGCATGAGAATGTTCTCATATAGTTAATACCCATAATGTGCCCTTAAAATATTGGTCCAAAAAAGGTTTGTCTTTTAGCTATTTTCATTAGTAAACCCATATATATGGATAAAATAACAACATTGAAAAAAGAATATGGTATTCTAGATTGTGTGTGAGTGTTGAGATGGACAAGGATTTTCCTAATACCATATGTATGGATAAACCCATATGTATAGATGAAACAATAACATTAAAAAAAAGAATAGGATAAGCCTGATTGTGTGTAAGTGTTAAGATGGAGAAGGATTTGCCTAATATAATTCCTCTTATGAGACCAAAGGAAGATGATACTCTATTTGAATACTTTATTCCAGTCTCCATTCAATGGAAGCCAACATTAAAAATACAAGGTCAATTGTAGAATGCAGCGGGGAGAAGATTCAATAGAGGAGATTTCACTGAACATATAGGGATAGACACTTAACTAAATTTTATTATGTATCAAAATAATTCACATAAAAAAAAGGTGGTAGAAGAGAACCCTATAAATACAAATGTATATGTGTTAAAAGGAGATAATCCTATTACAGTAGAAACAAGGGTGGAGAATAGAGGTGATTCAAAAACTTCAAAAGAGAGTTTAGATGTACCTAGCTCAAACATGATGTGCTTGTCACATAATAAGGTACTTGTTAGGGAACTAAGTCCTAAAAAATCCTAAGGAAATCAAAGAGTTAATTACTAAGGAATTTAAGGTTAATAGCAAAAGGAAGTTAGGAAGAAGGAACATGTTTAAGGGGTTTAAGCTCCAAAACATCCCAAAATGTCCACAACATCATAGAATATGAGGGACATTAATTGCACCAAAAAATAGTAGTTCTTAAGATACTTTATGTTTTAGAATAAACCTACTATGTTATGATTACTATTGTCTAAATTAATCTAGAAAACTTCTTAAAGTTAAGTTTTTGGGCAGTTCTTTTTTGTCAAGCCACCAACATCATGACTATGGTTGTTTAGTGATAGCTTTTGATACCAAGCAAATCAAGGTCAATGCTCTTTAAACTAGTGGTTAACTTATTCATCTTTATGGTTTTTTTTCTCTAAAAGAATATAAGGGTTATTGTCTCCTTTATTTATTATTCTAATTTTTCTTTTTAGAGAAAGGAACTATAGGATAACCTTCAATACATACACTCCAAAATCAATACCCTTAGATACTTTTGGGGGATTTCAATATTACTCTTTACAGGTCATAAGTAGAGGGTCGTGTAAGTTTGAAGAATTTTAAAAATGATTTTAAAGAGTATGTGGATAAAATGGTAGTAATTGACTTGAAGTTTAAGGGGAGCTTTTTTATTTAGAGAAAGGAACAACCAACTAGATGGCATATAAGGAAGAATCTTGACAGGGCACTCATAAATAGAGAGTGGTTATCTAAGTTCCTTGAGAGCAAAGCCCCCTTTTTAAATCCTTTATTTTCATATCATTCCCCCATTTTTATCCAAAACATGATCTCTAAATACAAAAGGAATTTCTCCTTCATGTTTAATAACGTTTTTATAAAGGAAGAATGATTCGTTAAAGCTATTTTAAAGGGTATATCTTAATCTATTTATGGGCATAAGGCTTTTATTAGTGTTAAAAAGCTAATCCTAATTAAAGAAGAACTCAAGGAGTTGAATTTAAGGAGAAGCAAAAGCACCTACCAAAATGTTTCAACTATCAAAGATAGATTTCTATGGTTTAGGAGGAGGTATATAAACATCTTCGAGACTGTTTTTTGTTAAATGTGGAAAAGATAACACTATGCTCTTATATCAAACCTATTTTATTATATAAAACATTGCTCAAATAAAGATCTCTAGTTCAATGGCTCAAAATGGGGATTAAAACACCAAATTTTCTATAATTCAACCATGTCAAGGAGAAACTCCAATAAGATCTATTCCTTGACCAATCATACTAGTGTCTCAGCTACTTTTTAGGAAGATCTAAAAAATGAGGCTTTTTTATTCTTCAAGGATTATTTGGGAACTTAAGCCTCAAGTAATTCCTCTATGTAAATCTTTAGCTCATTTATCAAAAACCAATTCTCTAATAAAGACTTCGGATTGATGAGTTCTCTCTTTAATGCAAAAGATATAGAGAAAGTCGTGTTTAAATTGAGTACTAACAAGTATCTAGTACTGACAATATAAATGGATGCTTCTTCCAAAATCTTGGCCTATAATAAAAAATATTGAGATTGGTGCATTCCTTGAGTTCTTTGAGAAAGGAAAAATGCTCAAAGAGATTAAGTAGACATTTATATGCCTCATCCTTAAAGTTTCCAACGTAAGGTCTCTAAATGAGTACATGCCAATCTCTTGTTGTAATTATAAGACCATCTTTAAAATATTGGAAACAGGGTTAAAAAAGAGTTTTGAAGCTCTTAATTAATGTTAAAGTTCTTTTTAAGACCAAAGAATGATTGGAGACAATATGTTGTTGGATCAAGATTTGTTCAAAGGCTATAATAGAAGGAATTCTCCTATAAATTATTCAATTAAGGTTGATTTTCATAAAGCATATAACTTGATCAATTAGGAGTTTCTTTTCTAATTATTTGAAGTGCTTGGTTTCTTAGAAAACTTAATGAATTAGATTGAGTTTGTTTCTAAATTGCTTTATTCTTTATTTTAGTTAATAGTTAGACAATACAATTGTTTAAAGGTAGAAAGGGGTTGAGAAAAGGCTATCATATCTTTCCATACTATGTATAAAAGCTCGTTTAAGATTGGTGATGCATAACACTTAGTTAGCTCCTTGTTTCAAGTATCACAGTGTATATAAAAAGCTAGTAATGTTTTGCCTTTCTTTTATAGATGATTTATTTCTATTCTTAAGAGCTTATGATAGACCTGCAACAATCCTTATAGCTTCTCTTAATTTTTTAAGGATCTTTCAAGTTTGGAGATTAATAGAAACAAAGAGTGTCTGATCTTATCTACTACTGCTCTATCATTTTATTTGTTGGCTTTCAACAATCTTTAGTCTTCAACTCAAGGAGCCCCCATTTATTTATCTTTGCTTACCTCTATCAACCAAGAGGCTTCAATATAAAGAATTTCTCCCTTTGATTGACAGGATCCAATGGAGGCTCAATAGTTGGTGCAACAAAACCTTATCATTTGTAGGGAGATTACAGTTGATTAAATCCGTATTAAAGTGTTTTTATAAACCTGTATTGGTCATCACATTTTGCCCTATCTAGGGGTCTGACTAAGATAATAGAGAAATTGCTAAGGAGATTCCTATAGGCTAAAGGTCCTGATGGTAGGTACAACACTAAGGTTAAGTGGGAAAAAGTTTGCAAACCACTGAAAGAAGGGGGATATAGATTACCCCAATCAACATAAGCAACGAAGTTTTTATAGAAAAGAGGCTAAGAAATTTATTGAAGAATAAAATTTCAGTGTAGTTTAAATGGATCCACATATATTTTTTAAAAACAAAAAGATTATGGGAAATGAATGATAAACCCTCTTTCTTATAGTTTTTATCTCAACTACTGAAACTTAGGGGGGGTTTATCAAGAAAGATCAAGTGTAGAGTGGGAATGGTGATATAATTTTTCTATACTTCAATAATTAAAGAAAAGTTAGAGATAATGCCTACAGTTCTAAATTTCCCAAGTTGCACTAAAGTGAGAGTTTGGATTACTTTTAACCATTCGATGAACATTCTTGTAAATCTTAAACATATTTTACAAAGTTATAATCCTAACCCAAAAATGAAAGATTCATATATTTGACTTGGTCACTCATTTGGGAAATTTACAAATTATTCTTATAGAAAAGTACTCAGGGTTAGGGAATATAATTGAGGCTTAGTACAAAACTATTTGGAGTTAGAATTTGTTACCTAAAGTCTCTTTATTCATATGGTTAGAAACCAGAAACAAAGTAGCCACTCTTTTTGTCGGACCCCGCTCCCGGAGCCCGACAGTCCCGAGAGGTGAGCCCGACTGGAGCCCATTCCCGAGACACCTGCCTTGCTGAAACCCTAAACCTGACACTTGCTGCTAACTCACATTGGTGTTGAGCATACACTGACTAAGACTTAAACCCTGACTGCTCTTGATAAACCCAAAAATAACTTTCCCAAATATAAGTCGACTTACACTTGCAGACAAGTCGACTTATACAGACAAGTCGAGTTATACTGACAGACAAGTCGAGTTATACTGACAGACAAGTCGAGTTATACTGACAGACAAGTCGAGTTATTCAGACAAGTCGACTTATACTGACAGACAAGTCGACTTGTCTAAGAGCGGAGGAGTTTCCGAAAGCTTCACAAGTCGACTTATGGAAACAACAAGTCGACTTATGCTTATAACTAACTCATCTCAATGCCTCTATACTCTCCTAACCTATTCCAAACACCATGAACACTTCTAATCTTCTCAAACCCATCCATTCCATGCCAAAACACTCCATAATTATTCAAACACCTATTTCCAACTCATCAAATTCTCAACTCCAATTACCTATCAATCTTTTACATCCCAAGCACTTGTGCAATCATCAACAACACAAGCCTAAACAACATCTTCACTTCTAACATACATGACTTTCCAATCTCAACCTCACACCATCCACTCTACTCTCAACATGCTATAATCTCATTTGTACTTACATCATCCTCCTACCCACATGAATTTCAAAGCAATTTCATGCAACTTTGGAAACTATGCTGAAACATGATAATAAATGGATTTGGGACACCATGATAAATCATAATTCATGCATTTCATTTACATCAAAAACAAGTAGCTTACAATGCTTTAGTGGGCATTTCAAGCCCATTTACAATAATACTCCAAAATACAATATTTGCCCAAAATGCATCTAAAGCATTGATTTACAAAAATTCATTTGAAATACAAAATGAACATGA
>JANKOD010000001.1:11854908-11876142 GCA_026284645.1 Erythroxylum acuminatum
TCATGTATGGATTGGCATGTTGATTTGGATATGTTGCTTCTGCTGCAAAATGATTTCTTAAAAAGTTTTGAAATCTATCGTTTCTCCAAACTAAGCATGCTTTCTTTTTCCGATCCAACACAAAGAAACTTTGGTGGTTATGTAAGGATAAAGAGAAACTTTGGGTCAAATGGATACACTTTGTTCATATAAGGAGCAATACTTTGTGGAATATACAAACGAATCAGAATATGTCTTGGACCTTAAGGAAAATCTTAGGTACCAAATAGATGTAGGAACTAATCATACTTAAATATGTAGTAACTAATCATACATAAGATTAGAGATAAGAAGTCCACACTATTTTAGTTTGGTGCCTGGCATAGAGGTCCATTATAGAGGATTAAGGTAATCCATAATTTGAAATTAGTAATTACATAAAACACCAAGTTAAAGGCCCTCATTAGTGAAAACCATTGTAAGTGGCCTTACTATTCCAATAAAGGAGTAGGCATAATACCTAACTCCTCCAATCAAGACTTGGTACTTGAAAAAATTAATAGATCAATGGATTTTAACACCAAGAGTTACAGAGAACAACTTTGGCATGAATTGAACAATAAAGTAGAGTAGAAGAAAATAATATAAGAGAATGACATCAACATATCATATGCTTTCATTCTTTGGCTAGGGATAGGTGGAAGACTAACTATAAAGAACAACATTAAGTTTACCATCCCATCAGAGAACTATGAGCTATTTTAGAGACACATTGAAATTATGGACCGCCTAATGGTTGATTGTTTCTATTCAAACAATATTTCGAAAAGATATAAAGACTCTTGAACATAAGGAAGTTAGTCTTTATATGGAATGAAGTAATTGAATAGACCATTAAAATAAAAAAAAACTTCAGAGTAAACTTTCCAGACAATTATACTTCAATGCAAATTGAACCTATAGGCTAGAGGCTTAATCAACAACATTCCACACAGCATGAAGGAAATATGGTTACTAAATTAGAGCATCACTTTGTTTATTGAAGTGCTTTCAGCTTCAATAGACATATTTGAGTTTCTTGTTCTTGATTAACAAGATATATATATACCCCTTATATATTATTGAATTAACTTTTGAAAATAAAATCTTTGTAATACTAAACATGAGAGTAGAGACAACATGCTTTTCAAATGTTGCTTTTCAAGGAACATTGAATTAAAATTCAATTGTTGAACAATCATTTATCTTATGTTAATGATTAGGAATGGTTGATGAAATGGGCTTCCAATAGGCTGAAGAAAAAGGATTACAAGTTAATTAAGATTACATTGTGCTCTAGCCCTTATGCATTATAAATGTTGGCCCCTGAATTTTTTTTATTTGATTAAGCATGGTTAGATTAATTTTTGGGGTCTTGCTAGAATTATGTATTTTGGAATTAATTAGCATGTTAATATTAATGAGATTCTTTGACATAGGTGAAGTGAATTAAAGTTAAAGTGATAAGTTGCCTAAGGGGGTATTGTTGGAAGATCACTTAAGTTGTAAAATCTTAAAGCTTTAAAGGAAGGGCAATATGGACATTGTGCTATCATTAATGGTATAAAAGGAAGAAGAATGAGTTGTCTTTCAATTAGAAGAAGTAAAAAAAACAAAATAGAGAGAAAAGAGGGAGAGAGAGTGTCGTATGGGGAGAAAAGGGGGGAAAGCAAGAAGACCAACCTAGGTTTTGATTTTACTTGACCTTTAAGAGGGATTTTGAGAGCAAGAAGAGAAAAAGGAAGAGGAAGGGTAAAGCTTCCATTAGAGCCAAGAAATCCTTTGGTTGGTGGAGATTCAAGGTAAGTCGCGTTTTAAATATTTGGATTTTTGGAAGGGTGTTGGTTCAAAGGGCTTAGGAAATGTATGGGTTTAAGTATTCTAGGGTCAATTTTATGAGTATATTTCTTTGGGTTGTCCAATTGGAAATCCTTTTGATTTGGGGGTTTTGTCAATGTTGAAGAAAATCAAGAGAGGCAAGAGGAGCAAGAATATAGGCTTTTTTAGCAAGGTTTTCAAGCAAGGAAATCAAGATGGGTGACATTTGTATAATTGAGTAAATAAGCTATTAAAGATTCTTTCAAATAAATGGAATTAAATGATTCCCAACTACCTTGAAAATTGCATTTGTTGTTCTTTAGGATGGTTTGAGAATGTTCCATATGTTTTTGTATATGAATTTTCATTCTGTTACGGATCCACCAGAACCATTCTGATGTGTTTAATTGATTTTGATGTATTTGATTGGTTATGATGTATTGGCAAGTTTGATGGATGTATGACTTATGTGAATTGTGATTTGGTTTGATAAGTGCGAAATAGATGTTTTACGGATTTTGTGATAAATTGTCATGAAAGTTTTCAAGGGTTTTTGTTTATTACCGATTATAAAACTGTTACCCACGAGCGTTAAGCTCACCCCCTCACCTTCCCATCCACAGGTGATGAGAAAGATATTGAGCTATCGAGTTGAGAGTCAAGGCGTCACTCCATTTTGTACTTTTGTTCTTTTGATCTTTGAAAGTTGGAATTTTTAAAACAATGCTTTAGTTGCATTTTGAGAAATTATTGCTTTTGTAAAGTTTGTATTTTTGGATTATGTTGTAAAGTGGCTCGAAATGCCCACTAAAGCGTTGTAAAACTCTTATTTTGATGCGAATGAAATGCATATGCATTATGGTTGTTTATTCCTTTTCAAATTTTTACATTGCTATTTCCAATTTTTCGTAAGGGTAAGATTATGTTCTGAATTCAAGGGAAATTCTGGAACAATATAGGTAGAATTGGTAAGAATTGTCTTCTTGGAAGCTGTAGATGATCCTTCTAGCTTTCCAACAATATAAAGTTCGTAATTTTTGGATATTGGAATGGAAAGATATGATTGTTACAAGTTATGATGTTGTATAGGATTTGTGTATAGGGCAACTATGGTGAATGATAGGAAATTGTGGTTTTTGATGAATCAAATGATTTGGGAATTGAGAATGTTGTGAGATAAATTTGGTGTTTGAGTTGTTATGAAGTGATTTGGTACTAGAAGAGTTGATTTTGGGGAGATATTGAGTGAATATGAAGTTAGATTAGATGTTGGAAGCATTGGAAGGGGTTTGGGGAACCCCTATATCCGTTAGACAGACTTTAGGTCCGTTAAATGGACCTTCTCAGGTGTAAAAACACCCCCAGGCTAGTCCTTGTCCGTTAAACAGACATTCACGGGACAGTTTTAAGAAATTACAATTTTTAACCATTTTAGAGACAGAATCTGACTTTGTAATCATCATGAAAGTTGTAGATCTAGATGTCTTCTTTCAAATAGTCTAAAAACGAACTCAATCAGACATCTAGATTGAAAGTTATATAAATCACACCAAGATAGGTACAAATTGATTGAAGGTTTAAACATGCTCGGTTCTTTCGAGCATAACTTTCTCTTCCAACCTCCAAATGAAGTGATTCTTGAAGCAATGGATTCCTAACATGTGTTTCTATCTCTTCATTAAAATTGGTATCTTTTGGAGTTAAGTTGAAAAAAATTTCATTAGAGAAAGTGAGGGGTCAGTTGGGAGACCATGATTGAAGTATGAATATACTTTGGATTTTCAAGCATAACTTCTTCTATAGAGATCCGTTTGAGATGATTCTTTCTTCAAAACAAACTTGAGACTTAGATCTACCATTTTTGTGAAGAAGTCAAATTATGATTTTGGTGATTGATTAGTGTGGGGTCACCGCTCTTGTGAGATGACGGCCAAAGAGGATTCTTTGAAATAACCCTACAGGTTTATCAGCTCAAGGTTTATGACTCCAAATGTTGGGCTCTGGAAATGGGGTCCAACAATAATAGGAAAGAAATGTGCATATTTTTAACAATAAAGCTTCAAAGAAGTTGAGTTTTTATCATAGCATTTTCAAATAGATCAGGGGAGTTATAATGGATAATATGAATATAAGCACACTCTTAAGAAATATGGCAAGAAGATGGAGGTTATGTTGACTCTTCTATAACTTACACTGATTTAAGGAATAAAGTTGTTGTGATTCTCTTTAACCTATATTTTCAGTTTAATTCAACGATTCTTCTCGAGGATGAGCAATCTTAGATAGCTTCCCATAGATACTATTATATTGTGTTATACTAGCTATTGAGATGTATGGTTTACTTTTAGTTTCGCACAAACATTCCTTAGATAAATTATATTCAATCATCCATAATTTTTTTGTAAAGGTTCCTTACCTATTTGTAACTCCACATGGAGCTATACATTAATATTTTTATTCTTTAACTTCCAAAAAAATAGCTTAATAAGTCCCATTTATAAAAACAAACAATGAAAGAAATATGATTAAGTGGACTCGTTAGAAGTTAGATTGTGTTGTGATTCATCTATGTTAGGTCAGTAGATATTAGCATTTATGATAGTTTGATTTAGACTTCATTTAATGGTCCTGAAATTGATGCTTAATTTGCATAATGAGACTATGTATATGACTTTTTAACATAACTTGAGCTAAATTGGTGCTTATCAAGTAATTTTGTATTCTGATGTGATATGAAAAATTTATGAATAAAGTGAATATAAATAAATTCGCTTTATTGAATTTAATATAAATAAAGGGTCAAAGTCAAAGTTAATAGTGGTGTTTGCAGTCATTGGAAATGGTAACCAAGTAATTAGAGATATTCATAATAAATTATTTACCTTCACATAAAAAAATTATAATTTCAAACAAGGTCCTCACATTCCATAAAAGTAAAAAAGAAGTAAGTTTTTTTAATTATTTTTATATTGGTTATTAAATGATTAAGAGTAAAAGCTTTTTACTCATTTGTATTCATTATATATATAAAGTTAAATTATTTAAATTGAGTGGATTTTAAGGATGTTTTATTTATATTAAACTAAACTATAAATCAATGCAAGTATTTAGATACCAAAACAGTTGAGGAGTAATGTAGTTAAGTAGATTATGAAAACTTTTGTTACTTTAATGTATGTTTTGATTTATTTTTTTCCCCTAGAACTGAAACTTACTTAAGTTGAGAGTAATTGAGATTGATTTGTTTGAGGGCAAGCAAAAACCTAAAGTGTGTGGGTATTTGATGTACTAAAAAATGTATATATAACTCATTAGTAATTTGAATTGTTGTATGTATAAATTACATTGATTTACTCAATTTATGCTATATTTTTAGGTACATAAGTAGTTGTTTCCCTAGGATAACCTTTTTCATAAATTGGATAAGATTACAAGCAAAAATATGGAAACAATGCAAATTTTTCACAATTGTATGCTAGCTCGTGTTCATCTTGAAAAATTTTAAGGTGAAGACACAATCAAATATTACACTAGATAAAAGTGAGGGCATAAGGCAGGGAAAAGTTTCAAAGAGATACGTAGTCCAAAACATGGTTGGCCATGTTTTAACTTGTCAACCGATAAAGAAACATAGTAAATTCACAAGACATAGACGTGTGAAACCCCGATTCCATCTCTATAAAAGTTATAAAAGGTATTCTAAGACATGTCTTCTTTTTTTTTAGTTTCCGGTGTGTTCTAGGCGGGTCCCGATTATGGGAAGGCACCTTTAAGCCAGTCACACCAAACTAATCCCCGCTCAAGCCGGGTCCCAACTAAGACATGTCTTTTTCAAAAAACGTGGCACAATCAATCAGGGGTCGATTGCGTCCTTGGTTGTGTTGGCAACGAAAAATTCATTTAAAAAGCAATGGAAACCTATTTATCCAATTCCTCTCTCTAACGAAAAAGTTGGGATTCGTAGTTTATAGAGAAAACAACCGTACCTTTTAAAGACAACTTAGCAGTTGTTTTCTTTCGATCCATCCCAACAAATTAATTGAAATATAGAGATTTCATCTTTCCACTTTGATCACGTATTATATATGTTGGTGTAAATTAAAGATGATGTGTGACTTGACTACTTTTTTCTAATATATTTTTAAATAAGGAGAACCATAGATAATATTGTCTTTATTGATGTGATGATTAATGCAATTTTATTTACGAAATATTCCTATGGAATATCTTTAAATGGATTTAATTAATTTAAGCTAGTGATTAGATATAATATTAACATGCATGTGAATGATTCAAGAGAAACTGCTTGCTTGCGAGTAGACCACAATCCCAGATATTATTAGGTAGGAGATCATGTACGGGTTGCTAGAGATAGTCATACATAAATCTTCTAGTATTAGGTTTAAACCAAAATAACTTGATGCTGCATTCTTAAAAAAATATATAACTTAAGAATAGCATCTTTATAATCTAGGAATATATATTGGTTTAAATGTTAGACAACTTCTAAGTTCATTGAATCATGACTTAAGTCTTTATCTAGATATTTTATTTAATTTACTTTATTTTGTTCTTATTGCTTTGTTCCTTTGTTTAGATTTTATTTTATTTCAACAACAATCAATCCATTTATATTCTTTAACTTGTTAGTGGTAAGGAGTGTATTAAATCATTCTAACTTCCTCGTAAAAACAACACTCTATTAAAGCATTCTTAAGTTATCTAAATTTGAAAAAAAAATCAATTGATTAATTTATTAATAGGAATTGTAAGTCTTGAAAGAATATAATTTAAGTTAGTAACTCTTATTGATCCAAGAAATAAGAGGAATTCATTAAATCAAGTTAAAATTGAATGTAATAAAATCTTAAGGAACCTAGGTTAAGCTCATTCATTAAATTGATTACTCTTGACCAATATTTTAAAAAGCAGACCGGATATCGAACTGGTAAAAAAAAGGTTTAAGGTTCAACCGGTATTAAACTGCTATAAAACTAGTATATAATAAATAAAAAGTGAAAATTGAAAATTAGTCAATTTTTCGAGTATATTTTAATAATCTTTATTGTTATATATAATTAATTAATAATTTAATTTTTGTAAATTAATTATCGCATAATACAATTGCAAAACATAGTCAATTATCTGGTTTAGACAATCACTCGTCTATCGTGTGCAATTTCAACCATCAGTGCCTTGTACCTCGACGGTTACTAATATATTTCTCCATCCATAATTTCAACCCTTGCTTAATATTAAGTTAAACAAATTTCACACGTGTTTAACATTCTATTAATAATAGAATTCAAATAACATGTTTGAAAATAAATTTCATATTAAAATTAGTAATGGGCCATTACTAATTTTCCCATTTCGAAGTAATAGGTTAGACTGCCCGAAACCCCCTATTGGTAGCCTGAATTGTGATCGAGATTCGAACTGTTAGCTTGAACCCGATCGATCGAATCACCGCCACTTTCCACTCCAGTGCTCTGTCTTTTTCCCCTCTCAATAGATGTTCCAAAACTTTTCCAACAATTAACGAGAGAGCAACAATAACAAAATTTCAACTTCAGATGCTTCAATAGAACCAACATAAATCCGCTCAACAAAATATTACTTTTTCAATAGTAAACAATGAAATCCAATGAATGTTGATTTGAAATTCTTAACAAAAACAAAACAAAAATTATCACTCTTTACACATTTTCTTTATAATTTCTTCTCTTCTCTAAGAGCATATCCTTAAAGAAATTATAATTTCTTCTCTACTATATGTCATCAGTTTGGGATCTTGCACGTCAAAGTTTGGAGTGAGACGAATATAAAATGCTTTCAACGAATAGAGAACAAGAGCGAGGAGGTTAAAGAGTAAGCAGAATAATCTACCGAAAAACAGCCGACCACAATCGCTTTCAAATGCAACTGACATCTGCTGTCAAAAAATACTTTTTCGATTATAATATTCCTATCATGTTTCACTAAATCTCATCTACATATTTACGTAAACCCACGATATGATTTAATAGAACAAGTTTAAAATCTGAATAACTAGAACAGAAGATTTGACGTGTCAAAAAAAATGCAACTTTTTAATATGTAAAAAAGTTTAACCAGTGTAATATACATTTATGGGACCCACAAAAAGTTAATGAGAATGCATCTGTTATTCATGCAAATTAAGCCTAGTAACAATTCTAACAGCACTTTTTCGGAAGGTTCTCTTGATTTGCCCCCAAAATCACCATATTCCAAGATCAAATGAAGGAGGATTTTCAAGGTCTGTACTTTCTGGCTTTTCTTTCAAAATTATATCACTCTTTTGTACAGATGCCTCTGACCTGTGTTTGAGAAGTGAGGTAGCTTGTGCCTCCACAGCATCTAGGTCCAGACTCTCAAAAAATTGATCGTCAGAGAACATCTCACAATCAGCATCAGATTTGTTCACTGCGTCCTGATTCAATAATTTTGTTCCTGTTGCATTTAACAGCAAAGAGAATTCGTGGTCCAAGTTAGTTGCAGGGATGGACCCGGATTGACAATTAGTAAATTTTCGTTTCCTCGTATCTGCCTCATCATTTTCATTTTGTAAGCCAGCAATCACAGTAATCATTGCTACAGACGACTTTTCTGACTTTAATTGAAAGGATTCTGAAATGAGCGCAGCTGACTGATTTGGATGTTCAGTTTGCGGTGCCAGGAGAGAATATGATGACTTGACTGATGAATTCCCGGTTTGTTTTAAATTGCTTGCCGCAGTCCCACAATCAGGGGTAAAGGCAGCAGAACTTAATCTCCCAATTGGTGATTGGCTGAGCAAAGAATGCCTGCAAAAAAGAATTACTAAGAACTATCAATTCAAATCGTAACACTTGAAAGAAACTCAATATTCTAGAACTAATAACAATGAGGATATGCAAAGATGGATTCAAGGTGCTAAACTGCACTTTTAAGCACATGAATTTCGGGGTAAAATCATAATTCATTACCAGACTAAGAGATGCTGAGACGAACGTAAAGAGAAGGACAGGTTAATGGCAATCGCAAAGAGTACGTGGCATGACTATAAAGGAAGACAAGTAAATGGAAATGCCCATACACAAAAACTAGAGTTTCTCTTTTTGTAAGATTAAATATTAGTTCGGGGTGTAGTTGTCTAGTGCTCATGTTACAAATTTTGACAGCAATGAAGAAGAAAAGCTAATTTCAATATCAGCAATTCAAGCATAGATTTTAACTTTAAATTAGCATCAAAATTGAAATGCCTTTCTTGGTTTATGGTTTTTAAAATTACTGGAGGATGTACAATGAAAGTGGATACAATTTACTTGTGGGTGAAGATGTTTGTGCCCGTGAGAGAGAAACAGAGGGAGGGAGGTGGGAGAATCAAGAACCTATAGAATGCAGTCATGTCAACTCTACTAGCTTCCGATTGAGTACTTGTAATAGGATCTGTGCGATCATCTATAAAACTATCATCGTATGAACTGCTCTCTTGGACACAGTTCCCATCATCTGATTCTTCAACCACTAAGGATATCCTGAGCTCAACCGAAGACAAACCAAGATGAAAGATACCCAGTAAATGTAACTGCTTAAAATTTGAAAACATAAATTTTGTTTCCATGTCTGCAACACATCTCATAAGTACAAGTTACTCAGAAATTCCAAGATTTTGGCAGCATATAATTACTTATCCAAACAGAAACTTACTCAGCTTCTTCATCAACGAAGTCCCTGACATTGCCAAATTGCTTTCTCTTACCTGATTAAAGGTCAAGTTCCATATATTAGTGAGGAACATTGTCGTTTGATGCTACAAACACATTACAACTGGTACATCCACTGAGTGAATAGACTCACAGTAAATGGAAATACAGAAAAGTTTTAACCAGTAAATGATTTTTAGGGGGAAGACCTCCATGCATGAGACTATTCAAGTTACCTTTTCCTTGCTTAATTTGGCTTGGACATGTATCACAGAAACATCTTTCAAGGTTAGTAATTGGGACTAAGGAATTGTCTAATCTGTTAGGGTCCACATGATTCACCAGGTCACTTATTTTGCGGAGTCTTTTGAACTTGCGTACTTGTTTGACATTATCTGACTTTTCTCCTGAACTCAATAGCCAATCTTTGATATCGGTATTCTGCGTACCATTTGGAAAAGGAGTACTAGTTTCCTCAGCAATTGGAGAAATTGAAGTACATCCCCTTTTCACAGAGGGATTTTTCACCTCAAGTAAAGGGGTTTGACTTTCATCACTATCAGGATGAACTAAAATATTTCCTTGACAGGGGCTACCATCAACATAAGTTTGATTTATACTTGTCCGCTTTACCAACATTTCACCACTGCAATTAGCAGAAGAAATGAGCTCTGGAGCAAGAGACCCTCTTTCTTTACCATTCAGTGGTCCTGAAAAACCAAAGTTCCAGGATGAGCATTAATTGCACTGTGTCACAGTTGCAGCAAAAAATAAGTTCAAAATCAACAATAAGATTAATTTTCACCATCACTGATCGGAGACTCTGGAACAACACCAATTTCAATCATATTTGTTAGTCGGGAACTCAGCTCAATGTCTCCAAAATTGTCCTCACATATGTCAGCCTGCAGATTTAGTCCCATGTTCCCAGACAATTGAATTCTTCAATTATACACTCTCTCTCATTAATTTAATTGATTTTCTTTAAAATTAAAGCAATACTAACTTTCTTAACCTGATCGACCATTTCCTTTTGATGTCCATAAGTGTTGGCTGATCTTGATGCCGTCAAACAAATGCCGTTTCTGTATTGTGTCTGAACAATTTCTACATTTGTAGCAACTTTT
The DNA here is from genome assembly GCA_026284645.1 of Erythroxylum acuminatum. Taxonomy (NCBI): domain Eukaryota; kingdom Viridiplantae; phylum Streptophyta; class Magnoliopsida; order Malpighiales; family Erythroxylaceae; genus Erythroxylum; species Erythroxylum acuminatum. Next base: position 11,865,581 of record JANKOD010000001.1, read on the forward strand.
TCGTGCATACTTGATTCTTTTTGATGTTGAGCCCAATTCTCCAAGGAGTAAGAAATCTGTTTCAAGGTATCTGTCGTGCCGGTAGTAGCAATTGTAAACTTAGAATCTGATGCTTCTTTTGAAGGAAGTAAGGGTACAGATAAGGTTACTTGATCAACAGCATCAACAGATTTGAAGTCTGAACCAAAAGTACATGAATGAGCAGAAGAATCTTGATCATTGAAACTCGAAAAGTTCTGCTTCTTGGCTATCATGCTCCTCATAGGTAACAATTCAGAATTTCCTACATCCTGTGCTGAATTGGCACTTAGAGAACCGTCCTGATGTACTGAATCTGTAATAACATTTCAGGAACTTACAAATAACGAGATTGCATTTTGCTACAAAAGATTCACCTATTGGAATGCTCCAATTTTTTGTGTCAAAAGGTTAGAGAGAAAGTATAGTGGGAATGGGGAGAGTAAGAAAAGCATTTTCAAGGTTAACAGCAAATACCCCAAAAGGAACGAAAGTACACAACTGAGGACAAACAACTTAAAATTTATAAAAGGAACAAGAAATAATAGACAACTCATTTTCGAGCCTTAATTTGGTGGGATGAAAAAGAATTGGATTTAGTACAACTATCACTGTTCATGTAACTGTTCACATGGAAAAAGATATATGAGAGCAATTTGTTATTTGTCAAGATCTTTTACGCTTAAGTTTTTCTTACTATAAAGGAACTTGAAAGAATTTATTTCATGTTGTTCTAGTTTGAGTCCTCATTAGAATAGTATTCAACTTCTAAATGTTTCCATATTCAATTAATAGTAGAGTAAATTTCTTTGTGAATTCTGAATTTTCATATTAGGTCTGGTACTTTCTCCTAGGATTCTTACACCCAAGGGAGTAATTCCTAACCATAATCCTTTGGTGTAATTCCTTCTTTATAAATTCCACCAACGTATTCTGAAATTAGAATGCAGCTCCAGCAGCAAAGATTTTCAATTTATACAAGCTCTATCAAATACTCGTACTCTTTATCAGTATACTATATGTGAAAATGAAGTATATAATGTAAAAGAAATAAGCTGAATTTAATGAATGATTGTATATCTAGCGGCTAGTCAAATTCACCACTTAGTGTCTTGTTTTCATTTGACAAGACAGAAAGTTCACAAAATCCATTACTTTCCTTACAAGCCATTTTTTGGTCCATACCTTCTGCACCATTGACCTCTTTTCCAATGACACCTTCTGCAAAACACTTAACTGATTCAACTTCATCCTGCATTCATAAGGAACACATACATAAACACAATCAACATATTAAAAGAAGAAAACAAGCAATACACAAGTTGAAGGCAAACCTCAGAGGACTCTGAATCGCCTTTAAGAAAAGATAACCCTTGCAAATGTTGAATTGCTTCATTTAGCATATTTGTCCTGTGACAATGCATTACTTTATGCACTCTAGATGGAAATGCTTGGAAATGAGGAAAGGCAATTAGTGATGGTCTCCCAGTATTTCCACTTTTAGGGTGGAAATACCTAGCAATTAACTCATCCTCTATACCAGTTAGTTTCTGTTTGTATTTAGGAATTTGAATAGCAAAATCATCTTTCACTTTCTTTCCATGAGGAACATATTGTTCAATTGACATCTCCACAAACCGGACTTCTGGCTTGAAAATATGAGGAATCTGGATGAAATACAATAATTTCAAGCCATGAGAAGTAGGTTGCACGTGAGCAGAGACATGTATGAAGACTTTATAATAGCTCTCACCATTCTTGGGCTAGAATGGAAATTGAAGCTATTTATCCCTCCATTATGCATGTGTTTCCTGATTGTTCTGCTGTTTGCTTGCTTTCTTGTATAACCCTTTAACTCTGACCCTTCACAAGCTAAAACTAGTACTACGTTGTCAAGGAATCGCAAGCAGAAGTTAGAAAGAATAAAACTAGAAAGAGAGAGCGCTTTCGACCAAATGAATAAACTTTATATTTGAGAAACTACATTGGCAAGATTCTATAAGCAATTGATCAAAGGATATCAACTCGCCCATCATGTTTCCTTCCAGTTCTCCCCATGCGCTGAATCATTCTCAATGGTGAAATATTAGCATCAAAACATATTACGAGATCCACTTCCATGATATCAAGACCTTCTTCACCTATTGATGTGGCAACAATGACATTGTAACCACCAGCTCGAAATTTCTGCAGAAAAGTGCTGTAAGAAAATGCGAAGGGAAGCAAAAAAAAAAAAAGTGGAATGAATACCTAAACTAGGACAAGCGTATATAAACTAGGGGTTGCTAAAGCTTGAAATTAAGGCTGAAAGTATCAAAACAATGGATTGGGTTGAGGAAAACTAATGAAAACAATGGACTGGGGTCGAGGAACCACACCTGGGGTTAGGACTCACTATTTATCTAAGAATCACTCTAGGAAATAGAAAGCTTCACATGTTCACATCTGAAAATCTCAAAATTCATTTAAAAATGATCCACCTCATCTAACACTTAAGTACAACGTAAAAAATATTCTAATCTAACTACAACTCTATTTCATAATTAAGACTAAACTCTAATTAGATTGTTACTAAAACTAATCCACTAAAGTAACAAGGTACACGACTAGAGAACAGGAATAATTCATACAATCATTTCATTATTTATATTTATACACACACACACACCCATCTGCAAATATGTGTATCCTCTATAACTATTATATTCCTCATACTACAAATGAAATATTTTACTTTCCAAGATAGTGAAATATTGATCTTTATAGCCTAGAGATTCAAATTATTTTAGACTTTCTAATATTGCACCTCAAGTTGATGAAAATATGTCTATCATTCTCATCTTGCCAATTAATGATTTGAATACCTAAATTAGCATTGCCGTAGTCAACACATTCCTTTTATAAAACTTCAGTCAATCCTCATATCCTTCACATGATCATATTCTATTCAATTGTTAATAATGCTTATAGTTGACCCGCCATCACTATACAACATAGTTGGATAGGTAAGTATCACTTGTAAATCCTCCATCAACATTTCCAGCTCAATATTCCTTAGATGATTAGCCTAAATTTTGCTTTAGCACTACTACATGTAATTAAGGACTACTCACTTCTCCATATCCAAATTGCCCAATAACTCGACCCAATATATAATGTTAACTTGCTGCCCATATCCTGAGACATCTTCTCCTTCCAACCCAAATCATGTCCAATCTAGTTATGGAAATTCTGGAACATCTGAGAATCTGTCTCTTCTAATCACAAGTCATAAACTCAATGGACAGAACTATCTTCAGTGGTCTCAATCTGTTCGGATGTTCATCTGTGGCAGAGGAAAAGAAGATTACCTGACTGGAGAAGTTCCCATTCCTGAGAAAACTGATCTGAACTACAAGAAGTGGAAGGCCGAAAATCATCAAATCATGTCATGGCTCATAAACTCCATGAACGTGGATATTGGAGAAAATTTTCTTCTATATGAAACGGCTCAAGAAATATGGGAGGCAGTGAGAGAAACTTACTCCAGTTCTGAAAATACTTCAGAACTCTTCGCGGTGGAGATGGTGCTTCATGATCTTCGTCAAGGAGAATTAACGGTAACTCAGTATTTTAATATTCTAATTCGTCATTGGCAGCAATTAGATATGTTTGAGTTTTATGAGTGGAAGTGTCCGGAGGACAATGGATTATATCGTAAGATAGTGGAGCAAAAAAGGATTTTTAAATTTCTGCTTGGTCTGAATAAAAGTTTAGATGATGTTCGAGGGAGAATCATGGGAACCAAACCTCTCCCAAGTCTCCGAGAGACATTTTCAGAAGTTCGCCGGGAAGAAAGTAGGAAGAAGGTAATGCTAGGCAGTCAGCTGCCACCTCCAAACCCAGATGGGTCTGGGTTTGTTACTCATAGATCGCGATCTCCAGCACCAACAGATAATTCCCAGCCAAGAAAGGGACGGCCTTGGTGTGACCACTGCTCTCAACTAGGTCATACAAGGGAGACATGTTGGAAGTTACACGGAAAACCGGCGGACTGGAAGCAAAAAAGATCAGCCAAAGATAGCCGTGCAAACTCAGTCAATGTCATTGCAGAACAGCAGTGCACAACCGAATCCAGTCCCTTCACCAAGGAGCAACTAGACATGCTGAAATTGTTGTTGAACAACAACACTCTGACAAAGCAACCTACTGCTGAACCAGCAACAAGTTTACATGCCAAGTCAGGTAAATTACAATCAAAACAGTGGATCATTGACTCAGGAGCATCAGATCATATGACAGGAGATGGGACACTTTTCTTTGATTATCAACCATGTCACCGTAATCTCACGGTGAAGATTGCTGATGGCACTTTATCTAAAGTGGCCGGGACCGGATCAGTTCAAATATCACCTGGAATCACTCTTAAATCTGTGCTTTATGTTCCTAATCTTGATTGTAATCTGATTTCCATCAGTAAATTGACTCGTGATAACCAATGGTTAACAACATTCTTTCCAAATGGGTGTGTTTTTCAGGAATTGGGTTCGAAGAGGAAGATTGGCAGTGCTGAGATGTGTCATGGACTATACCTCCTCAAGCCACCTGAATTTCGACAGGCCCTAGTAGCTGATACAAGTCTATCTCCTTCTATTTTGAGTCAATCTAGTGTCAATAAAGACAGTGAGATTATGATGTGGCACTATCGGTTAGGACATCCTAATTTCTTATATCTTGGAAAGTTATTTCCCCATTTGTTCATCAATAAAAATCCAAAATTTTTCAAATGTGAGATATGTCAACTTGCAAAGCATACTAGATCTGTCTATCCAGGAATTCCTTACCAACCTTCAAAACCTTTTTCCCTTGTTCATAGTGATATTTGGGGACCTTCAAGAGTAAAAAACATTAACGGAGCACGGTGGTTTGTGATCTTTGTTGATGACCATACAAGACTTACGTGGGTATACCTCATGAAAGAAAAATCTGAAGTTGACAGAATATTCCAAGCCTTCAATACCATGGTTCAAACTCAATTTGGCTCAAAAATCCAAATCCTAAAGTCTGATAATGCTAGGGAATATTTCCACTATGTACTGGGAGAATATCTATCTAAGCAAGGGATAGTCCAAGTAAGTTCATGTGTCAATACTCCGCAACAAAATGGAGTTGCGGAGAGGAAAAATAGACATTTGTTGGAAGTAGCCCGCTCTATCATGTTCTCCACTAACGTACCAAAATACTTATGGGGGGAAGCTATCCTTACTTCGGCATATCTCATCAATAGGCTACCATCTCGAGTTCTTCAGTTTCAAACACCTCGTCAAGTCCTTATTAATCTCTTTCCTCATACTCGGTTTCTATTATCTAACCTGCCTCCAAAGGTATTTGGATGCTCAGCCTTTGTTCATGTCTATCCACACAATAGAAGCAAACTTGATCCACGATCCACAAAGTGTCTTTATTGGTTACTCCACAAACAAAAAGGGGTATAAATGCTTTTGTCCCACTACTCGGAGAATATTTGAAACCATGGATGTTACATTCTTTGAAAAAAGTTCTTTCTTTTCCAAGACTGAAATTCAGGGGGACACCACAACAGAATTTCAATCTTGGAGTTCGGATTCCTTGCTTGAACAAAATTCCCCACTTGCTCCAAGTCATCAGCCACCAAACTCAAAATCTATTCCAAGTCAGCCTACGTTTCCAAGTCAGTCTACATTTGAACATCCCTCCTTGAATCAAACTTGTGAGTCGATTCACTGTGTACCTAATTTGTCATCTTCACCAGTATGTCCTAACAAACCTGCACCTAAATCAACAACTAGGAACTACAGGTTTACTCAAGAAAGCAGAGGCAAGCTCAGAAGGAGGTTGAGCTCATGACACATTTCACACCTGTCCAAGATTTTGAAGCAGATCCAACAACTGTAGAAACTCACACAGGAGGAAAGAATGAGCAAGAATAGGAGGAGATTTGGAACTGCCCATTTCCCTAAGGAAAGGTACTTCGACATGTACTCAACATCCAATTAAAAATTTTATTTCCTATGGGAATTTGTCAAGGACTTATCAAGCCTTTCTCCCAAGACTGGATGAAGTTCGAACTCCAGCTAATATTCAAGAGGCCCTTGGTCATCCAGGTTGGAAACAAGCAATTCAAGAGGTGATTATTGCTTTGGAAAGAAATGGTACATGGTCTATTACAGATCTTCTACCAGGAAAGAAAGCAATATGTTGCAAATGGGTATTCACTGTGAAGCACAAGGCAGATGGAAGCATTGAAAGGCTTAAGGCGTGGTTGGTTGGCCGGGGTTTCACCCAATCCTATGGAATTGATTATCAAGAGATGTTTGATCCAGTTGCGAAACTTAATACTATTCGGATACTTCTGTCCTTAGCTGCAAACTTAGACTGGTCACTTCATCAATTGGATATCACTAATGCATTTCTAAATGAGAATCTCGAGGAGGAGGTCTACATGGAGATTCCATTTAGGATCCAGAAGAATCATCGTAGTGGAAAGGTGTGTAAACTATTGAAATCTTTATATGGATTGAAGCAATCTCCAAGAGCATGATTTGGACGATTCTCAAAGTCAATAAAAGGACACGGTTTTACCCAATGCCAAGCTAATCACACATTGTTTGCGAAGCGTTCCTCAGTAAATAAGTTGGTTGTATTTATTGTCTATGTGGATGACATCATTCTAACTGGAAATGATATAGAAGAGATAGCAAGGATCAAACAGGCATTGGCTGAAGATTTTGAAGTCAAAGATCTTGGTCCTCTTCAGTACTTTCTAGCAATGGAAGTGGCCCGATCAAGGAAAGGTATATTTGTTTCATAACGCAAATACACCTTAGACTTACTAAGGAAACTGGTATGCTTGGCCGTAGAGCAGCAAGCATTCCAATGGACTCCAAGAAAAAGCTCGGGCGTGAAGGAGTCCCAATGGATAAAGGGAGATACCAACGTCTGGTAGGGAAACTCATCTATCTTTCCCATACTCGACCAGACATTGGTTTTGCAGTGAGCACAGTTAGTTAGTTCATGAACAATCCGATGGAAGAACACATGGAGGCAGTATACCAGATTCTCAGGTATCTAAAGAGGACTCCTGGAAAGGGGTTACTATTTAAAAAGACTAACTACCGAGATGTAATGTTGTACTCTGATGTAGACAGGGCAAGGAGTCAGATAGATAGCAGATCAACTACAGGTTATTGTTCCTTTGTATGGAGAAATGTTGTGACTTGGCGAAGTAAAATACAGTATGTCGTCTCCAGGAGTAGTGCTGAATCAGAGCTAAGAGTACTTGCAGTTACAGTTTGTGAAGGGATATGGATCAAGCAAGTAATGGCAAAAATGGGTATAGAATTTGAAAAGTCTGTGAAGCTCAAATGTGATAACCAAGCGGCCATCAGTATTGTAAAAGATCCAGTTCATCAAGATCGAACCAAGCATGTTACGATTGATAGACATTTCATTGCAGAGAAGATAGAGAATTCTGAAGTACAAGTAATATACACTCCAACTCGAGAGCAGTGTGCAGAAATTCTAACGAATGCTCTTCAAGGGCCTAACTTTGAGAGATTATATAGCAAGCTAGGCATGTACAACATGCACAACCCAACTTGAGGGGGAGTGTTTAGGAGTTAGTTTCTTATTTTGTAGATATTAGGAAATCAGTCCTTATTGTCTTTATTGTGTTACTATTTTATAGGTGATAGTTTCCTTATTTAGTTATGTAGAAGTGTGAATATATATCATGTACCAATTCTGATTTCAAATAAGAAGATTAAGTCATCCAGAATCTTCATTCAAAAATTAGGACATCTTAGTTTTCCATATCTTAACATTTATTTCCTGAATTGTTTAAACAAATTGATTGCCCAAGATTTCATTGCAAAGCTTGTCATTTAGCTAAAGATATGTTTCTTTTCCAATAAAATCTTATTCAACTTCAAAACTATTTTCATAATGATGTTTGGGGCCCATCCAAAGTTAATACACTTTTTGGCAAAAAATGGTTTCTTACATTTATTGACGACCATACAAAAGTATGATGGGTTTATTTGTTGGCAAGAATCTAAAGTTGAACAATGGTTTAAAAAGTTTTTCGTTAAGATTGAAAATCAATTTCAAACAAAAATTGACATTCTAAGGACCAATAATGGGACAAGATATTCCAACAAGTATTTAGGAACATTCCTTCAAGAAAAAGGTATTATTCACCAATCCACTTGTCATGATACATCACAACAAAATGGTATTGCCGAAAGAAAAAAAATAGACATTTACTTGAAGATAATTGGCACTCATGTTTTTCAATGAATGTTCCTAAATATCTCTGGAGTAATGCACTCTTGACTGCTTGCTACTTAATAGAATGCCATCTCAAGTTTTGAAAATTGAAACACCTTTACAGGTACTAAAAAATTCCTTTACTACTTCTAGGATAACCACTGATCTTCCATTAAAAGTGTTTGGTTGCACTTGTTATGTGCATGTGCCACATATTCTTCAGTCAAAACTAAATGCAAAAGCTGAAATATGTGTTTTCATTGGCTATGCATCTAATAAAATGGGCTACAAATGTTTTAATCCAGTCACAAAGAAAATTTTTGAAAGCATGGACATAAGCTTTGTTAAAGATCAAACTTATTTCCAAATAAATTTCCTCAAGGGGAGAACATATTAGAAGAAAATTATTTTTACGAAACTTAACCTATTCCAAAAATATCTATGCCTTTAGTTGAAAATATGAAAACTAATGGCAGTTATCTTAATCCTACTTTGCCAGCTATTATTTTACCAAAGAGAGGAGAAGTACTTCACTGAATGATGGTTCTACAACTCAGAGTAACCTTCCTTCTAATTCTATTCCTCCTCAATCTGTTGATTTACCGAATTTTTCTTCATCTAATCTTGATCTTCCAATTGCATTAAGAAAAGGAACCCGAACATGCACTAAACATCCTATTGTACAATAATTATCATATGAAAAAATGTCAAATACTCATAGAGCATTTGTGTCCAGGATTTCTAACCTGTCTGCTCCAAGGGCTGTTCAGAAAGCATTGGTTGATCCGAATTGAAAATTAGTTATGATGGAAGAAATGAATGCTCTTAGAAAAAATAATACTTGGAGTGTCATTGACCTACCTAAAGACAAGAAGACAGTTATGTGCAAATGGGTGTTCACATTAAAGTGTAAAGCTGACGGAAGTGTCAAAAGATACAAAGTGCGACAGGTAGCAAAAAGATCTACTAAAGCTCATGGTATTGACTACCAAGAAAATTTTACTCCTATTGCTAAAATTTTCTATCAAAATAATTCTTTCTCTTGCAGTCAATCTCAAGTGGCCACTTCACAATTTGATATTAAAAATACATTTTTGAATGGAGATTTGCAAGAAGTATATACGGATCTACCACCCGAATTTGAAGAAAAACTTAGAAGAGACAAAGTGTGCAAACTAAAAAAATGCTTTATATGAACTAAAGCAATCGCCTAGAGCCTGGTTTGAGTGTCTTGGAGATGTTATTAGGAGACATGGATTCTCACAAAGCCAAGATGATCACAACTTGTTCTACAAACATTCCATCAAAGGTAAAGTGGCTATCTTGATAGTATATGTAGATGACATAATTGTGACTGGGGATGATTCCCTTGAGATCAATAAGAGGAAACTTGAGGCTGAGTTTGATATCAAGTCCTTGGAAAAGCTAAAATATTTCCTTGGAATAGAGTTCACAAGATTCAAGGAGCGAACTTTTGTCAACGAACGCAAATATGTACTTGATTTGCTCAAACAAATGGGAATAACAAGATGTAAGGGAGCAAATACTTCAACCGAGCCTAATGTAAAATTGAAAACAATAGCAGCTAGTGAAGTAGTGAACCGAGATTGTTATCAAAGATTAGTTGGGGGACTAATCTATTTGGCCACACTAGACCTAACATAGCTTTTGCATTTAGCGTTGTAAGACAATTTGTGCATTCACCTAGACCTACTCACTTTTGAGATACCTCAAAGGGACTCTAGGCAAAGGACATTTTTTTCAAAAATAGAGGTCATTTTTAGGTAGAAGCCTATGTTGATGTAGAATGGGCAGGCAATGTGAATGATAGATGATCCACTTCAAGTTATTACACTTTTGTAGGGGAAATTTGGTTACTTGAAGAATTGAAGAACAAAGTATGGTGGCAAAGAGCAATGTTGAAGGAGAGTTTTGCTCTGTGGCTCATAGATTTTGTGAAGTATTATGGATCAAAAGACTCCTAGAAGAGTTCAAGATTCCTATACCAATGCCTATCAAAGTCCATTGCGATAACCATAGTAGTTAATAGCGCGCGATAGCGGCGCTATTGCGGCGGAGCGGCGCGGAGCGGCACCAACCAGCTCCAGACCCCCTTGTAGCGGAGCAGTTTGGTGTCGCGGTAAAAGCAGCGCTAAAGCGGCCGCGATTTGCGGCAGATCGCGGATTATAGCGGCCGCTATTTCATTCTGCCGGAATAGTCACCGGAATCTGCTCCGGTGACCATCTCCTCCTGCAAC
>JANKOD010000001.1:11876242-11892087 GCA_026284645.1 Erythroxylum acuminatum
TGTTTGTCTATAACCATGATCCCAAGAAATCCAAACTAGATCCTAAAGCTATCAAATGCATCTTTGTTGGATACTCTGGAACCCAAAAGGGATATAAGTGCTTTGATCCAACATCTTGGAAATTTTTTACCTCTATGGATGTTACATTTTTTGAAGTTAAACCTTATGATAGCCACGCTCATCTTCAGGGGGAGTATTTCAGTGAGGAAGATGAGAGGTCTAGTGAAGAAAAAACTGAGATGTTGAATCTAGAAGGACCAACAGTAGAAAAGCTTACTAGTCAGGGGGAGAAAAAGGAAAATCAGGGGGAGAAAAAAGAAAATCAGGAAGAAGACAATGTTGAGAAGGAAGCAAGAAGTGAAGAGCAGAAAACATTCCAAGGTGCAGTATATAGCAGGGGAGCAAGGGAAGTAATCTTCGATACAACCTTATAATCTCCGAATTTGAGTCCTGACATCTCACAATATGAGAAGTTGCTAGTACCCAACCAGGTAACTCGAACGATCTCCCTGGTGATATTTTTCTTCCTATTGCCATGAGAAAAGAGAAAAGATCATGCACACAATACCCTGCCTCTAACTTTGTCTCTAATGCAAACTTGTCTCCAACTTTTTTTACCTTTATTTCCACACTAACCAGCGCAGAAATTCCAAACAATGTACATGATGCTCTGGCTGTTCCTGAGTGGAGGTAGGTTGTTTTGGAAGAATTAAAGGCCCTGGAAAAGAATGGCACGTGGGAGAGAACAGACCTGCCAAGCAGAAAAAAGTTGGTTGGATGCCGGTGGATATTTACCATTAAATACAATGCAGATAGTTCAATAGAAAGATTTAAAGCTCAGTTGGTGGCAAAGGGTTACACTCAAACATTTGGGGTGAACTATACTGAGACATTCTCTCCAGTGGCAAAATTGAACACTGTCAGGGTTCTATTATCAGTGGCTGCATTGCTTAGACAAGTTTAAGTGGCTGTAAGCCTTGTGATACACTAGTGGAACTAGGAAAGAAACTTGAACAACCAGAAAATGGCGTTTCAATAAACAAGGAGAGGTACTAGAGGCTAGTTGGGAAGTTAATTTACTTATCTCACACCAAACCAGATATAACATTTGCAGTGAGCTTAGTAAGCCAATTTATGCATTCACCATATGAAGAACACTTAGAAGCAGTTTTTCATAATTTTGAAATATCTGAAGGGATGTCCCGGCAAGGGATTGTTTTTTTAGAAGAAAGAAGAAAGAAGCAGCATAGAAGTTTATACGGGTGCAGACTATGCTGGCTCAATCACTGACAAAAGATCAACATCAGGCTACTGCACCTATCTATGGGGAAATATGGTGGCATGAAGAAGTAAAAAGCAAAATGTAGTGGCTCAGAGTAGTGTGGAAGCTGAGTACAGGGCTATGGCTCAAGGAGTGTGAAGTCTTGTGGCTCAGAAGAGTTATGTCTGAGTTAAACTTGGAAGTTAAGCCTCCCATGAAGTTGTATTGTGACAATAAGGCAACCGTTAATATTGCACACAATCCAGTACTTCACGAAAGGACAAAGCATATATAAGCACTTTATCAAGGAAAAATTGGAAGATGGAAGCATATGTATTCCGTTTGTTCCTACTAAAGAACAGAGAGCAGATGTCTTCACAAAGGGGTTGTTAAGACAACCATTTGAAGAGCAAATTGGCAAGTTGGGCATGATAGACATCTTTGCACCAACTTGAGGGGGAGTGTAGACAATCCCGTAATTGTAGATAATCTGATAATTAAGGGATTATTCTTAAAGATTATTCTTAACTGTAATATCTAGCTATATTAGGATTATTTCCTAATAAGGAGTCTTCCTAAATTGTACCCTAGCTCTATATAAGGACCTACGGGTCTATAGCATAATAAGATAACAATCTTCTTCATACATCTAAATTATTACAGTTTATGCAATGCACCTGCTACTTTTCAAAAATGCATGATGATCATATTTTCTTATTATGCTGAGAGGATTATTGAAGTCTTTATGGATGATTTTACTGTGTATGGTGATTCCTTTGATCATTGTTTAGGAAACTTGCCTCTAATCTTGACAAGGTGCATGGATACTAACCTTGTTTTGAACTATGAAAAATGTCATTTTATGGAAGAACAAGGGATAGTTTTTGGGCATGTGGTTTTTGAATGTGGCTTAGAGGTTGATAAATCTAAGATAGATATTATCTTGTCCTTGCCTTACCCCTCCTCTGTGAGGGATGTTCGATCTTTTCTTGGACATGCAGGCTTCTATCGCAGGTTTATCAAGGATTTTAGCAAGATAGCCGCGCCCTTATGCAAGTAGCTAGCCAAGGATGCCGAGTTCATCTTCTCCCAAGAGTGCAAGGAAGCGTTTGCCTTGTTGAAAAAGAAGTTGGCAATGGCACCCATCATCCAACCACCTAATCGGGAGCTTCCTTTTGAGATTATGTGTGATGCCAGTGACTATGCTGTTGGAGCCATTCTTGGGCAATGTATAAGGAAGTTTTTGCATGTGATTGCTTATGCTTTTAAGGCATTGGATGAGGCTCAGTGCCATTACCATACAACTGAGAAGGAATTGTTTCCTCTTATGTTTGCTCTTGAAAAGTTTCGGTTATACTTGCTTGGCACAAAAGTTGTTGTTTTCACAGATCATGCAGCTCTTAGGTATCTCTGGAAGAAAAAGGAGACCAAGTCATGCCTTATCAGCTAGGTTTTGTTCCTACAAGAGTTTGACCTTGAGATTAAGGACAAGAAGGGAGCTAAGAACCTTGTTGCTGATCACTTGAGCCGACTCAATGCCAAGGGAGTTGATGTCATTCCTGTCAAGGAGGCCTTTCCTGATGAACAATTGTATTCCATACTCCATGGTATGCTGATTTAGTTAACTTTTTGGTTATTAATGAGCTACCCTCAGGTATGTCTAAATCCCATAAAGATAAATTTCGTGTTGATGCTAAGTATTATTTGTGGAAGTTCTATGTTGATCAAGTTATTAGGAGATGTGTGCCACAAGATGAGTTTAATTCCATACTTGCTTTCTGTCATACTTATTCTTGTAGTGGTCATTTTGGTGCCAAGCGCACAGCTCATAAGATGCTTGAATGTAGTTTCTTTTGGCCTTCATAGTTTAAAGATGCATTCCACTTATGTAAACCATGTGAAAGATGTCAAAGAACTGGTAACATAACTCAAAGAGATTAGATACCACAAACTACCTTGATTTTTTAGTGAGATATTTGATGTTTGGGGTATTAATTTCATGGGTCCTTTTCCCTCTTCTTATGGCTATCTTTATATCTTGCTTGTTGTGGATCATGTATCTAAATGAATTGAGGCTATTCCTACTAGAACTAATGATGCTAAGGTTGTTGTTGGATTTGTTAAGGCTAACATCATTGACAGGTTTGGCATTCCCAAAGCAATAATCAATGATAAGGGGATCCACTTTTGCAACCGATCCTTTAAGGCCATGTTGAATAAGTACCACGTTTTTCACAGAACTAGCACGACATACCATCCTCAAACAAGTGGCTAAGCTGAAGTTTCTAACCGTGAGATCAAGTCTATCTTGAAGAAGACAGTGCAACCTAGTCGAAAGGATTGGAGTCTTAGATTGGGAGATGCATTGTGGGCTTATAGAATAGCTTACAAGACCCTTTTAGGAATGTCACCCTATAGGATGGTTTATGGGAAAGCTTGTCACCTTCCAGTAGAACTTGAGCACAAACCGTTTTGGGCCATTAAGCAATGTCACTTAAACTATGATGAGGCTGGAAATTTTAGGAAGTTACAATTGCAAGAATTGGAGGAGATAAGGAATGATGCCTACGAGAACACAAGGGTACAAGAAGAAGTCGAAGGCAGTCCATGACAAGATGATTAGTAGGAAGGAGTTTCATGTGGGTCAAAAAGTTCTCTACCAATCACTCCTTCACCTCTTCCTATTCGATCTTCTGGGAATTAAGTCTCGACGTTCTATTTTTCCCTTCTTTAAGTCTACATGTAGCTTGCATTAAAACCATCAAAAACTTTCTGCTCTTCTTCTCATCTTCTCACAACACGCACTTGCACTCACTAGGATAATTTAATTAACCTAACTTTGCTTAATTGTCGCATGCATCTTAGCATTTTAAAAGTAGTATAACGTGATCATTCACCTTAGTTTTTATCTTGCAGTCAATTTCTATTTTCTGCTTGACATTCACCCATGCTTTGCTTGAAAGTTAAAAAAAAAAAAACCTTCCTTGTGTTTTGATCTCTGTGGGACGATACCCTTGCTTCACTATACTACAAATCAATTTAAGTAGGGGATTAAATTTGTAGGCTAACAACAACCTATCAAGAACTAGAACAAAGGAATAGGTATTACACGCTTTTCGCTTTACAATGTCGTATAATATATAGACTTTACAAGTTTCTATTCTAGGAATCTATAGTTGTACATGATAAGGTCCTGATTTGATTTAGATAATTATAGTACATGATATGTATCATGATCTGATTTAGCTAACCAATTGGATTCAAATATTCACCCAAAATATCTCTCAACACTCCCCCTCAAGTTGGTCTAAAAATGTCTTGCATGATCAACTTGCCAACTAGATCATTAAACTGCTTCTTAAGTAACCCTTCTATGAGAATATCAGCCACGTGTTGAGAAGTATGAACATATAGAATGTAGATGGTGCCATTTTCAATTTTCTCCTTAGTACAGTGTTTGTCAACTTCTATATGTTTTATCCTGTCGTGTCAGACAAGATTACATGCAATTGAAATTGCACGCTTTATTATCACAATATACCTTCATAGGAATATAACTAGAAACCTTCAGCTCCTCCAGTACCCTTTTTAACCATAAAGCTTCACAAATTCCATGAGCTAAAGACCTAAACTCAGCGTTTGCTACAACGATTTGTTTCTTGCTTCGCCAAGTTACCAAATTCCCTCCAACAAATGTACAGTAACCTGAAATAGACCTTCTATCAACAGAGTTTCCTACCTAGTTAGCATCAATGTATACTTCTACATGGAGATTGTTCCTTTTCTAAAACATCAGGCCCTGTCCAGGAGTACCTTTTAGATATCTTAAGATCCTATACACTGCATCAAAGTGTTCTTGACCTGGTGAATGCATAAATTAACTTATCAAACTCACAACAAATGTTATATCAAGTCTAGTATGAGACAAATATATCAATCTTCCAACAAGTCTTTGGAATCGGTCTTTATCAACAATTTCTTCAGGTTTAGCAAGAGTGAGTTTGACATTAGATTCAATTGGAGTTTCTGCAAGTCTATAGTCGAGTAGTCCAGTCTCATTGAGAAGATCTAGAATATACTTCCTTTGATTCACAAAGATGCCTTCCTTTGATCTAGGAAATTCCATACCTAGGAAGAACTTCAGAGGTCCTAGATCTTTAATTTCAAATTCCCGAGCTAGCTTCATCTTCACCTCTTAAGTTCTTCAATATCATCCCCAGTTAGAATCATATCATCCATGTATACAATAAGGATAGAGAGTTTACCTTCCTTAGATCCCCAGTAGAACATGGTGTTATCTGCTTGACTTTGACAGTAACCATAGTTTTTCACAGCCTTCGCAAATCTGTCAAACCATGACCTTGGTGACTACTTCAAACCATATAAAGCTTTTCTTAGCTTGCACACCTTATTCTTCCCATAAGTCTCTTCAAAACCTGGAGGTAGGCGCATGAACACCTTCTTATCAAGGTCTCCATTTAAGAATGCATTCTTGAGATCAAGTTGAAGTAATGCCCAGTCAAAATTCACAGCCAAAGATAAGAGAATCCGTATAGTATTTACCTTGGCCACTGGAGCAAACGTTTCTTGATATTCAATACCATATGTTTGAGTGAAGCCCTTAGCAACCAACCTCACCTTCAGTCTTTTCACACTTCCATCAGCCAAGAATTTCACTAAGAACAACCACTAGCATCCTACTAGCTTTGTCCCCTTAGGTACCTCAATTAACTCCCAAGTTCAATTCTTTATACAAACAAGTTGGTAATTTTAGAAACATATGAACTGTGGTTTTGTGAGAGTTTGTCATAGGAAAGATGGTTTGACAAGGGATGACTAGTGCAAGATCTTTTTCCTTTCCTTAGAGCTCTAGGAAGACTACAATCAACATATAAATCATCATGAACATCAGTAATAGTCGGGTCAATAGGAAGGATGGATTGATCAAGCTCAGAGACAACAAGAGGAAGGGTAGCAAATGGGTTACCTGTGCTGGATGTGTTTTCAGGTTCCTTCTTCGAGGAGTTTGAGTGGCCTTGCATTTGTATTGTTGGAGCTAATGGTTCTCTACGACTTTGTTAATTCTTTCTCTTCGTATAAATACGAAGCTCTTTGGTCAGTTCTCCTCCTATCTTGGAATCAGTATTGCTTGGTAGATCATGGTCCATAATTACAATAGGTAAAGGCGTGACATCCCAAAAATTCCCTTCTTCACTCTGAATCTCCCCCTGAAGAAAGAATTTTTTTATTTTCTAAGAACGTAACATCCATTAAGACTACAATTTTCCTAGTTTGTGGATTATAGCACTTGTATCCTTTTTAGGAAGGAGCATAACCAACAAAGACACATTTTTCAGCCTTAGGATCAAGTTTTGATTAGACCTTAGATATATGCACAAAAACAGTACATCCAAAAACTTTCAGAAGTAAAGCAAAAAGCAACCGATTGTTCGGAAATGATTTGTGAAACATATCAAGAGGAGAAACATAGTTTAAAACACAGCTTGGCATTCTGTTGATTAAGTAAGAAGCAATTAACACAACCTCACCCCACAAATATTTAGGAACATCTATACAAAACATCAAGGAATAGGATATTTCAAGTAAATGTTTATTTTTTCTCTCAACAATTCCATTTTGTTGAGGTGTGTCAACACAAGTTGTTTGATAAACAATGCCTTTATCTTTCAAAAAAGTGCCAAGACTTGTTTTGAAATATTTAGTACCATTATTAGAACGAAGTATGCTAATTTTTAAGTGAAACTGTGTTTCAATCATAGTATAAAAAGTTTGAAATATTTGGGAAAGTACAAATTTTTCTCTTAATAGATACACCCAACAAAGTCTAGTGTGATAATCTATAAAGGTCACAAACCATCTTTTACCAGAGAATATTTTAACACGCGAAGGCCCCCAAACGTCACTACGAATCAAATAAAAAGGTTTGGAAGGCTGATATGTATTAGAGATATAAAAAATTTTATGACTTTTTGATCAAATACAATGTTCACACTGAAGTTTGGAGCAATCAACACATTTAAATAAATGAGGCATCATTTTATTGAGATACGAAAAGCTAGGATGGCCTAATCTACTATGACAAACCAAAATTAGATGCTTAACAGAGGTAGAACGGATACTACTAAGGCATTGAGCTTCTTTATGCTTAGAGTCTTCCTCAACAAAGTAGTAGAGACCATCTATAAGTTTAGCACTGCCAATCATCCTTCTCATAGTCTGGTCCTGAAACACCCAATGAGAATCGAAGAAAGTGACAATACAATTAGATTCCTAAATAAATTTACTAACGGATAGAAAATTGCACCTAAGTTTAGGCACATGAAATTTTTTCACGACCAGAACAGGGATTGTAAGTATGAAATAGATATGAATGACTAGTCATATGATCAGAAGATCCTGAATCAATGATCCAAGGAGTGGAATAGTATGGGAAAGAACACGATAAAACTTGAGAAGAATTGAGATTACTACCTATTTGTGCAATAGAGGCATTAGGGACACTTGTGGATTCAAATTTAGGTTTCAACAACTTTAGGATTTGGTTAATTTTCTCTTGGCTAAATGGTCCAGTGTCCACCTCATTAGCAACCGGGGTTTTATTAAATTTACCCTCATAAGACCCCTTCTAATTGGTAGGCTTCACATGGAGTTTCCAGCAGGTTTCTCGAGTGTGTTTTGCCTTGTTACAATAGTGACACCAGACTTGTGCCTTCTCTTCAGGTTTCTTGCCACAGCTGTCAACATTGCCTACAACTAAGGCTAAAGTTTTAATACTAGGATTGGGGAGCCGTTTTCCAATCATGACTTGACGTCTACTTTCTTCACGTCTCACCTCACCAAAGACTTCTTCAATAGGAAGGAGTGGTTGTCTCCCAATAATCTTGCCTCTCACCTTATCATACTCAACATTTAAACCAATTAGGAATTTAAAGATCCTATTATCCTCAACAATTTTCCTGTAATGATTAAAATCATCAGGAGATTTCCACTCATAAACATTTAACATATGTAGATCCTATCATACACGCTTTAGGGAATTGAAGTACTTGGTAACATTATCCTCACCTTGACTAATTTGACCCAATTTTAGAGTCAGCTCACATACTTGTGACTGGTTTTCTAAATCAGAGTACATTTGATGGACATTGTCCCATAACTCCTTAGCCGTATAGTAGCATATATCATTGGAGCTGACGTCTTCCTCCATTGAGTTCACCAGCCATGTCATCACCATAGAGTTTTCCGCATCCCATATTGCAGGTGTAGAATCATCTACAACAGGCTCCTTCTTGTCTCCAGTCAGGTAGCCAATCTTGCCTCTTACATGAATGTACATTCGTACGGATTGAGACCAACGAAGAAAATTTTCTGCATTCAACCGTATAGAAGTAACCTGAATGGAGTGGGATTCAGAGGTAGGGTTACAAGTAGTAATAGGCTGAGTAGGGTGGCTGGAGGATTCTTTAATGTTAGACATAACTGTCTTAGATGAATGGCGGCTAGGGTTTATTCTTGTTCAAGGTGCTCTGATACCATATATAGAAAATAGAACCTGAACAGAGGAATAGGTATTACACCCTTTTCACTTTACATTGTCGTATAATATATAGACTTTATAGGTTTCTATTATAGGAATCTACAGCTGTACATGATAAGGTCCTAATTTGATTTAGATAATTACAATTGTACATGGTATGATCATAATCTGATTTAGCTAACTTATTGGACTCAAATATTCACCAAGAATATCTCTCAACAGGAATATATGTAAATATATAAGTATCCTCTTACGAAGGAAATATCTTACTTCCTAATATATGAAATATGGATCCCCATGACTTAACGATTCAAATTGTTTCAAACTTTCCAACAACTAAGACAAGAACATAACTCTAAATTAAATAAAATTGTCAAGTAAATAAAAGTCAGCCTAATGTACGTTAATACCTGTAAAATAGCCTGTTGAACCTTTTGCGACTGACCTTTCAATACTTTTCCTGTTTGATGGCATGCATAACATGTAAATAGCTAAAACATACATCATTCTTAATATTCAAAAGTATTAAAAAACAAACTTGAATAAACATAGAAACCTGAGCTTTGACCAATAAACTCAGTTGCTTTAATTATGTCACCAATATTCATCAGTGCATCCATTATATCCCTAAATATCATATGTTACCAAGTTAAAAACTATAACTTGTACAACAATCACGAAAAGTAATGTTATGTAACAAGAAATTTAGCAGGAGAAAAAGTTTTTATATTGACCTTATGCTGCCTCTAAAATTGGAGAAAATAATAACTCTTGAGTTTTGAAACTCCTTGGTTCCTGCAGCCATAACTATTCTATTAGATTTACAAAATACATAACTCATATGAAATTGATGGAGATTCCAAAAACCCAACATTCTGCTAAGGAAATTGTTGACAATTGTACTCATGATTTTAGGTTTGATTTTTAGGAGTTAATTATGTACATTTTTGCAATTAAATATTTGATATTATTTACTATTTAGTTAAGAATATTTATGTAATTATTTTTATCTCAAACTCATATATATAAATGATTAACAAGTGTGTTTGCAACCCTTCTCTTCAAAAAAAGTGTTTGCAACCCTACTTTATTCAAATTCTTCCTTGTTATAAAAACTTCATGGTTCAAAGCAATATTGCTAACTCCAATCGTAGCCTATATCTTTGCATATTTCAACCAAAGCCAATTCTTTTTTAATGTCCAATAGTGCTATGGACATGTCTGGTGAAAGAAGGAAGAATCTTTTAAGTCTCTAACTGACTGATCATGCCACTCTTAATGACAATCTTTCTCTACAAATCAGTCCAATTAAACTAGATGGAGTATATTATCTTGCTTGGTCTGTTTATTCAAGCTAAAGGATTGCAAGGCTATATTAATAATAGAAAAATAAAAATTTTATGAAACTAATCCTGGACACAACAAGTAGGACTAAAAAAACTCTCATGTCGTGGTTGATCAACTCAATGCAACCACAAGATGCACGAGGTTATCTTCTCCTAGATACAGCTCAAAAAATTTAGGATGCAACCACCCAAACTTACTCCCAAACAAGTAATGACTCCCAAATATATGAGCTGCGAAAAAAAAGTTCATAAAACTAAAAAGGTGAGATGCCTTTAGATGTGTTTTTGTTGGATACTCTGCTACTCAAAACGGATATAAATGTTATCATCCATCCATTAAAAAGTTTTATGTGAGTAGGGATGTCACTTTTCGTGAGGTAAAAGCATTCTTTCCTTCATATCTATCATATCTTCAAGGGGACAATGATCATGTGAAAGCTAAGGTTTTTCCTGTTTAACATATTCTTGAGTTGCCTACATATATTGGTTAGGGAGAGCATGGAAGAAATGACGATAAGATTTTTTTTACTCTATTTGAGGACCAAAAATTGATCTAGCAACAAGTATTATATATCAATAAATGGAGGATGGTGTCATAAATAATATTCTTTATAGCCAATTCAACATGGACTCAACTCTAGTGGAATTAAGTAATTCACCTCTTCCTGGTTTTAATTTATCAGCTGAAATTCCTTCCCTTAATTCATGTGATAGTGATCTTGATATATTCCAATAACTGCTAGGAATGGAGTTAGATCATGTACTCTATATCCTATCTTTAACTTTGTTTCCTATGATGTACTATCCATTTCTTATAGAGCTTTCTAGTCTTCCTTGCATTCTCTCTTTACCACAAGGGTGGAAGGAAGTTGTTAATGATCCTAAATGAAAAGATGCCATGGTGGAAGAGATTAAAGCCTTGGTAAAGAATGGAACTTTGGAACTTGTCGATCTTCCATTGGGCAAGAATTCAGTAGGATGTCAATGGGTATTCACGATGAAGCATAGGGCAGATGGCTATATAGAGAGATTAAAGGCTCGATTGGTGGCAAAGGATTTTACCCAAACCTACAAGATTGATTAACAAGAAATATTTGCACTTGTTGCCAAGATGAACTTCGTAAGAGTCCTCTTATCTTGTACAGCTAATCTTGGATGAAACCTTCAATAACCTTTGACATAGTTTCAAGGCATACTAGAAGGGTCAAGTTCAAACCATGCTACCCTTATTATGTTAAAATTATAAACCTTAACACAAGGCATGTTAAAACATTATTCGTAAGCAAAATTTAGGTTAAATGATGAAAATGTCCTATGAATTGAAAGTTTTAATTCATAAGAAAAGGATAACTGAGCAACTTACGGAAATGTTCAACTAGGATTTCCAACATCTTTGATAATTTAGGACTCGGTGCACCATGGGACAAGCTTCGGTGCATTAGAAGCTTTATTTCCCTAATAGTTTCATTTTTACCCATTAGTCTGGCAAAGGCCCTGTAGCAATTAAGGTTAGATAGCTTTAGCCAAAGTAAGTGAAAATAACTTATATTCAATCTCAAACAATGTAGACAAGAGAAAATACAAGTTTAGACTCATATCTTAAGCAAAAACTAATTAAATCTACTATATTACGTAAGACATTTATTTTGAAGAGTTGTTCACCAACATAAGCTATGGCTTCTCAACTTAGAGTAAAGACATAAAACATAAAACTGTAATTCCACAATCTTTGATAACAAATCATTTATTATATCTCATCTTATCTCCTAGTATATAAGAAAGCAATAAAACCTCATTTCAAAAGTGAATATAGAACACACTTCATTGGTATATACACATAGCAATACGATCCACAAGGACCAAGTTGATAAGATTTTCATCAAATTAGAAGATCCATAAGCAAAAACATACACCAGTTCATTGCTTGATAGTATTTGAGAGTAGGTACGCAAAAATGTACCCTTGTTTCAACTTTTCCTCTAGCATCTCAAATGCTGGCCTTATTCCGTGACTTGAAAGTAATTTTCGAATATGGTAAAGGGTAAGGAGAGCACCAAAATAAGCTTCAATTTCTCCATACTTTTCTTGAGGAAGGTCTAATGGAGGGGTTGTGCGAAACTTTTCCCTTGATTGAAGCAAATCTGGTGGACTTAACTGTACAATATCGATATGCAAAATGAGAAACTAGGAAAAAAAAAACAAGAATTCAAGTTATACAGGCTATGATAGATAGTGATACAACCTTAGAATTTTGAAATTAACTAATAACTAAAAATGCAACGACGATAATTGATAAATTCTGGTGATAATTGATAAACAATATTGCTAGAGGAGATTGTAGAGATCATATCTCACGAAGTCCTACAGTTTGATAGTCTCTATTCTGAAGGAGACCAATTGCAGTAAGCCTGGCTACATATGGTCGAATCACTTCTAATAGTCGTTTATTTACATCAACAGCATCTTTCCCAAGTGCAACCTTACAACATAATAAGGAATGCATAAGCTATTGACAAATATAGTTATAGGACAATACATTTCGAAAGAAGGACCAATACAAACTTCTATCAATTCGATTTTTCTGTTATGAACATATGGGCTCACATCAAGATGACTTTCATTACGATACTCAAGTGTTGATATCTGCAAGTTATCAATTATTGACTGGACGACAGGCTGCTTTGCTGAAATTATTACAACCAAACAAAAGAATTTTAGCTCTTATATAGTAACTTTACATAGACTATAGGGAATGGGGTGCAACGTACACCCTGGCGTAGCAGTCAATGCTAATATTCTCGGTCGCACTGAGATGGACATCAACTGCAAATTTAGATATCAATAGCATATGGATCATTGTACATTTATTTGCTATTAGCACAAAAAGAAAAAAGGAAAAAGGAACACAAACCTGGCGAACTACCACGCAATAGGAATAGTTTCCCATTGCTCGATGAGCTTCATCAATCACCAGACAAACTAGAGATTTTGCCAAACAAGTTCCTGCATCAAGTTGTTACATAATAAGCAAAGTATAGTTGATGGAATTGATGAAAAATAAAAATTAGTTTAATTTTTTTGTTAGTAAAAGAAAAGCATTTTAGTTTTAAGTTTTACGTAGTTTAGGGTAGTAATAATTAGAATCCTTCTAAGTAGGACTTTATTATTGTTTTGAAATTTTAATAGGGAATATTGTTCCGTTAGAATTAATTTTTCAAGACTATTTCTATATGCACTCATATTTTTGTCGATATTATGCATAGGAAATAATTAGTTAGAGGATTATATGGGATAAGATTATTAGTTAGTTGTAAATTTATGTATATCCTATAAGTAGTTATATGATTGTGTATATCCCTAATTTCTAAGTTATATTTTAGGGATATCTACTGTACATATTCTTGTAAATTATTTAAGTAAATACATAACAGAAGTATTCTGCTTTTCATGGTACAGAGCCATCGACTCTTTTTAAGAAACTTCTATCCAAAATTCTATTCTTCTACAAGGGAAGGTAGCTGCTAAAACCTAGCCAAAAAGCCATGTCAAAAGTCATAACTACCACCGAAGTCTCTCCATTGGACAATACTGTTGCAACCCACACAGGGGACTTACCATGCATTCAAGCAACCTACTGTCTAAATGGGAAGAATTATCTAAAATGATCTCAACTTGTTCAAACATTCTTAAAGGGAAAAGGCAACCTGAACCATTTGTTATGGACTGGATTAGCCAAAACTAATCCTAGATTTAACGCATGGGATGAGTAAGTTTCAATGGTTATGTCATGGCTGGAAAACTCAATGAATCCTAAGATAAGTGGCACCTATATGTTTCTTAACACAACTAGGGAGATTTGGGAGGAAATTCAACAAAATTACTCTAAGGTTAATGATGTTGCTTGAGTTTATGAGATTAAAACTCAAATTTCATCAACTAAACAAGGGACTCGCTCAATAACTGAGTATGCAATTCTCTTGCAAAGTCTATGGCAAGAATTAGATCATTATCAATGCATCAAAATGCAATATGCAAAAGATGCTGGAATGTTTAAATGATTTATGGGAAAAGATCAAATATATGAGTTCCTTGCTAGTCTTAATGTAGAATCTAATGTTGTGAGAGTCCAAATTTTGGGAAGAGATGATCTTCCATCCTTGAATTAGGCCATTGCTATGATTAGAATTGAGGAAGGAGAAAAAGTGTGATGCTGGAATTAGATCCAACAGCAACTGAAGGATTTGCCCTAGTAACTAAATCCACAAATTTGAAGGAGATAAATGTTGTACAAACTGCAAAAGACAATAGGCAGTCTCCTCCAACCAAGTCATTCAATAAAGACACCTTCCATTGCACATATTGTAAAAAGCACCACCATACAAGGGAGCAGTGTTGGAAGCTAAATGGCAAGACCAATACTAAGAGAAAAGGTGGAGGGAAACAAGCACATATGGTGAGCTCACATACGAATAATATAGAAATAACTCAAGATGAAGCCCAAGAGTTTAACAAAGCGGATATTGAAAATTAAGATTCCTTTTGAATACACTTGAGAAACCATCAATTCATTGACCTTTTCAGCTATTTCCTCCAGCTATTATTTGTAGTTTCTTAGAAAATAAATCTTCAACTATATGGATAATTGACACAACAGCCACTAATTGATGGAAAGTTGACTAGGATTGCCTAAATTAGTGGGATCCAAAATCAATTTCCAAATTTTTAATGATTTCCATTTATTTACTTCCAAATTTCTAGGCTGATCTTTCTAGATATTCTTTAATATAATCCCTTAATCATTTCCTACTCCTATTGTATATATTTGTAGAGAATGGTTAATGAAAGGTGTGAAAAAGATTATTCACATAATCCTTTGTTTCATGGTATCAGAGTCCTAAGTTTCCGACCCCCTAAAATCTGTTAACCACCAAAATTTTCCTAGCCATATGAAATTTCTTCTTCCTCTGCTATCACAACTATGGCCGAAGGTAGCCTACCCCCATCAACTGAAGAATATTCTAGTGTTATTTCAAGGAATACCAGTGGTGTAACCTTCCCTTCTTTACCAGATGTGAATCACTCACTACAAATAACCCAACACAAATTGAATGGGTCAAATTTTTGTGAATGGTTCCAATCTGTGTTGTTAGTTCTTCAAGGGAAAGGGAAAGAAGGTTATCTTACCGGTGAACTATCTTCTCTATCCAAGAATGATGCTAGTTTTAAGATATGGGAAGCTAAAAACTCTATTGTCATGGCATGGTTGATAAATTCAATGGGGCCTCAAATAGGACGCACTTACCTATACTACAAGACAGCACACGAAATCTAGAGGGCAGCACAGGAAATGTATTCAGATGTTGGAAATACTTCTCAATGTTTTGAAATGTGATCAACACAAAGCAAGGAACAAAATCTGTAATAGAATACTACAATAGACTAATTGAACTTTAGCAAGAGATGGATTTATTTTACTCAATTCCATGGCCGTGCACAGACAATGGAGTACACTATAATCAAGTACTTGAAAAGGACCGAGTCTTTGATTTCCTTCAAGGTTTAAACAAAGATGTAGTTGAAGTACGTGGGAGAATGCTGGGAACAAAACCCTTGCCATCACTCCGAGAAGCCTTCTCAGAAGTAAGGCGGGAAGAAAGCAGGAAAAAGGTGATGCTGAGCA
>JANKOD010000001.1:11912675-11922686 GCA_026284645.1 Erythroxylum acuminatum
TAATTTCCAAATAAATTTCCATCACTAATAAACCAAAATTCTCATCTTAATCAAAATTCTAAAACCAATTACACCCGAAATGTCATGAATGCATGTATAATAATTTGTATGAGTCTAAAAATGCATATGCATAAATAAGCAAAAACTCAATTATGCAAAGCATACTATGCATTAAAATTCCTTAATATTCTAACCCCTAATATGGGGCATTACAGAATTTGCATATAACAATTCTATAAATAGATCTATTGTTAACAGCCCGTTTGAGATAGTTTTAAGAGTTCAACCAAGGAAACCTATTGATCTAATTCCTTTACCATAAACAACTCGAGTTAGTGTTGAGGTTAAAGGCTTTGCACAACACATGAGGTACATCTTTGATGAGATATGACGAAAGATAACAACCAGTAACTTGTTTTATAAAGAACATGCTGATCAAGACCGTTGATTGGTGGAATTCAATGAAGGGGATATGATGATGGTTAGGATTTGTCTGAGCGTTTTGAGAAAGGAAAATATAAGAAACTTTATTTAAAGAATACTGGACCTTATAAGATCATCAAGAAGAAAAGTCTCAATGCTTATGTTTTGGATTTACCAAGTGATATGGGAATAAATCCTAACTTTAATGTTGCAGACTTAATTATTTATTATGGACAAGGTAATGAGCAATCTCTTATTGCAGTTGTAAGAATTCCAACCATTCCCCATCTTAAAGAGAAGATAGAAGATGTTCTAGATGAATAAATTGTAGCTACCAAAGATAAAGGATGTCGACAATTTCTTGTCAAGAGGAAAGGAAGACAATTTTTTACAACACTTGGATTTTAAAGTTTGAATTTCATAAGTTGAATCTAGATTTATATAATCAGTATTTATTACATTCTATGTCGATGACAACTTCAGACAAGCCAAAGAGAATTGATGCAAAAGAACTTAAAGTCTATAAGAGAAATAAAAGAGGAAAGATTAATCAATCACAAGCTTTAATTTGGTGGGATGAAGATTGAGAATTGAGTTGACATCAAAGATAAAGATTGAAATTCATATTACATTAGGATTCCTTATTAGATAAGAAGCAGTAGTGTTATGTTATTCTATTTTAAATATGTTATTATAGTTGAATAAGACTTATAGAATTTCTATATATTAGGATTTAAATTAGAAATCATTTTCATACTATAATAAAGATTCTAAGAACTTTATATATATGTACTCATCATTTCATCAATAACAAGGAATTTGAAATTTTTCTATAACTTTGAGTTTTCAACTAGAAGGTGTGACGCTTTCTTCTAGGAGTGATTCTTAGACCCCTAAGAATGATTCCTACTTCCTAATTTCCTACCTTTCATTATTTGTGTTCCTTCCTAAATTCCAACCCACTCAAACCTAGCAACAATAACAACAACAACAACATTCAATATGAATCCTGTTAATACATAGAGTCTGAGAAGGTCCAGTAGTATACAACCTTACATCTAACTAGTAGAAAGACTATTTTCAAACCTAAATTCTAGCCGTATTAATTCATGAAATCTTAAACCTAAATTTCCAACAATCAAACCTTAAATTCCGAACTTTACAAAATTTGAAAATTTCTATATTCCTAGCCAAAATTTAACCTTAAAATTTAATATTCCAACAGCCTAATATCACTTATACTTTCTAATTTAGTACTTGTTAAATAATTCTTCCATTTGTCCTACGTTATTTAACAAATATTAAAATTTAAGATCAATATATTTATTTCTTTGCGAGATCAAATAGATAGATGAATTTACGTGTAGATAATTTAATAATAACATACTGATATATATTTTAAAGCGTAAGGAAAGAGAAGAATATTGAGACGAATTTACTTGTAGATATTTTATAATAACAACATATATCGTAAGGTGCAAGGAAAGAGGAGAATATTGTAATATTGATCGACGATATTATCTGAACAGAGGAGGAAAGAAATTGAAGTCATTGATCTTTCCAGTGTCGACCAAAAGCTGCGCACAGAAAACGCTTCAAAACGTGGAGATTAATGGAGACGAGAGAAGATTTGGGTTCGATTGTTTCACTCTTGCCATTGCTAATTCGATCTTCAAACGTGTTTTGGCCGTCTCAAGCTGTGGAATTGCTTAAAACACTCTCGAAAGGACCCGCCTTTTCCAGTGTCAACACTGGAGAAACCTTGTTCGTTGCCATTTCCGATCTCAGGAGCTCAATCCCAACCCTCTCTGCCAATCCTCTCGCCCCTTTTTCTCATGAAGGTTATGCCCTCTTCTTCGACGAGGTATGTAAACATGCGGTTCTTTTTTTAGGATTGGATAAGAGTAATTAATTGGAGGATATCCCGGTACTTTTTCATGCAAATTGTCTGAAGAATTCTTTGTTTGAGCTGAAGAAGCGTATGCGTGTGATTGTTTCTTCAGTTAATGTCTACAGCCGAGTCAGCAAAATGGTTTGGAGAAGTTGTACCTGCATTAGCTAATTTGCTCTTGCGCTTTCCTTCACTATTAGAGGCTCATTATCAACATGCAGATGACCTTTTTCACGATGCTAAAATTGGTCGGAGAGTAGGTCTTCGGTTATTGCCTTCACAAAAAGCTGGCATGGTGTTACTTAGTCAGGTTTGTAATATGTAGTTGCATTTGGGTTGGACAAGTAGACCATGCAATGCTTTAATGGAAAGTCGTGAACTTGTGATCGCCCTATTTTCTTTTTCTCGTAACAACCACTATTTCTGTGAAGGTTCTTGAACACATATTTTTGATCTTTTGTTTATAATTTTGGTAATGGCGTTTTTTTCAGGAATTGATCGGTGCACTTCTTGCATGTGCTTTCTTTTGTTTGTTTCCAGTTGCTGACCGAGCTGCAAAGTGTCTTCCGATGATCAATTTTGATAATATGTTCGAGTATGTGGTCTCATCTTGCTTTATATATGCTAATTTATCTTCATGTTATATAGACTACCTGCATTATACTAAACAGGAGCCAAGTGACATTACCCGACTATTGGTCCATTACTGAGGAGTTTGGAATGTACATTTGTTTATACCTTACGGTTTCCATTTAGAAGTTCCTGTATATTTCATAAGATGAGATGTATTCATTGCTGCAGAACAAAACATAATTAATTTAGCTCGTGCCTAGTATACAACATAATTAAGTGCATATTATATCTCAGATAATCTGTTGTGCATGATATACTTGTTTATCATCATATTTGAATTTAACAATCTTGGAAATAATCATAATGGAAATTGGAAGGTCCTAAAGATATTGCTCGTTTCAATGAATTTTATGAATGATTTTTATGTATGCTTATCTGCTAGCAAAGGTAAAGGTTGCTTAATTTTTTTCCTTGCAGTTTTACTTTTTTTTTTTCAATCTCTTATTACATTTAATGTTTTGGGTTTCTTAGAATATGTATGCTTCTGACACTGTATTATTACTCAGGAGTTTGTATGAAAGTTACAGTGAAACGCAGGAAAACAAAATAAAATGCATCATCCACTATTTTGAGAGAATATGTTGTTGTTTGCCTAAAGGCTTTGTCTCATTTGAGAGAAAGGTTCTTCCTTATGAGAAACTTCCCTTAGATGCTGCTTATCCCAAGCCTGAGTTTTGGAGCAAATCTGATACTCCACTCTGCCCCTTTGAGGTAAGGTATTGAATGACATATACTGTTCATTATCTAACTGCATTTGATGCTATATATAAAAACGAGAAGTGTTCTTATTGAATTCATAAGTTTTGTATACTGACCTTGTAGATAGCGCTTTGATCTGTAGGTCCATAGTTCAGGCTTCATTGAAGATCATGCTAATGGAGCTGTTGAAGTGGATTTTGCTAATAAGTATCTTGGAGGTGGGGCACTTAATAGAGGTTGTGTGCAGGTACAATAAATTTTATGACCAGTTACTTCAATGTTTTCTGATATTCTCGAAAGAGAACGCCTCTTTGATGCCTGAAAACCTTCATTCAGTTTTCTTGCATTATTTGTTTTGATATATGTGACAGGGGTCATTATCTAATTTAATCTAGGTCTAAGCATGTCCTGTTATAATGTTGTTTTGACATTTCTGCATTCTACTTTTGTAGGAAGAAATCCGATTTATGATCAGTCCTGAATTGATTGCAGGCATGCTCTTCTTGCCTTGCATGGAAGACAATGAAGCTATAGAAGTTGTTGGTGCCGAAAGATTCTCAAACTATATAGGGTATGCCTTTTTCAGTGGCTTTCATGTTGTATTTAGATTTATGCCTGTCATTCTGCTATGATTTTTACGGACTCAATAATTACAATATTCTGGACATCGTTTTCTACATTTAGGTTAATCATACTTCAAAAGTTGTAAACTTGCATCTTCTGAGTAAACTCTTGAAATAAGAAGGGTTTGGCAGCTTATAGTTAGGTTTTACTCATTGTGTCATTTTTCCCTATCAGTTCAAAATAGTTGTCCTTGAAAAATTTATCACATATAGTTCACATTATAAGCTGTTTTGTTTCGTTGATTAATGTTGGAAGTGGTTCTGCATAATGTTAATTTATCATTTCTTGTCATCATTTTCTATCTTAATGGGTGTAGGTATGCCTCTTCCTTCCGTTTTTCTGGTGATTATGTGGACAACAAGGACGTAGATAATTTCAAAAGACGTAAAACCAGAATCATTGCTATAGATGCATTACCCAGCCCAGGGATGAGACAATATAATCTAAAATACCTGCTTCGGTAGACCAATGTTCTTTTCTTATATGTGCACAACTCTTTTTCTCTTTGGTTTATATTTTTCTTAATTTAACCTCTTTCTTTTTTTTGGCAGAGAGACGAATAAGGCATTCTGTGGATTTTTCATTCTAGCTAAAAGCAATTCTTACAGAAAGCCGTCTCAGATGGATGGAATACGAGGAAATCAACATTCAAAAGGTGGCTTTTTGTATCCCGAAGATAAACTTTCTGGTGCAAGTTCTGTCTTACCTCTTGTGTTCATGCCATTTCTACAACTGGATGCATCTTTAATTTTTCATCCTGATTCAGTTTTTCTATCAGTATTATTCTTCATTTGGTTGCTGCTCATGTTTGTAATAGTTGAATGAAGCTCCGTCGACTTTTGTTAACATGGAGATGAATGAAGTATCTACAGATGGCGGAAGCAGCTACACTAATGAGAAGGGCCAACCGTGCCTGGACCAAGAAGATGATATTGGGGTTGCAACCGGTAATTGGGGTTGTGGTGCTTTTAGAGGAGATCCTCAGCTGAAGACCATAATTCAGTGGCTTGCCGCCTCACAGGTAACTTAGTTGAGAAATCTATTAGCTGAAACCAATAAATGAGCATGGATACATTTATCGAAACCTTTTTACCCTATTGCTTCATGTTTGATGCCAGCCTGCCTTAAAAACTGTTTTATGTTCTTCCAGGCATTACGACCTTTTATTTCATACTACACGTTTGGCATTGAAGCATTGCAAGACCTAGATCAGGTACTTATTCCATTCTTAGTATCACGAAATTTTGGTTGCGGACGATCTTTATTATTTTTCCAAGCTCGCCTTTCTTTGTCTGGTAGAAGTTTCTCTTTTGTAGGGAGTTGAACTACAAAAGTTATTCAATCATATTCATGATAATAATCACGATTTCTGAAGGATTGTCTGCTTCCATTATGCCATTCTTAAATACATACAAATTGTGATTGTCTGGAACATAAGTTCTGAATTCAGGGAGCTGCTAGGCTTGAATTTGATTTTTGCAATGGTGGATGAAGTGTCTGCCTATGGTGGGCACATAAATTATTGTAGGTAGTTTTACATTGCCTCTGAAAACCTTAGTAGTTAAAAGTTTCAACTTGCTGTGTTTACAATATTATTGATGTGCCACAATAAACCTGTGACATACGTGGTTAAGGTGGAAAACAACTAGCTAGCTAAGAATTTCTTATCTGTAACATTTTACACGTCTGTTGAGTTGGCGGACTGACATATCTAATTCGTTAATCATCTTTTTCTGTCGTAAAGCATATGCTAGTTTTAACTCCATGTTTTTCTCTTATAGCAACACCATTGACGTCTATGTTCTGAGGCAGGTGAGTAAGTGGATTCTGGCACATGAATGGACCGTTGGAGAACTTTGGAATATGCTAGTGGAGTACTCCTCGCAGAGAGCTAGTGAAGAAACAAAAATAAGCTTCTTTAGGTGGCTAATTCCATCTCTAATAGACCATCACGAGGTTTGTCAGTGTAGTACTTTGTAATTCTCCGATAAGCAGGCAGCTGGTTTCCGATGTTTCATAGAGTCTTCAAGCTTCGATATTCACTAACAGCGCCAGAAGGTTCATATGCCTCCAAATGGCCAGAAAACAGAAAGTAAACAGATGCTAAAATGCTGGATTACCATAAAGAGATAAATTTATGGTCAGTGGTTTGTTTGGATGCTTGGAAAATTAGATTTTTGGTTAAAAACAATAGAAGTGAGTCCTGAATTACGTGGCGTGATGGTTGATTGCTGTGGTCTCCTTATTAGCAACATTCTGATTCCCTTGTGTTTCTTAAGAAAAGGAGAGATGCTATTGTTAAATGAAGTGAAGCCCAAGAACATGTTAATGAAGCTCAAATCATCACTTGATACTTTGCCCTTGTGTTTTTAACACAATACAGTACACAAGCAAAAAGTCACAAGCAGAGAATAGTGTTGTGTAAGATCCGCACCTTTTCTTTTTCACAGCTTATGTTCCTTTCTATGTCAATCATTTCAAACAATCCAATCTTAGTTCATGTCACTTCATATCATATCCTTTGATGGCAGCTACTACAAATTTTGCAGCTTCTACATTATAACCAAAGCCAAACCTTTCAGGCTGCAACCGAACCCTTAAAAGGATCCTGTTCTTACAGAAGATGAGTTCAGTAGACTATAAAACACTCCGCGAGGAAAGATTAAATATTTAAATGAATAATTTTATAGTACTTCAATATTGCTATATGATGCATTCCGAAAAATGAGACCAGGGAGTACATCGGACTCCAGGTCAGAGTTGATATTGAATCACCTTCACTTTTGTGACTTTCTTTACTCTTTATGTAACTCTTCATTCTAGGAATCAAAGACTTCTCTCTAGAACAGATTCTCTAACTTCTCTCTAGGCATTTTACCTTTTTACCCTCAACAACTTTCCATTATTGGAAAGTTTCAGGTGGGAGTTGGTTCTCTGCCAGCTGAAGCAATTCTACAGATGGTGGGAGTTGGTTCTTTGCCAGCTGAAGAAGGACCACAGCAGCAGCAGGCAAAGTCACTAGTGCTTAGGGCAGGAAATGGTTACAAATCAGATAAGTTGTGTTCAGCTGGCGGGAGAAATGGGTTTCAAGAGAACTTGAAAGAGTTTCCAGATTTGAACAGTGATAGGACATCCTATCCCAAAACTCCTCGTATTGTAGGAGAAAGGGTTTAACTCAACCTACCAACTCTTGGAAAAGCAAAGTAGTTGCAATCCCCGTTAGAAACAAATTCACACATTATCAGGAAGTGTTTGTGGATGGGATTCTTAATATGGATCAATTTTCACAATGTCCCATTGGAGTTGACAATCAAGGGGTTGAGCTACTTGGCAAGCTCAATTGGTAAGCCGTTTACCATGGACTCTCAAACTGCTCGAATGGATAGAATTTAGCTATGCTAAGATTTGTGTAGAAATATAAAAGGATAATTAGGAACTACCTAAAGCTATTCTTTTGATGAAATTGGGTGAGACTGGTGAGCTAAGTAGGGTGGAGATTCAACTATCCTACCCTTGGAAACCCAAGAATTTCAACAGAAAGTGGAAACCTACAGGCAAGTTGTTTACAACTAGAACTTATCAGGAACTTATGGGATACATACAGGAGACTCCATGTTCTAAAGCACAAGAGAAAGAAGGCGATCCTATAGGGTTTGAATAGGAGGATGTTAGAGGCAAGGAGCTTGATACCACTAATCAACATAGTGATGTATCCAACCTACAGGAGGGGACAAGTTGTGTAATAAATCCAATCAATGCTACTAATGTCATGGATTCAGAGGGAGAGGAAGATAAAGTCCAGGAAAAGGCTATAAAGGAGTTTGAAGTTGTTTCAAACTCCAAAAGAAAATCAAGCAGATTTAAGGGAAAGAATAGGTTAAGAGCTTGTCAGGCTTTTACCTCTACTATTGCATGAGCATCTTCGTATGGAATATGAGGGTTGAATGACCCTCTTAAAAGGTAGACTGTAAAGGAGATTGTGGTAAATAAAAAGCCTGTTTTGCTAGGCTTACTAGAAACTAAAATAAAGTTACTTCAACTACAGTGTTGCCTGAATTTTTTGGGAGCTGAATGGAAGGTACATTCCAATCATATGTATCATTACAGCGACAAGATATTATTAGCATACAACTCAAAGTTAACCTTGCAGACCTCTTTTATATTTGATCAAGTAACTCGTATTAAATGTGAATTTTAGGGTGTTGAAACCCTTTGGATTCAAGCTGGTTTTTAATGTTAAAAAGTTTAATCAAGTCCAAGGGAGAGCAGAAGTTTGAAGTTGGAGCTGATGTAAATGTTGAAATGTCCAGCACCATTTGCAGACACATAAAACTCATTTTCTTATCAAGAGGGAACCGCACCTTTGCAGTGGAAAAGCTATTAAAATCAGCAATTACGTTCAAAGATTAATACATTGTTGAAACAGAAGATCCCTACCCGTTACGTTTGCATGAATTTTCAGGACTTGGTTTCTTATTTCTTACTACTTGATTTTGCAATATGTAAAATGGTTTCTTATTTCTTACTGGTTGATTTTGCAATATGTAAAATATTAACTTGGAACTAATGGAAATTAGATTTTAACTCTTCAATCATTCATAAAAGCTCTTGAAATCTTACAGCCAACTATATAAAGTCGGTTCATAAAATAAAAGACATTTGACTGTCCAGATTTAGTTTCTTTTTTCTTTTCGAAGTTCTGGACTATCTAAGGACCAAGCTAAGATCGTTAGATTACAGGTGAAGATATAGTTTGGCAAGGATGATGGACAAATCAGTTTAGATGACAGAATATGCAAAGCACACTTTCAAGTCCATTCTTTCTGGCTAATTAATTCGTTAGGCAGATGCTCACCAACTTTGTTTCCATTTAAATAATTGTTGTTAATTTCTCGATCCATCCATCAAGTTATACAGATTAAGGTAGGAGAAGCAACCTCTTGTTCTTGTAGAATATCACATACTGCACATAAGCATCTAGAAGATGGCATTTTGGAGACGTCCCTTCACAGAAATCAATAGACAACGCTAAACAAATCATTGCTTAGGGAAATGAAATTTGTTTCAGGAAAAATATAGTAGTTTAAGGCTTTGAGCATTGGTTTCAAGGTTCAAGTGTTGATGGTGTAAACTGTAAAGGGAGACAAGATCCAGGGATCTGCCCCAAAAAGAGCTTACATAATAAAAGACTGTTTTAGTGATATAACTAACAATATGATTATTTCTTAATTTATAAAAGATTGTTTTAGTGATATAACTAACAATATGATTATTTCTTAATTTACCAATACTTGAATCTTGATAAGCAAATGAAACAAAGAGTTACTAAATATACATATTTTTCAATGTAAAAAAGATATTACCAACTTTTTTATTCGTTATTTGAACTCTCCAACTCAAAACTTATAGAAATATGTATATATATATATATATAAAAGAAAACGGCCTCACTTGAATTAAAATAGCTAAATTTGATATTATGTTACTTGTGAATTATTTAAGAGTATAAAAAAAAGGATACATATTAAATAATTTTAAAAATATTAAAAGAAAATTTTAACTATTGGTTTGGTTCACTTAATCTTTTTAGTTGGTTTTTCTATAATTGCTTTTTCACAGGTCTTCACTTGATTCTTCGTAGGGATGGCAATTGTACCCGAACCCGATGGGTACCCGATAAAATTACCCGAATGGGGGTGGGTATGGGAAGTAAATTTTTACCCGTGGGGCGGGTATGGGGG
>JANKOD010000001.1:11927535-11948701 GCA_026284645.1 Erythroxylum acuminatum
TGACTTATATATTGCAACCAAATAATTTTTGGTTGCAAAATGTATATAATTAGCAACCATTTTACTATGGTTGCTGAAACCAAATTTTCTTGTAGTGATAATAGGGTTAGGACCTTTTAATAATTTAATTGAAATAAAATTATAATTATAATTTAATTTTAATTTTAATTACATGATTAAATATGAGATATTTAATAAATAAAGATTAATATGATATTATACCTTATTTGGACCCAAATGATATTTAATTACAAATTGTAATTAAATATCATTTGGGTCCAAATAAGGTATAATATGTAATTAAATATCATTTGGGTCCAAATGAGGTATAATATCTCATATTAATCTTTATTTATTAAATATCTCATATTTAATATTAAAACTTTCAAACTTTACAATTAAGTCTAACTTGATTAAATTACCTTTTCGCTCATTTGATATTTTTGTGTGTGTGACTAATTAGGTTTTTTTTTTGAATGGGTGTGACTAATTAGGTTATTTGATATGTTGGTAAGGGATACAGTGAGCATAAACACAACTACAGTTTTTATCGGGGGTGTTTCAGATCCTATCAAGGAAAAAATCTTAGGAGATACTGGGCTATGAAGATTACCAATTAGGTACCTTGGTGTCCTAATGAACTCCAAAAGATTGTTGAATTATAAGCCCGTATTTGCCAAGCTGTTGTCTAGGATCAGGGGCGGATCCAGGAAGTTTTTTCAGTGGGGGCAAACAAAATTTTCAGCGAGGGAAAAGCTTCAAAATAAAATTTTGTGGGGGCAAAAACTAAAAAAAAAATTTACATAGAAATTTTAGAAATTTTTTTTGGGGCAGTGGGGGCCACTGCCCCCCCTGTATCTGCTACTGTCTAGGATACAACATTAGACATCAAGAAGTCTTATTTACAGTTTTACACTAGAAAAGCACAACTTATAGCTTTTGTCTTAATGAGTGTTCAAAGATCGTAGAGCTCGAATTTTTCCCCTTCCTCGAGAGGCCTTGACAAAAAATAACATCCTGCTAATAACATAAAATAGATCAGGCTTGTAAATTAACAGTCACATGCGTGAGTAAGAATAAGAATAAAAAGAAATTACGCTTAACAGAGAGAAATAAACATCAACAAAAAAATAAAAAATAACCGTTGAATTATTTGAATGGCGGGATAGATTTTTGTGTTCGTATATCCCGTTCGTCTTTAATATTATATATTTAATAAAAATATGTCATTTGCAAACGAAAAAAAGTCATGTCGTCTAATTAATGAACTTAAAGTGCGCTAGAAAGGAAAGATACATTCTTTTGTTTGGATCTTTACTTGCATAAGGGAAATGAAATGAAATATTGAGAGGAAAAAAGGAGAAAAGAATGAAAGAAAAATGAGACTTTCTTTTCTCTGTTTGTTTTCTCAATTTATTAAAGGGAGGAATTGAAACTTATATTGGACAAAAGAATTTTGAAACCTTTATGTTCTTGATTATGAAACTTCAGCATATACAGATAAAGATACTATGGTAATTTACAATATTAAGCTTCTGTTATCTTAAATTTCTTATCATTTTTCATCAATTTGAGGGAAAATATATTTGACCAAAACATTTCTTAGTTTTCTCTCGGTTCTTCCACTTTTTCTTTATTTATTTTTATCCGAACAGTAGAAATGAAGAGAAGTTCAATTCTCTTTTTTAACTTTCCTTCGTCCAACCAAAGGTAGGAGAGATGTTTCATTTTTTTGTAAATAGTAAGGTCGTTTTTAGATAAGGGCTCCCAATGTTATATAGCTGGTATCTGTGGCCTGCGGGACATATATTTAATTGTTCTTAACACATGTTTCCAATCAGAGGTAGACATTGTTAAGACGTTTGTACGACCCTGTCTCCCTCGCTCTCTCTCTAATCGCGTTTCTATCTCTCTGAGACTTTAAAAGCTCAAACCTTGAAATCAATCTCAGCTTTACCGCCCGATTTCCAGCTCAACGCCTCAACCCCTTCTATTCGACGGAGATTGAAGAATTGTAGCGCCATCATTGCGCTTCCAGGTAACAATCTACAATCAATTTTGTTTTTTTATCTGGTTCTATTATTAAATTTTCTTGCAACCGTTTCTTCAGTCATTCAGTCATTCATCTATCCTTTTCTGCTTTCGTTATTTGTTTGCACTTCTTTTTTTGGGTTTCTTTTTGTTTTTCGACTTGTATTACTGAATGGAGTTATGTGTGCACATAATCGTCACTTTTAGGGTTTGTTGGCCTTAGGTATAGATTATTGATGGAGTAGGAAGGAATCTTTTCGCTATACGTATGCGAGTAATGTATCAAACAATTGCCAGAAACTGCAAAATTTGTGAACTTGAGCAGTGGTATTTTGTCTTAATTGAAATAATACTCCTTATGCAATTTAACTAATTTTGTATTACAACTTCCTCTCGACTTTACCGTGGAAGCTAACGTTTTCCTGTCTCCGTTAAGACAGGTAAGGGATTGTCTGAGCACAGGCGGAAGAGGAAATGGCGCATAGATTGTTGAGGGATGTGGAGGCTGATGGTTGGGAACGCTCTGACTTCCCTATCATCTGCGAGTCTTGCCTTGGGGATAATCCATATGTCCGCATGGTATGATTCTTGTTATGGGGGATGTCATCATTGTTGTTTCTGTTTCAGAGATGAATATTTCAGTTTATGTATACACGGATCTTATGGTTGGATGGGTGGATATGCAGACAAGAGCTGAGTTTGATAAGGAATGCAAGATATGTACACGTCCATTTACGGTTTTCCGGTGGAGGCCTGGCCGTGATGCAAGGTTTAAGAAGACTGAGATTTGCCAAACATGCAGTAAATTGAAAAATGTCTGTCAGGTCTGTCTTTTGGATCTTGAGTATGGTTTGCCTGTGCAAGTTCGGGATACTGCTCTTAGTATCGATTCTAATGACGCCATTCCGAAGAGTGACGTGAACAGGGAGTACTTTGCTGAGGAGCATGACCGCCGGGTATGTTTATGATTATTTTCCAGTGCTAAATCTTTTTCAGTAGCTTTTCTTTTTTGTTTAAATCTGTATTTGAAGATACTTGACATATTGCATGTGCTACTCTGGCAAACCCTGTACTAGTTAGTGGACAGAATTTTGGTTATATGTTTGTTCTTCTAGATTATATCACTGTAACTTAGATGGGAGATGGTCAGATGATGCTTGTATATGGTTAATATGCTGTGTCTTCAAATTCATTTTTCATGGTTCCCTAGACGGCCTTTGTTGTGTTATGATATTGGTATTACTTTTGTTGTGTCCTTAGTCTTCGGATTTCTTGTGGCCCCTGGTTGTTTACTTGACTGGTGTTGTTTCAAGTTGGGCATTATGTACTGCTATTTGTGGTTGAAAATTGTTTATATTTGCATCTCCATGTATATATCCCCAGAACCTTGTTATCTTTTTGGTCTAATGAATTTGGTGACTAAACATAGTATCTAACTAGAATTAAACTTGGTACTTTGCACCTTTTTTTCTCTAAATTTCATTTAAATATTTTATATTTTATTAAAAATAGATATGGTTAATTATGATATGTAATTATTATTTTATTAATACAAATATATAATAATTTTTATTGTAGTTCAATATCAGTTATTATAAATAATTTATATCAAATTAGTAAGTATCATGTTTTGTATAGATAAATATTAATTTTATATATTCCACGACATATTTAAAAGTTAAAATTTTTAATTAAAATAAGTATTAGTTCATAAATAAAAAATTTAATTATTTATTTTAATAAAATATAATAACTTTGCTAATAATTTATAAATAAATATTATATAAAAATTAAAATAACTTTATTTAATTAATTAAATTTATAAAAATTTTTTCTTTGAATTTTATCCAATATGTAATTATTATCAGTAATAAAAATATAGCTATATTGACATTAACAACCAAACATGTTTTTATTTTTATTTAGGAAACACAAATTTTTACAAAAGAAATGACAACAAAAAAACAAATGTGAAACCAAATAGCCCCTTAGCATATTAATTATTCACATTTAAATAAAAATTTAAATTTAAATAACTTATCAAATTTCAAACTAAAAGCTTTTACTTTTGTGCTTATGTTTGATAATATGCATGCTTGATAAGTTGTATTATTTTAATTTAATCCTTATCAACTCCTGTTGAAAAACTTTAACAAACTGAATTGATATCAATTACTTTTTAATAATATTTAACTAATAAACAAATATAAGAGTATCAATATTATCTAATAAGAAAAATGATACAAAATAGGGTTAATTACAAAAAAAATCAAACTTTACTTAATTTTGTAATTATAAGTTGAACTTAAAAAAGTGACAATTAAATACTCAAACTTTTAATTTTTTTCAATTTTACCCCCTTGTTGGTATATTTGGTAACGTTGCTAAAGTAGCTTGCCATATAAGACAGAGACCCTAAACTCTTACACAGGTTAGACTTAATTAAACTAACTAATTAAGTTTCGTTAAGGTGTTTAACTAAACTACGTCATTTTTAGATGAAGAAAGCTCTGGGAGGCATTTTAGTGTCTTCCAAATCCATTGACTCGTAGAACTTTTCATCATTGTTATTTCTCTTATTCAAATTCGACACTTGAGAAAACAACAAAGACCGTCCAAGCTCATAAATTTTCTCATCAGGAACATCAAGTAACGACTTACTTTTAATGCACTTCACATAGTCTCCCACCACATACACTTTAAATACAAACCCACCATGACTTGCAAACTCTTGCCATGCAATTAGCAGTTTTAGCTTGTTAAACCCCTCGTGGTTGAAGGCCAACGTGATTTTGTGCGACTTCACCTTGCCGTTGTAAATCACTGGATACTTGAGAAACTCCCAAGCGTGGATATCAAACAACGTTTCTTTGTCGTAAATCACAATATGTTTTGGAATTCCAAAGGAATTGTCCCCATACTCGATCTTTAGCTCTGAATCCACCTGAAGCATTGATATTCAATTCTGAAGGTGCTCAATGGCGGACGATGAGTCAAGGAAGACGACTCCAGGGTTTTAACACTGGAACTCATCCAATTGTCGCTTCCAATCCTTGTCGTACAACTTATGAATAATACAATTGAACATTCCTTGCTAATTAATTAAGTTTCATTAAGTTTCCAACAATTTTCCACCCTAGGTATCTCTTTACACGAACCGAGTTTGGTGCGAGAACTGAG
Organism: Erythroxylum acuminatum; assembly: GCA_026284645.1. Taxonomy (NCBI): domain Eukaryota; kingdom Viridiplantae; phylum Streptophyta; class Magnoliopsida; order Malpighiales; family Erythroxylaceae; genus Erythroxylum; species Erythroxylum acuminatum. The sequence goes on from JANKOD010000001.1 coordinate 11,932,747, forward strand.
TTTGATTTAGGGTTTTCTTCATCTAAAAACGACGTAGTGTAGTTAAACAATTTAATGAAACTTAACTAGTTAGTTTAATGAAGTCTGAAGTGTATAAGTGTTTAGAGTTTTTGTCTTATGTGACAAGCCATGTTAGCAACATTAATGGAGATACTAACGTCAGGTTAAAATTAAAAAAAAATTGAAAGTTTAAGTATTTAATTGCCACTTTTTTAATTTCAGGCTATTGTAAAATTGAGTAAAGTTTATGATTTTTTTTGTAATTATCCTTAAAAAATATTATAACAATAATTTAGACTTACGTAGAAGTATAATTTTTCGTGCATTTTTTCAATTGTGGAGATGTAAATGGTATCGATAGATGTATGGAAAAAATCTAAGAATCCCCCAAAAAATTGCATGTATAATTATTAGCTGCAGTGTATAACTTTGATAATTGTGTGAAAAATTTAAAAATTCATGTATTGTAAACTTAAAAGTGTTACTTAAAAAAGTATAATACACTTTTCATAGGGGAGAATAATTATGGTAATCCTAGAAATACATGAAGATAGTATTTGAAGTCAATTGCACTCTTTATAAATAGATGTGAATTTTTTACTTTTATGTTATATTTTAATTATTATGATAAAAGCACTTGAATAACTTTTTTATAGAACATATGTGAAAAATAGTTATGAGAACCTTATCATAAGTACATGTCTTTTAATAAATATGATAACCTTTTTATAAAACATATTAAAAATATTTTTACATCATACTTTAGTTTTTATAACATATATTAAGTTGTAATCTATAATGGTTATTTTCATCAAAATGTATTATACATTTTGAGAATGATTAAATGCATAATTTTAATATGATATATATTTGATGTGCATATATTTCAAAGTAATTAAAATATACTAGTAATTAACTATCTTTGATATTTATGGATTAATTTTGATTTGATAATTAATGTACTCAAATTTTAAAATGACTAAAATACCTTAAGAATTAGAAATATTTGATGTATGTGAGCTAAATGTAGTACTCTAACATCATAGTTGCTTAATGTGCACATCTTTTAAAATAATCAAATTTTATCAATAATTAAGCATCTTTACTATTTGTGATTGATTTTGATTTTATAAATAGATATTTATTTTCTTAAAAGTTAATGTTAATTAATTTAATGTATTTCTTGTGGAATTAATTGCACCAAAATTTGTCACATGATCTAGCTCTACTATATATATATATAGAGAGAGAGAGAGAGAGAGAGAATATATGTATATATATATATATAGAGAGAGAGAGAGGGATTAGTAGTTAGGATTATTTTCCTATGTTCTTCGGTTTGCTTCATTTGGATATGCAGATGCGAGCATGTTGTTGTTCTATATTAATGTGACTAAAACTTATGTCGTTATTGCAACGATGCAGGCTAGAGCAGGCATAGACTATGAATCTTCATATGGAAAGGTAAGGGCAAATGACACTATTCTAAAGCTACAAAGGACGACACCATACTATAAAAGAAATAGAGCACATGTTTGCAGTTTCTATATACGTGGTGAATGTACAAGAGGTGCTGAGTGTCCTTATAGACATGAGATGCCTGTAACTGGGGAATTGTCACAGCAAAATATAAAAGATCGTTACTATGGGTAAGTGCAAACTTTTAGGTTTCTTTCTGGCTATATATATTGAAAAAAGAAGACAAAGTAATTCTTCCTTGATTTTCTGTACAAGAAATATATAGGATAGTACATCCCTAATAGACTCCTTAAATTAAGAAGAATTTATTTATTCTTTAAGTAATAAAATCTCAACTAATTAATAGAATATCAACTAATTATCTATAAAGAATCATATAATTAGCTAATTATTTCTATAATATCAACCTTCCCCCTCAAGTTGGTGCATAGATATTGATCATGCCCAACTTGCTTACTAAGAACTCAAAATTCTGTCTTAGTAGCCCTTTGGTGAAGACATTAGTAGCTTCTTGTGTTGTCGGTACAAATGGTATGCAAATGAGTCCACTTTCAAGTTTTTCTTTTATAAAATGTCTGTCAATCTCCACGTGCTTAGTCTGATAATGTTGAATAGGATTGTTGGCAATACTAATAGTTGCTTTGTTATCATAAAACAACTTCATTGGGTGCTCCACTGGTTTCTTAGTTCTTCCATTACTTTTTAAAGACATTATTTCACAAATTCCTTGAGCCATTGCCCTATATTTTGCCTCCGCACTACTTCTGGCTACCACAATTTGTTTTTTACCTCTCCCAGGTTACTAGATTTCCTCACAAATATGCGCAATACCCAAAAGTTGATCTTTTGTTAGTAAGAGACCCCTGCACAATCTGCATCAGCGTAGACTTCAACTCCCCTTTAATCAACTTTCTTGAAGAATAATCCTTTCTTTGGAGTTTTCTTTAAGGAACTTGAGATTTTGTACACTGCTTCTAAGTGTTCTTCGTAAGGAGTATACATAAACTGGCTTATTACACTGACAACAAAGAAAACATTTGGTCTTATGTGAGATAAATAAATTAGCTTTCTTATTGGTCGTTGATATTGACCTATATCTACTGGAATTGCTTCCTTAACTTCACCCAACTTTGAGTTGAATTCCATGGGAGTATTTGATGGTTTACTTCCACTCATCCCATTTTTTTCTAGAAGGTCTAGGATATGTTTTCGTTGGGTGACTACTCTGCGCTTCTTAGATCTAGCAATTTTCATCCTTAAGAAGTATCTAAATAATCCCATGTCTTTGATTTCAAACTCCTTTGAGAGATTCTCTTTAAGAATTTAAATTTCCTCAAAATCATCGCCAATGAGGATAATGTCATCTACATACACAATTATAATCACAGTTCTTCCTTTTGTAGAAGTTTTTATGAATATAGTATGATCAGATTGCCACTGTAGAAATCTTGAGACTTCACAAATTTTGAGAATCTTTCAAATGCCTTTGGTGATTGTTTTAGCCCATATAAAGATTTTTTTAATTTACATATCCTTTTTTCGAAGCTTTCACTAAATCTTAAGGGAGGCTCCATATACACCTCTTCTTCTAAATCTTTATTTAGGAAGGCATTTTTCACATCCAATTGATGTAAAGTCCAATCTAGATTAATTGCTATAGAAAGCAACACTCTCAGAGTATTTAACCTAGCAGCAGGTGAAAAAGTTTCTAAATAATCTATGAGACTATGTCATGGGTTTAAGTAAACCCTTTAGTAACGAGGCGAGCCTTATATCTTTTAAGTGATCCATCATAATTTTATTTTACAGTGAGCACCCATTTACATCCAACCAGTGTTTTCCCTCTCAGAAGATCAACTTCCTCCCACGTTCTATTTTTCTCCAAAGCTCTCATTGCCTCTAGGACTGCATCCCTTTAATCAAGAATATTTAGAGCCTTTGTATATTCTGAGGAATGGAAACATTGGATAACTTAGAAGTTAATACTTGAAATGATGGAGATAGACTTTTATGTGATAAAAAGTTATACAAAGGATATTTGGTACAAGTTTTAGAACCTTTACTAAGAGCAATGGGTAAATCTAAGGTTTCATCTGAGTTTGGAATAGATATTAGTTCAGTGATACTGACTCAATAGAAATAGATTGAAATTGAGATTTACCTAGTTGGTCTCCAATTTTGGATTTGTTTCCAAGTTAGACTCTTGACCATGCTACAAGTTTTCTGTGATTTTTTGTCTTTCTGGATATTTTCTCAAAAGGACTTTACCTTTAAAATGATTTCCATCTTATCTTGCACACATTTCATTATTTTCTTGATATTGAATTTGTTAAGGCATTGAAGATGAATCCTTATTTTCATTGTTGGAGACACCATTAGTGTTTGAATCAGAATTATAGAAAATATCTATCTCATTGTCATAAATATAAAAAAACAAATTTTCATTACGTGTCTTCCCCTAAAGATGAGGTGAGATAAAAAAGGTTTATCTTCAAAAAAGGTGACATTTGTGGAAATTCAAAACCTTTTGGTTATTGGATCAAAGTACTTGTACCCTTTTTGAGTGGAAAAGTATAACCAACAAAAACACATTTTTGTGCTTTGGGACCAAGTTTTTCTCGATTGTTGTCATGAATATGAACAAACGCAGTACACCCAAACACTTTAAGAGGGAGATCATGTGATGATCGAGATGAAGGCAAACATTTATTAAAACAATTAAGAGGTGTTTGAAATTTTAAAGCTTTTGAAGGCATCCTATTGATCAAATATGTAGCTGTTAGGATAGCCTCACCCCATAAGTACTTAGGAGTATTAGTTGAAAATATTAGAGATCTTGCAATTTCTAATAGATGTTTATTTTTTATTTCTATTATTCTATTTTGTTGTGGGGTGTCTGTACATGAGCTTTGATGAATTATACCTTTTTCAACAAAAAAATTCCTTAAAACTTTGTTGAAGGATTCTTTTCCATTATTGCTTCTAAAATCTTGAATTCTAGTTTGAAATTGTGTTTGGATCATGTTATAAAAATTTTGAAACACCCTCTCAACATTTGACTTCTCATTGAGTAAAAATAACGAAGTGATTCTAGTGTGGTCATCAATAAAAGTTATAAACCATTTTTTTCCAGTTATTGTTTTTATTCTCGAAGATTCCCAAATATGACTATGGATTGTAGCAAAGTGTTTTGTGGCCTTGTAAGGTTATGCTAGGAAAGATGTTCTCTTTATTTGTAAAAAACTTCGGAAACAAATATCTCATATAATGGAAACTTGGATGTTCAAATCTAAAAATGCCATAACATAATTTTATTCTCACGAAATATTGAAATACAATTAAGACAAGTTCTCTGGGATTGCCTATTTGAGTCATATCCATTTTCAAAGAAATAGGGACCTCCAACTTGTTTAACATTTTCAATCATCTTCACTGTGTTTAAATCTTGGAATTGACAATCACATGAAAAATTAGTTCGACAATTTTGGTCAGTAGTTATTTTACAGATTGACAACAAGTTGCAGGACAATTTAGGAACATGAAGAACATTGTGGAGTGTTAGATCAACGGAAGGAACAATTGATCCTTTCCCATTTATTGCTGAGTAGGAACCATCTGATATTTTTACTCTTTTATTTCCTTCACAAGGACTATAAGAAGAAAACAATTTAGAGGACCCAATCATATGATCTGTTGCCCCAAAATCAGTTATCCAAGAATGATTCGAATTGACACTAAAACAAGAGGCAATTAGATAATTACCTTTTTAAACTAAATAGTGGGTAGGATTTGGATTGGAGAAATTTTGAGAATGTTTTTTTTTCAAAATTGTTCTCTCTATTCCTTTGTGAAAGATTGCGTGCTAGAAGACATTTTGGGCCTAGATTCAATAGTGTTGGCTTGGAATGTACGGTTGTCTTCGAATTGTTTTTTCTTCCAATTTTTTGGCTTCACATGAATTTTCCAGCATGTTTCTTGGGTGTGTGAATCCCATTTCTAGTGATCACACTTCTTTTTGTTGTTTTTTCTCTCTCCCTCAGTCTATATTCCTTTTGACATGAGTGCAGGACCTTCAACCTTTGATTTGGTGTTGTCAATCATCATTTTCCGCCTCATCTCCTCTCTCTTTACTTCTGAGAATACCTCTTTGATAGAGGGTAATCTTTACTTCTGGGAAAACCTATTTGATAGAGGGTAAAGGCTTTCTTCCCAAAATTCGGCCTCGGACTTCATCCATTTTTGGATTCAATCTTGCAAGAAAATCATAAACTCTACCATTTTCCTCCCATTTTTATATCGAACATTGTCCTTCGGATAGTCCTAGTCATCTTCATAACATAAGTCCAATTCTTGTTACAAAATTACAAGTCTATTATAAAACAATGTAACGTCACAGTCTCCTTGCTTGGCCTTTCATAGCTTTGTTTTAAGTTCGAAAATTTGAGAAGAATTTTCAATATCAAAATACATCTCTCAAACCACATCCCATACATCTTTATCTGTTGGCAGAAACATATGAGGTTTTCTGATTATAGGTTCCATGGAATTAATCAACCAAGACGTGATCAAAGAATTTTGAGACCTCCATATTGTCATATTTGGATCGTCTGAAGCTAGTCGTGTTGTCTCTCCATTCAAATACTCGAGTTTTCCTTTACTGTCAATGGCCAACTTTATTGTTTGCGACCATTGTAGGTAATTCTGACCATTCAACCTGTGATTCGTCAATTGAAAAGGCAAATTTGAGCCAAGAAGATGACAATTACATTGTAAGTTTCTTGTCATAACATCGAGATTAGTCACACTCGAACTGCTGAAATCATTGTTGGAGGATGAGAAGTTTCTCCATTAGCCAGTCATTGCTAAACGATAGTCCATTTAGAAATGATTTGAATAAAGGAAAGAAAAAATATTATTAAAGAGCTTTGACTTTGATACCATAAAGAAAGAAGACAGTAATTCTTCCTTAATTTTTTTGGTGAATAGTACAAGGAATATATAGGACAATGCAACCCTAATTATCTCTTTAAATTAAAAGAATTTATTTATTCTCTAAGTGATAAAATCTCAACTAATTAATAGAATATCAACTAATTATTTATAGAGAATAAAAAATAATTAGCAATATATTTTGATGGTTGGATATTTTTCAATGGATATGCTTAAGTAGGCTTTTGATTAATGGTTGGTGTAGTTTTCCAGCTGCCGGAATGGGCAGATAAGCATAAGATATGCAAATAATAGAGCTTCATCTGATCCTTATTGTGCTCATTTCATTTGGTAACTTCTGCAGAGTGAATGATCCAGTTGCTTTGAAGCTACTCAATAAGGCTGGTGAGATGCCTTCACTTGAACCCCCTGATGATGAAAGCATTAGAACACTCTATGTGGGTGGGCTTGATGAGCGAATTACGGAACAGGATCTTAGGGACAACTTTTATGCACATGGTGAAATTGAGTCCATAAAAATGGTGCCTCAACGAGCAATTGCATTTGTAACATACACCACCAGAGAAGGTGCAGAGAAGGCAGCTGAAGAGCTCGTCAACAAACTAGTTATCAAAGGTCTTAGACTGAAATTGATGTGGGGTAGACCCCAGGTACCTAAACCTGAGTCCGAAGCTTCAGATGAAGCTAGGCAGCATGCAGCAATGGCTCATGGTGGAATGTTGCCTCGGCAAGTTATATCTCAACAACAAAACCATTTACATCCACCTGGCACTCAGGACCAACCTCCACCGATGCACTATTTCAACATTCCACCTCCCCCTCATCAGGAAAGAGCTTATTATCCATCAATGGATCCTCAACGTATGGGGGCACTTGTACCTTCCCAAGATGGGGCATCAGGATCCAGCGAGAACAAGTCTGGATTAGAGAAGCAGCAAGGCCAGCTTTATCCTTACCATGGTATGCCAGCTCCGCCTGGACAATATCAGCAGCAGGGTCATGGGTCACATCATCTACCCTATTATCCGTCGTATGGTTATTTGGTGCCCCAGCAACCTTATCAACAATACCCTCCCTCATATCCCGCATCTGTGCCCCCTCCACATACAACCCAACAGTATCAGCATACTGTGCCACCACCAAGGCCTGCACCTCCTGGCTCAGGACCATCTGGGCAGCCACCATCAGGATCTGGAACTGCATCATCATCTCAGCAATAAAAATGATGTATTGACTTGTTTTTGTTCTATCCTGTGAGAGTACTGATTATTTGTTGCTTTCAGAGAGCAGTCAGTTTCTTCATAGACATGTGATGCTTTAATTATCTGAAACAGGTAAATCTTTGACGAACACAATAAGATGTTTTCTGGAAATTTGAGTTTGACTGGTTGGAATTTTGTGTCATTTAAGAATCTTTATAGGCTATGGATGTTAATAAACAATTAATGGATTGTGCATATGATGTGCTCGATAGGGTGGATTCATGCAGGACGACTCATCCCTTTGCAATGCATGTTTTAATAGAATACCTTGTATCAAAATTTCATAGGAGTTTTGCAGGTGTCTCTGTCTTGGGTTGGTTATGTAGAGTTGTCTGATTCTAATGTAGTTTGTCTTGTAACACTTTTCAGGCGGTAACATGAATGGAGAAGAATCATAACGAGAGGTTGATCTCCTATTTAGCTTTATTGAAACTGTGTAGAACAAGAAGGCCTATTAGCTCAGTTGGTTAGAGCGTCGTGCTAATAACGCGAAGGTCGCAGGTTCGAGACCTGCATGGGCCAATATATGCCAGTTTTTTAAATAGTGAATAACCTTTTGTCATCCACTCCGACTGAGAATATCTTTATCCCACACAAGAAACTTGCCAAGTGGCAAAGTCCATACCAATGGCATTACCCACAATCAACCAATGAGGGAAAGCCTTATCCTATACCTTATCTTACTCTGTCACAAGCCACAAACTTGATTCTCCTCTCTAAAGTTTAAACACCACCTCCATTGTAGTCACCATACACACACAAGTTTTCATTTTTCCGGCAAACAAAAAGTTATAACAAGTGTGTATAAGAAATCATGGCTGCCTCATTACAAGCTGCAGCTACCTTCATGCAACCTGCCAAGGTTGGTGTTCCTCCTAGGTCTGCCCTTCAGCTCAAGCTTTCTCAGTCTATTTCTAAGGCTTTCGGCTTGGAGCCTGCTAGTGCTAGGATCACTTGCTCTTTGCAATCTGATCTAAAGGACTGGGCTCAGAAGTGTGTGGATGTTAGTAAGATAGCTGGTTTTGCTCTTGCTACTTCAGCCCTTGTTGTCTCGGTATGTGTTTCTTCTGTTTTTTAACTTCAAACTCATCAATAATTTTATTTATGAAAATGAATGTGATTTGATCAAATTTTTAAGGGTTATGCTTGAAAGTGGCAACAAGTGACTAGAGACTCTATACTGTCAATTTAGCAAAATACTGATTGATGCAGTGATCCTCAGTTTTAGAGGCCCTAATGTTGTGCATGTAATATTTGATGTGTTAAGAGTGAACTTGGTCATTGTAACGACAAGCCTGTTCTATTTCTACGTGCTTGTGATAGACATCGTCGTGAGAAAAGTTAAGGCCATTGTTTGAGAATTCTGATTTGCTTCAGAACTTCTACGCTTGGTAAAATCACAATGACCTGACAATTTTCACTTGGTAAAATCACAATGACTTGACACTTTTCAGGGAGCAAGTGCTGAAGGCGTCCCAAAGAGGCTGACCTATGACGAGATTCAGAGCAAGACATACATGGAAGTTAAGGGAACTGGAACTGCAAATCAGTGCCCAACCATCGATGGCGGTGTGGACTCATTTGCCTTTAAACCTGGCAAATATGAGGCAAAGAAATTATGCCTGGAGCCAACTTCGTTCACTGTCAAGGCTGAAGGTGTTAACAAGAACTCTCCACCTGAATTCCAGAACACCAAGCTTATGACTCGCTTGACCTATACCCTTGACGAAATCGAAGGACCATTTGAAGTCTCTCCTGATGGCACAATCAAGTTTGTAGAGAAAGACGGGATTGACTATGCTGCTGTTACCGTTCAGCTACCTGGTGGCGAGCGTGTGCCATTCCTCTTCACCATTAAACAGCTGGTAGCAACAGGAAAACCCGACGGCTTTGGAGGAGATTTTCTTGTACCATCCTACCGAGGATCATCATTCTTGGACCCAAAGGGAAGAGGTGGCTCATCTGGCTACGACAGTGCAGTGGCATTGCCGGCTGGAGGCAGGGGAGACGAGGAGGAACTAAGCAAGGAGAACTTCAAGAATTCTTCGTCATCAACTGGGAAAATTACGCTTAAAGTCACCAAAAGCAAGCCTGAGACCGGAGAGGTGATCGGAGTGTTTGAGAGTGTTCAGCCATCTGATACTGATTTGGGTGCAAAGGCCCCGAAAGATGTGAAGATCCAGGGTATCTGGTACGGTCAGCTTGAGTCATAGGTGGCTCAATTCTTGTATGAAACAGTATATCTACTTTGGCTTAGTTTTTGCTAAATGTTGAATCTGGAATGACGTCTAAATCCATTGACATGGGATTTCCAAGCTTAGACAACGTCCACGTCTCTTGGAAGTTGGAATCATTAACGTACCCTGCAATGAAACTGGTGATCCAACTAGTTCTTCCACAGGTTTGATCAAAATAATTGTGTCTTAGTAGTTCTAATTAATGAAGTTGGTAACCTAGCGGATCATCTTGCTTAAACCTCACCACATTGGAACTCTCCATCCACTACAAATCTCACATTAATCAAATATTTTGATGTTAAGAAGTAGAATTTTTGTAAAAACACTGGATCCCATCTTTTTGCAACTCGAAATTTCTTGTAAACATGTTTAAAGAGCTGATCATTTACAAGGAAAAGAGACCAATTAGATGATAATATTTTTTATTATTTATATTATTAATGACTATTATACTCATTAATCATTTTTTGGATAAAATACGTATCTTAAAAACTCGACACTAGGGCCGTTCACGTTCATGCCAACAAAATTGAAAAGAAGGACGTCGTCGGAACCACATCTCATCAATTAATTGATATGTGCACGAATTGATCCGAACAAATTGTTGAATAGAAAGGAATTGATGGTTCATGACAACAACTACGAGGTTCTTGCCAATCAAACTTTGCTGGACAGAAAGGAAAAGGCAAATCAAGATTCAAAGACATTTGGCTACTCATTTGTTTCTTTTCTTTGGACCATTACACCAGTTCTTTTATTTGGCTGTCAAAATCCAGACGAGGACCAGCAGGTTTCACTAATTAACATTTGCAAATCTCAGGGTTCCGCCTGTTGGTTTATGTCGAAGAAACAAAAACAATCCAATTGCTATTTCTTGTAACATAATATACTCATAATTTTCAATTCCTAATTTTGGTCTTCTCCTTGTGATCATCATGATTTTGAAATTTTAATTTAGATTCAGACGAAGTTAGAATTAATTTATTTCCTTGTCATGTAATGACATCATATCCTTATTCAGAACCAACACCATAAAACAACTCAACTAATCCCTATCTATCCTGTTTTCTTTGAAATCAGATTGATTAGGCCAACTACACAAGTAGTATAACACCACATTAATATCATTAAAAATTGCCAACTATTGTAGCAATAAGAGACAAAATAAAAATAAAACCCAATTTGCTCATTTTATTATTCCAGTCAATGTTCATAAAAGAAAAAAGAAAGAAAAGAAAAATCCAACCTTGCGATTTCAAGTTTGATTATTGGAATACATATCATGTTAAACATAAATGTGATGTGGGGCAGCACTATTGACATTAGCGACTCTTCATTGATACATTAACGTCTCACCCAAAGTCTCTGGGCTGAAAAAGCCACTTGGCTCATACCTCGTATTCGTATGCGCAGCTTGAAGAACTCGAAGAGAACCAAACCCGCAATTGAAGATCGAAAAGGGAGATTCTTTACGTGAGTTGTTGGCGTTACCATTACGTTCTTTTCGCTTTTCTTGTCTCTTGCAATACCCTTCCAGCTTTCACCAGAAAAGCTCTGTTATAATTTGTTATCCGTTTTCTTCTAGTACGTGAATATAGCTCAAGTGATAAATCATTAAAGTGGGTGTCTTTATTTCTTCCTTTGTTGATTTCGACTCGTTTTGCGGTTTTGTCTAAGTGGGGATTGATATGAAGTTTTGGACATGAAGAGGTTGAGTTATGGAAGAAGAGGTCCCTGGTGCAATGGGGACAAGTGCCAGTTTGGCTCTCCGGTTGGGTCAGACCATTTTCTCCACCGCTTCTCTTCTCTTCATGTGCACGGGTGTCGAATTCTATAGCTATACTGCTTTCTGGTAATATTATTTTATACATATCCTTCTTGTAGAATTTGATAGACTCTGATAGATCCTTCGTGTCTTTGAATTATTATCACAGACCCTTTATACAGAGTTGGAGATTCTATTCTTGTTCTCGCAATCCTAAGTCATAGTGTCCTTGTCTTGTCAAGATTTGTTCTTTGTCTCTGTATTTCTTTCCTTTTACTCGTTCATTAAGTGTTAAGATTGAAGGAAGTAGGATCATGATGATGATATTGAATCAGGAATTTCATGATTTGGATCATGAGAAAGTCCTGGCTGTGAAGGATAAGAAAAGTCAAATCATTCTCTTTGAACTTCGGAAATGTAAAAAGCAGCCTGACGGCTCTTTATTGCATTATGAAAGATGATTTATACATATTGAAGCTGTCACTTTGAGGCTTATTTGTTGGAGTCCCTTTTGATTACATACAACAGGGGTTTAGAAGCAAGAAAGCTGATGCTATCCTCATCAGTTGTGAGAATATCTAGGACACTGCTCTGAAACGCTTCTGAATTTGAGTGGATGCAGTTTACCTATCGGGGCCTTGGTCATTGGACTCGACTGCATCCATTTTAGGAAAAGAAAAAACTATTTCGCCGAAATCTGAAACTGGCTGATACTTGAGTTTGCAAAAAGTTCTGTTTTTTTGTAAATTTGGTTCTCTATTCTACTTTTCTGGAGAAATTTGCAAGGAATAAGCTGTCATTCTCTATTTTCTCTAAATTATTTGTATGCAGATGAGCATAACCCTGACGAAGATTCCTTCTTTTATGGTTGGCTCATTATTGATTATGATTCTCTGCAGCTTCTTGGTAACAGTCATGGGTTTGGTTATTCCTTGGAGCGTGACTTTGGTGCTCGTAGACGCTTATTCTGTCTTTGTTAAATGTTTACCTCATCAACCGAGAATCTTGTTGGCTATCACCCTTGGAGATTGGGTAGGTAACATCCTGCCTATTGAGCAGATGAAGGCATTTCCTGAGGATTAGGAGTTTGTTTTTTTTATTTGAATGATCATTTTGACTAATAAGTGACTACTAAAAGTACCTTCTTTTTCTGAATTATGTTCGGTTACCTTCTTTTTCTGAATTATGTTCGGCAGGTTCTGTCATTTTTATCATTAGCAGCTGCTTCGTCAACAGCTAGTGTCACTGACCTCCTGCTGGATGCGGGTTTTACATTTTGCCCTGCAAAGTTATGCAGTAGATATCAGTTATCAGCAGCGATGGCCTTCTTGTCTTGGTTTCTGTCATTTGCTTCAGCACTCTTCAACCTATGGCTTTTCCCTTCTTTATGACCTCCAATCCTTACATCAGATGGGCAAGTCCTGACAAAGTCTTGCTGCTCCAAAGGGAAAAATCTAGCATAGTGTACAGCTTTAGCATTTGCATATTTACACCCAAATATCTAATCACAAAAGGTGATGTGTAGCCTTCTATTTCTTCTGAAATCACAGAAAACAATAATGGAATATTCATAAGAAAGTGCTGAACATAGATTACCATTATTTTATTCTCTGCCGACACCTTTGACACATACCGACTATCATCAGTTAATTAACAAAGGAAGAGAATTTTGGAAAGAATGTCATTTGTGGGTCCTGATTGTCTGGAGGCATTTTTTCCTTCTGGGATCTAAAGTCTGTTGAAGTAACTTTTTTCCAACCCTGATTGCTTAAAGCCATTTTCATAACCACAAATGTCACAACTTTACTCCAACCACACAGAATATTGGTGGGGCTAGAGACGATGGACCTCTCTTAGTGAGCATCTTCGCACCATGATGATTCAAGAAAAATAATGAGATGAGATTATACCAATTTAATCACCAAATTTGAGTAAAAGCTCAAAACTTTACCAGCCATACGTTATCTATAGCAATTGTCAATGGCCTTTGAAGGACCAGGAGCATCATTTTCCGATGGGAATTGAGGATCTGAATCAAACAACAAACGAAGAAACACTTGAATAGTCGTTACCAATATAGAAGGCCCAGAGTCCAATCACGGATCGATCCAGATAAGACTCCCAACTCCCACGTTCGTCCCTTCCAAATATTTGAACATTGCTTACCGCCTCAACAACATCCTTTCTAGGCTCACGTGTTCTGGTTCAAGCCCCAGGCCCACCAGACCCTCATTCTCGAGTGGAGGCATGTTCTTGAATTAAAATTTGATGCCAAATCGTATTCAATGGTCTTACCGGTGAGATTCGCGCTCTCCAAAAGTTGATATCTTTCCGTGTTCGTGCTGATATGGGCATCCTCGAGCGCGCGAGGGCTCGTGTTTGAGCAAATGTCTGATACAAATAAGTACATGTACAATAGCGTCATAGAAGTGTTAATAGTATTCTAATCAGATTGAACGTAAATTACTGTATTTTCGGATGTGTTGTAGGCATTATCCGAATGAGCTCACTTTCCCCTTTGTGTTTAAAGCTTGCGCTCGTGAATCAAATGTCGGGTTTCTGTTGTTGCCCATGTGCAGGCTGTAAAAGCGGGAATTGGGTTTGTGGTTTGTGTGCAAAGTGAGCCGATAAGTGCCTACTTGATTTCTTGAATCTGCGGGGAACTGTTTGATTATATCTCCGTCTTTGGTTTCTTGGAATTTGATGATTGGTGGGCATTCTAAAGTGGTTTTTATCGGAGAAGCTTGATTGTTGTATAAAGAAATGCGATAATTGAGTCATAGAGCATGATATCCTAGGCGTCCATGGTTAGTGCCTAATCCATAATTACACATGGTAAGTTAATAATATTAAACATCATAAATAATTGATGTTCAATTGATCAATTATACAAGTATATTTTGATCCTATTGAGTTAATTGCAATTAAAATTTCCTACATGAATATTAGAGCTAATTTTCATACTTGAATTCTAATTCAAAATTGAATTTTATCAATTTTATCCTATTTTCAATCTTAAACACAATCTAGTGTTAGTGTTAGACCAAGTTAAATTTATATTTTGATTGTAATTGTTACCTATTACTATTTTAAATTGAAAATTTTATTTTGAATCTCTTTTGATAACACAAAACGATGCTTGTGAATAATTTGGCTGAGTAAAAATCAAACACTTAAAATCTTTTTTCCTTGGAAAACAACGAGTCTGTCTCCTAACTTGCACTGTGATATTTTGTTTTTCTATTTTATTTTTTGTCTTTGATTGTTCTTTTTATAAATTCTTTTTATAAGCATTTAAAGATTTGTTTATAGGACTTCTCATTAAATAGTTTGTTTATTTGATTTGTTCTCATTTATTAATTCAAAAACTGTTTATCCATATTTTATTTAATTGCCTTGAATAAATATAGGTATAATGATTCCAAAAGGATCTTTTTTTCATGCTCTTCCGAGTTTTTGACTTTAATGATATACTTGTATTATGAGACCCATTTCAACTTATTATTTAAAATTTGTAAATATTATTTTTTCTTCAATTTGTTTCAAGAAAATGGTTGTAATGAGAACTTTGATTTCAATTTAAACTCTAGCATAATAAAATCGTGTGCATTTTATAAAGGTATAATTGGATATATTGTATGGTGCTTGGGACATAAACTAATGTTACGTGTTATATAGATGAATAACATGATACAAGGGGGGCCTCTCTAAACTCTTAAGTGATGCAGTGCATTGATGTTTTAATTTTAACGACTATAACACTATAACACTATAACGACTATAAAACTATAATGTTAGACTTTAACGTTATAGTAATCTTTAACGTTATAGTAACGTTAAAGTCAATCGCTTTAACATTATAACCTAACATTATAATATTTTTTTTAAGTAAAGGTAATTTTGTGGTCTTCATACTTATAAATAGTCTTGAAATATTTAAGTATACTTTTACCTTCTAATTTCTTTATTTTCATTAATATATGTATTTAAAGTACTTCAATTCAAAATTTAGCAGCAAAAAATTTTACGATTCTATCTTCTGAGCTCTGAGTATAATTTAAAGGTAAAGTTTATAATTTTTTAATATACTTTTACTCTTTGTTTTTTATTTTTAATATTAGATATTAAAATTTGCTATTTATTTTTTTCTCATGATAATGTGCCTGAAGTGGACTTAGATTATCCTTTTTCTGAATTAAAAGTATTGCAAATGACTTTGCCAAATGAGTTAATGTCATCAGTTGAAATATTAGAATTTGTTC